>CP092883.1:21504962-21613497 GCA_030710605.1 Cordylochernes scorpioides | reverse complement strand
GAGGCTTGCCGCGGGAGGAAGTTCTGAAGTCAAGAGCACAGAAGGCCGAGGAATCCAGCGAGTCATACATCCAGGAGATTCTTAGTCTCTGCCACCAGGTGAACCCTCGCGTGGAAGAAGGTGAGATAGTTACTCACATTATAAAGGGAATGTGATTTTGGAATATTTTGAAATATACAGAAGTATTAGCCGTGGCTTGATTTTGGTATTGTTATAAATAAAAAGAGAATTCTGCTGATCTTAATTATCTCGTGGATTATGCTATGGTAATGCAGTCGTGGTTAAAAATAATAATAGCCTTGATCAAAGATTGATTTAATTGAGCTAAAGGAATATATAAAAAAACATATTTTGATAAAAGTACTGCCTGGCTTAAGGTGTAAGAATAAAAAAATGAAAAGCTAATTTACATATTGTACAAAAGTTTGAGCCGGCTTTATATAGGGAAAGTCCCGACATCTAGTGGTAGATTTAAACAGAATATTTGAATCTATCAAATATATTTTTTAATGAAATAATATTTTAATATAACATATATATGGTAATTTGAACCAACAACCCCATACTGTGTATATAACTTATAATAAGATTGTCATGTTGTATATAGAGACACATCTATAAATAATTATGCGCATGATTAATCTGTGTCATCGCATCGCCCTATGTAATGTAATTTGTACAAAGTGGATAAATAAATAAAATCTGTTATAGATTTAAGAGTTGAGCTAGGGCAGAGATCGAACATATAGTATTGCCAAAACAACAGAGTCTAAAGATGGAAGTCATAAATCAGGTAGATTCACAGTTCCCACGACAGGCCACCGACACTGTCACATGTGTTGGAATGCAGAGACCCCTCTCACACCTGGACAGGTAAAGGCGCCCTTTCTCAAACGCCCCTGTCACATAAGGTCACCCCGTCTTTAACCATAAATCATCACCTTACAGTCTCTTGACAGTACAGTTCAGTTCAGTTGAGTTTAGTTCACCCTCAGCGAAGCTCACGTCGGTTGTCACCAAGGTCCTCCTCATTCACCATGTAGACTAGTAAGGACTCTTCTATCTCCATCTTTCGCTCCCGGCTCAACTTTTATCTGTTTACGGAACTTTCTTAGTGCAACTGTGTCTTCGTTTTGTGTGTGGATATCCCCAGCTTTCCACTCTGCCTCGACCACGACTGCCTGTATTTTGTGAGAACTTTTAAAGGTCTTCCAAGGTGCAGAGAGGTACTGGAAAACTCTACATCCTGACTGTTCCTCTCGGTCAACACAGTACAACAAGAGCTACCAGGACTTCATCAACTTTTATTTCAGTAGTCGACAGGATCTCTACAAAAGCTACTGGAATTCTCATCTCTCATTACATATATATATATATAATATAAAAAATGAGATTTTCTGATGATTTTGATTTTTGGAAGATTATGCTATGGTAATGCATTCGTGATTCAAATCTTGAAAATATAAATAAAAACAGTTTAGATCATTATTGCTTTAATTTAGCTTATGAAAAAGAAACAAATTTAGAAAGGTATTGCCTGATTTAAGGCTTAAGAATAAAGAAAACAAAATTTTATTCATATAATTACATAAGGTTTGAGCCGACCAACGGGAAACAACAACAATGGGTTATATAAAGGAAAAGCGCGACCTCTGGCGGTTGATTTAACTGAGTAATTTTTTTCTACAAATTTTAATTTGAAAATTAAATATATATATAAACCTTGTATTACCAATTATATTAAGAGTTGTATATATATATATTACCAAAAAAAAAAGATTTTCTATTGATTTTGAATATTATTCATAGAATAATCGATTAATAAAATATGAATAAATGTTTCGATAGTTTGAGATTTTTCTTTGCGTATTTTTAAAATAAATGTTTCACATTCCCTATTGCGTGATTAGCATGTCTTCCAAAATGTAAGTCGCAATTTTGAATAGATATGGGGTTTCACATTGCGGGTTACACTTTCACATCGAGTTATGCAGAATTGATGCAGTTTTTTATGGAAAATATGTTGAAATTGTAACATTCTTTGTATATATTTATGTAAAATATTTAATTATTATTTGATTTCCATCATCGTTAGGCAGTCGAAAACACTGTACTTCCTTTTTTTCTCTAATTTTGCATATGTAATATTTGTTTATATATTATTGTTAATCTTGTTATTTATTGTTGTTGAACCTTGTAATTGAATTAAATATTAAAACACAAAATATTGTGACTATCCCTCATTTCTAAATAGGAATCCTCTTTTAATGCTTATAAGATACATATAACTGAACATGATAAGAAATAAAACACTATTATATAATCAAAGAACAACTTTTTTTTTTGTTTATCCCTAGTACACATGGTACAGGCCATTATAATCGTGGTGGGTAGAAGTAGACGACTGCTTCTTCTGTAAGTGCACCACATGTCTACACACGTGAAAATTTTGTACTTACAAATGTGCCAGAGCCCGTTTGGTTACTTGCACTCGTTGGTGGTGTTGGACTTTTGCGAGAATCGGGGACCATTGGAGCATTTTTTTATTAAAAAAAAATCTCCAATGCGGGAATCGTACCCGGGCCGTAGAGGTCGAAACACAACGGTTTAGACCTTCCACACACTCACACAAAGAAGAATTAAATTATATTAAATTAAATATATAACACACATTATTATATTATCATTATAAATGAGAATGTTAAATATTTTGAATCAAATCATTTGAAAATTCAAGGATTTATTAACCAGGAAATCAATAGCTGGATAATAGTTTACCAAAAGGATTTACATTGTTATAAATGTATAATAATAGGTTTATTTACAAATAAAATAATCTATTGTTAAAATGTTGCAACACCTTTAAACTTGTATGTATGAAATTTATTACGATTTTCAGAACCGCCTTTATTTGTACACGTTCAAATCATATCTTAAATCCTAAGATCTGAAATAAATTTCAGCCTCTTTACGCTGGTTTTAAATTTATCCATTTTTTAAAAATAATATTTACTGATTAATATCATTGAATTCAGGCTTTCAGTTTGTTTTTAATGATTTTCACAATTTAAAATACGCATTAGTGTTTCAAATTAAAATAGCTATATACTCAAATAAAAATTATTGATATAAATTCTAGAAATTTCGTAAGAAAATAACCTAAATTACTTTAAAAATGTAAAGGATTACCAAAAAAAGAAAGCAAATAAATGAAAATAGAGAATAATATATTGCTTTTAAAATATCATCACAATATTATTCGACCTACCTTAATATTATGTTTCAAAATAAATTAAAATTATTTTTTTAAATTCTCTTTCTAGAATAATATTGATATATACATAGGAGTTTTAGAAATTTTAAAGTTTTTCAAATAGTTTTTGAACCAGCTCCATCTGCCGAGAATGATTTAAGATATTGATAAACATCAAAATTTTAAGTAATGTTTTTTTTTTAATTATAACGAAATATGTTCAAGTGGAAATAATTCAAAAACACAGTATTATTTCATATTATTTATAACTTAAAACATATTTTTTTTATGGCGGAATTTGGCAATTATACCGCAAATGTTTCTTCAGAACGAAAATCGAAATTTATTTTAAGGAAAATAACGATTATTTCTAACCTTAGGGATGAAGTATGAAAGGATAAATTGTGAAGAGTAATGATGAACGGAAAGTGTCCAGGGATGGGAATTTATTTTTCTGTGTATTATTACACTTCACAATTCATCTTATCATACTTCATTCCTAAGGTTAGAAATAATCGTTATTTCTCCTTAAAATAAATTCCGATTTTTTCGTTCAAAATAAATATTTGCGGTATAATTGCCAAATTTCATTATACAATCATAAGCCGCATTATATTGTATTATAAATATCATCCTATATTGATAAGGTACAATTCAGACAAAATTATAAACGCAAGGTAATAAAATCAAATACAAAAAAAAAAATAGTGTGTGACGTTTCAGTAACAACGTTGTTACCATCTTCTGACAAACGTTCATGATGAGAAAAAAATATCACAGCATGCTTCAAATAGTTCAAATATATTTTAAACATGCTGTGATATTTTTTTTCTCATTCAGCACTTTTGTCTGAAGATAGTAATAACGTTGTTACCAAAATGTTCACACTATTTATTTATTTGGAAATTGTCTTATTACCTTGTGTTTGTCCTATATTATTATATATTGTTACGATTATTTTATAGATAGAATGTTATTTTCTTTTAAAGTAAACATTAATATCAATTTCACTAGTATATAGTGTAATTTTGAAAATTACCTTTACCAAACAAAGAAATTCACAAGATGTTGAGGTGGTGGGGTCCAATGAAGAGCCTCAGATGTCTCCATACATCTCTAGCACAGCAGTCGCAATGTACACTATCTTGCTCTTCATTGAAAATGGATGCTGTTACCACGTTATTCACCTTGGAAATTAAACAGAATTAATTCACAAGATGTCAGGAGTTTTAAAAAACATATTATTTATTGTGAAAAAAATAGTACAAATGTGATATTGTACTGGGATAAGGCGCATAAATTATAAAAAAGGCATCTCCTTACGTGCAACTGAAAGGTGCTGATGGCTTATAGCGATTTAATAGTGCTAAATAGTGATTTTTCAGGATGCCTGAATGACCAGTTTTTGGTCGTTGAGGTACAGCTTGCACCACGCTGATGAAGGCCAAAAGACCGAAACAGTCCGGAGTTAGTTTTTCTTGAATAATCAAGAAAGGGTATTTGGTCAATTCTAGAATAATTAAAAATCAACGAGAATAGTTGATATTTATTCTGATATATGGCGCAAGTCACAGGCTACTTTCAGTTGCAGGATTAAGAGATGCCTGTTTTATAATATTATTATATGATAAGATATTATATATCTAGATTGAGATATTTAAAATTGAAAATATCTAAAATACATAGAGGTTATACTTTTTATGACTAACACATGTGAACTCTCATATTCAGACATAACAGATGGCTAGCAAATGCTTCATAACAATATAATATGCTTGCTGAAGTCTATACTTTAGTAAGAAAATATTTAGAAATTCAATTTTGATATCTAAAAAATGTATTCTTCTTCGCGTGGTTCATCAATTTTGAAGCAATTTTTTCATTGGATACTTTATTATCATCTTAACTTCAGTGATAAATTACATTATCATCAATGAACAAATGATTTTACTGTTAAAGTTGATATATAATTGAAATTAATCTTTTGACAGTAAATTATTTCTTTCTTATAATATTAATTATTCAGTGTCACATAGTGAATTATTTAAAAATTTATTTTCACTCTTTTGAAGGGCAGAAATCCTCGAAAAATCGGCCGAGTGAAATTTTACATAAGCTCTTCCCCTCACTATTTTATACTTTGAATAACTATTGTTAAAAATCAAGAAATGGGTATTTAAGACCAAATTTGTGTAAAGACGCTTAACACATGAAAAAAACAATAGAAAAAATAAAAGATAAGTGGGCCAGGTGTTGATATTAAAAATAAAGAAAGGCATCTCCTGACCACGAGCACATGTGCTTTTTAGTTGGCAGAGCGCCATCTAGTGGAGCAAAAAAAAAACTAAACGTTTATTCAGCTTGCTCCGAGATATTTAGCCAACCCAATTTCTTGATAAATCATGAAACCCCATCCACTAACGCGTTGTTGTCTAGCGCTGAAGAAGAGAGGATATTCCTACAGGATTTTAAGTTGTATAATCTTCTTGAGCAATAGTTATTTAAAGTGAAAAATCGCGAAGTGAAAAGCTTCATGTAAGAATATATTTGACCGAACTTTCCAGCACTTCTGCCGTTCAACAGAAGTGAAAATATATTTAAAATAATTCAAAATGTGACACTGATTAATTAATATAAGAAATTAATTTTTTTTTCTATCGTTTTTTCATGTTTTAAGCGGCTTTACGCAAATTTGGCCTTAAATACCCATTTCTTGATTTTTCGGGAAGCCATTGGGACCAAAAATATTTTTGGTCGCAGTGGTTACAGCCTTCTCCACGCTGACGAACGCCAACAGCGCGAAACACGTTCGTGAATGGCTTTTCTTGATTTATCAAGAAATTGGGTTGGCCAAATATCTCGGAGCAAGCTAAATAAACGTTTAGTTTATTTTTTCTCCACTAGATGGCGCTCTGCCATCTAAAAAGCACATGTGCTCGTGGTCAGGAGATGCCTTTTTTATTTTTAATATATATATATATTATAAAAAAAGAGATTCCTGTTGATTTTTGATTATTAGAATTTTATAGAATTATTACTTGATGCTGATTTTGGTATTATTACGATATTGTTCTGCAATCGTGGCAATAATAATAATAGTCTTGATCAGAGATTGCTTTAATTGAACCAAAATAACATATAAAAACATAATTTGATAAAAAGTACTGCCTGGCTTAAGGCGTAAGAATATAAAAATGAAAAGCCTATTTACATAATGTACAAAAGGTTTGAGCCGGCCTTCGAGAAACAAGAACAATGAGTTTTTATAGGGAAGCGTGGCCTCAGGCAGTCGATTTAGGAGAGTCATTTAATCTTTAAAATATATTTGAAAGAAAATAATATTTCAATATAACATATATATTTATATCTAAAATATTAAATATCTTATTTTCTTCTTTAAAATGAGTTTCTACCATATATTTGAATATATTTAAAGAGAAGATCTAAATTCATCATAAGTAAATCTAACTTTCTATGTTTCTTTGCATAACTTTGTATGTCTTGAATATTGAGAAATCTATTTGAAATTTTCAATTGAATGTAAGATTTTGGATCAGATTTATTGATTACATATAATTGAAAAAAGTTTATTTTTTATCCAAAAAATATATATCGTTTATTAAACTTTGTATGTGTAAAGAAAGTTTAAGAATTGTGGTCTATTAATTTACAATTGATTTTAAAATAAATTGAAATCTTGACTAGCTGAACATTCTTTTTTATCTTATTGGAGATATAAACAAGAGAGAAGAAATATATGACAATTTAAAAATATGAGGTTATAGCATCATATAGATTTAAATTTTATAACGATTATTTACGTAATGAATATGGTATCAAAAATTAACGAAACTAACAAAAGGCATCTCCTTATCGTGCAACTGAAAGTTATTGACGGCTTGCGCTATTTATCGTAAAAAATATCAACTATTCGTGGATTTTTAATTATTCCAAAATTGACCAAATACCCATTCTTGATTAAACAAGAAAAGCTAACCTAGAAGCTATACCTCAACGACCAAAAACTGGTCATTCAGGCATCCTGAGAAATAATGAAACGAGTAGTTAAGGCAAGAATTGCAAGAGAACGCGAAACAATGTGAATTAATAGTAAAAATGTATCAATTAATAGTAATAAAGAAATAGTAATCATCATTGGAACTAATATTATTATTAATTTAAAGTCTAGAAAATATTGAAGAATGCGATAGGTGCGTTAAATAAATATATTTCAAAATATATTACTTTGAAAAATATATATCTTCGAAAAAATATTGTTTTGTCTATGTCTCAAAATATGTCTCGATATAAATTATAAACATTATTTAAAATTCATCCTGATATACAATAAACAAATGCCTACACAATTTTATAATTTTGGAGATTTTTCGCAGTGTTGAATATCCCCACCACCTATAGTAATTATTTGAAGACACTTAAAATTTAATAATAATATTTTGAAACTGCGTTTTTTATAATAAATGAATATTCATTTTCAAGTTTTCACAATATTGGATAATATTATTATTATTGATTAATTATAATTGCTATTATTGAATATTATCATTTAGTTTTATTTATTTTATTAATAGATATCTCAGTATAATATATATATATATATAATATTAATTTTTTTTTTATTTTATACATATATATACAGATGGCGCTCTGCCTTCTGTAAAGCACATGTGCTCCTGGTCAGGATATGCCATTTTCATTTTCAATATCAACACCTGGCCTTTTTATTATTTTTTCTATTATTTTTCATATATATATGTTTTCTTGATTTATCAAGAAATTAGGTTGGCCAAATATCACGGAGCAAGCTAAATAAACGCTTAGTTTATTTTTGCTCCACTAGATGGCGCTCTGCCATCTAAAAAGCACATGTGCTCGTGGTCAGGCAATTGTGTGGCAACCCTCTTATAAGCCATTACAAGCTCTCTCATTTCATTTTCCCAGCTTAATCGGATTAAGTTTAGTCTCTTGTGAGCTTAGCTTCGATTTTATCCAATAATTGAGTTAAATGCGACTTTATTAACTCCCCAATTTGAGAATCGGAATACATTTTTATGGTATAATGAAGAGTTATCTCTCTCTTAATTATCTTTTAGTTAATTATAATAATTAGTTTCTATAGATTTACTTTATTAAAGTTAATGTAGTTTGTGTCTCTTTGAATGTAGTAAAGAGATAACTTAATCTAAAAGAAATTATATTTGTAGGTTGGAATTTAATTGGGTCAAAGAAAGCGTTTTACATCAAACCTTTATATTTTTAAATCTGACATGTTTAACGACACAAAATCGTTTTATCAATGTTGATTGAAGGTTTCATGTTTATAATTTATAGAAATTTATTATTTGAATTTCCTACATGTTTTTATAAGGCTATGTAAATGTAGGCTATGTAAACCTTAAGAAAACGGTATCCTTATCCCAGTACAATATCATATTTGTACTATTTTTTTTTCACATTATGCAAACTTTGTTTATATCATAATTCAATTAAATAATCACTTGTATCAATATTGAGTAAAACATATCAGGCCTCCAGGAAAAGGTATCTTTTAAAACATGTTTAGCTTTCGGTCACGAAAGCCTTTCTACAGAAGAAAAAATAGTATGATTCGTTCAACTCGTGTCCTATTGGCGAGTTATTATACCATGTTTTCTCCTGTAGAAGGGCTTTCGCGCCCGAAAGCAATAGAATAAACATATTTTGAAAATATACTTTTTTCCTGGAGAGAGGCTTGATAAATTTTCACTCAATAAATCATAATTATAATTTATTTATTTCAACACACAAAACGCGATATCCCGGCTACGGATAATTGCGTCGATTTACATTTTTAAACAGGAGCAGTTATAAACATATTATACAGAAGAAAATTTAAAAAAGAAACAATAAGATAGATTTATAATATGATGCACTAGCGCGTTATCGATTTTAGAAACTATTTTAAAGGCGTAAGATTCTTTTTGAAATTAAACCGCTGGGAGGGTTCACCACTGATGAGCCAGGCCCTCCCTTTAATTTTTCCATTGCAGTAAGGGCAGTAGAAATTGTTTAATTTCGAAAAGAATCTTACGCCTTTAAAATAGTTTCTAAAATAAGATTTATTAGGAACCTGATCCATATATATATCCTTATAATATCGTCACAGAAAGAACTGGAAATATATAATAATAATCAATAATAACTGAATTTACACAAAAGAGAATCAAATATGAAAATTCAATAAAATAGAAATAACATAAATTCCTTTTTTCTAAGTTCTATAATGGAGGAAAATTCGTAACAATTTCTTTTAAAACAGCAAACACAAGAAAAACAAACATTTACATTGTATTTTACCTTTTAAAATGTAAAAGACTGGATTTTTCATCATCCTGAAAATCCATCTATTTGAAAACCGCGTGTTGATCCATTAGAAAAGTAACATATGCTATTGTTAGAAATTCCCAATATTTTATCTGAAATATATTTTTTTTATATTCCCCCATTTCTAAAGTTTTCATTGTAATGATAAAACTAAATCAAGGGCTTGGCTTGGTGAAATATCCCAGCAGATTAGTAAAAAATGTATAACAACAGATGTGACACTAATGCATGGTATTTAATATGCAATTATGTAAATATCTAATGATTAATTACACTATAAGACCTTAATATACATCATAGATTAATATTTTACTCTGGTAAGATGTTCTCACGAAAATTCATATTTTTCATTATAATATTGACAAAAAGTGACAGTAAGTATTTAAAATGTCATAATAGATATGTAGGAAATCAATGCAAGTACTATTTTATCACTTTATTTATCAAATAGTATTTTTAAAATATAAAAAGAGTTGGTGCCATTGGGCCAAGGGTATATTTTTTATTAGTTGAAAAGACGCAACCAATCGAGAACGACGGTCTTTTAAAGGCTATACTTTTTACTTATTCAACATAATATTTCTCTTCCTTAACTTGGAAAAACCTATATTAGACGTTATAAAACAGGATATTTGCATACATTTTCAAAAATATAAAATGAAATGCTTTCAGCGTTTGCTCATTATCAGGTATATATAAGTAGATTTTCATACGAATTATTCAAATTTAAATGGAAGATTTCAAGCGTCAAATTGGATAATGGCATTTTAAGTTTCTTTAATAATTTAAAATGATCGACTTTCATGCGTTAGCTATTCATCAGGTATTAATCGAGAACAATTGCCCTGGAGATAAAATAACGCCTGCTAACCTGCCATTTTAAATCAATAAAGAAACACTTTTATAAAAATTCTTATTGATAAATTATTTTTATACTTTTGAAATGATTATACAATTATATATTCTTACTAGACGAATGACCCGGCTTCGCCCGAGAATTCCCCCGAGTGCAATTTCCTTCATACTGAAATTACATCAATAATAAATTGTAGAAGTGCCATGGAATAGCAATACAGAAGTAACACATAAAACACAGGCACAAAATGTGTTTTTTATGGCAAAAATTGTATTTATTAGTGTTTAGGTATTTGATTTAATTATTTTTTGCAATCCATTTAGTTGTTTTAAAATCAATATAGTTTAAATATATGGCAGCTTTTCAACCCAACCCCCGAAGTACCCGCCCCAGCGCATTAACACTTGAAATTGCCCGATTTGAGTGAGGGACTACGATGGATCTTGACTGCGATGCCCATCTTCTCAGTAAGAATAAGAAAAAAATAGGTTTATAGAAAAAATTAATCCAAAATTCTAGCATGTAAATATGTTTCTGTAAAAAATAAAAGAACACATGGAAATTAGGCAAACATATGTATTTGCTAATGACTGCGACTGCATTTAAAACGATTTTTTTTTATCAGAGTCATCAATTCTGTCATCGTTTGCTTTTGAGAATGGAATGCTTTTACGTAATATACGTAAAATACACAACTAATATGACTGAAATTTTAGCAGTATGTATAGTAGAATCTGGAAAAACTTATATTGAATATTTCAGGTCTCTATCCCGAATATTCTTCGAGTTATTTGCAAATTTGAGTTGCAAATTTGCTCTTTCGCTCGCAAGCAGCGCCACTAGCGGTGAAGATGGGAGGTAATATCAGCTGACCTAATGTACATGTAAAACGTGTTTTAACAGGAAATAGAAAAAAATATGGAAGAGATATTTGGCGCATTTTTAGCCAAGAAAAATTGAAATTGACAGGTTCTGGGCAGAAATAGTTGTTTTTTTAGTCAGAAAATGATTATGACAATATTGCTGTATCATATTTGATTATCAGATACAAAATTATATCTGGAAAAATTCCAAAAAGCAGAAACCACGGGTGAAGCCAGTTCATTTTTAGTATGCAGGAACAAAATTATAACAGAAAAACTTTCATTCGAGCAGAAGACACAAAGCCAAATCATCTCTTTATAAAAATATCGCTTCTAAGACACAAAGTTTGGAGCGGGACGTTTCACAAGAATGCCATCCACGGCGCCAATTTATAATTGTAACGAATAGTATTTGAATAGATGCATTTAATCGGGTAAAACCCGGGCGTTGCCCGGGTCATTCGGCTTGTTAAAATATACAAGTATCAGAGTCATCAACAATCAATTCTGTCATCGTTTGCTTTTGTGAATGGAATAAATACCCAAATATGGCCATTTCTTATAAGCATCGGTGGTTCAGTGGTAGAATGCTCGCCTGCAACGCGGGCGGCCCGGGTTCGATTCCCGGCCGATGCATTTTTTTTTACAATTTTTAAAACTCATTTATATTATTATCCCTATATATATATATAAGTCAGCGTATGTATCTATGTATGTTTGTCAACTATACACGTCCACAATACGTAACTAATCTGACTGAAATTTTAACAGTTTATAAAGTAGAATCTGGAAAAACTCTTGTTGAAAATTTCAGGTCTCTATCCCGAATATCCATCGTGTTATTTGCAAATTTGCTCTTTCGCTCGCGCCTCTAGCTGTGAAAATGGGGGGGGGGGGGGGGGGGGGGGGGGGTAATACCAGCTGACCTAATGTACCTGTAAAGTTTGGAGCGGGACGTTTCACAAGAATGCCATCCACGGCGCCAATTTATAATTGTAACGAATAGTATTTGAATAGATGCATTTAATCGGGTAAAACCCGGGCGTTGCCCGGGTCATTCGGCTTGTTAAAATATACAAGTATCAGAGTCATCAACAATCAATTCTGTCATCGTTTGCTTTTGTGAATGGAATAAATACCCAAATATGGCCATTTCTTATAAGCATCGGTGGTTCAGTGGTAGAATGCTCGCCTGCAACGCGGGCGGCCCGGGTTCGATTCCCGGCCGATGCATTTTTTTTTACAATTTTTAAAACTCATTTATATTATTATCCCTATATATATATATAAGTCAGCGTATGTATCTATGTATGTTTGTCAACTATACACGTCCACAATACGTAACTAATCTGACTGAAATTTTAACAGTTTATAAAGTAGAATCTGGAAAAACTCTTGTTGAAAATTTCAGGTCTCTATCCCGAATATCCATCGTGTTATTTGCAAATTTGCTCTTTCGCTCGCGCCTCTAGCTGTGAAAATGGGGGGGGGGGGGGGGTAATACCAGCTGACCTAATGTACCTGTAAAGTTTGGAGCGGGACGTTTCACAAGAGTGACATCCACGGCTCCAATTTATAATTGTAACGAATAGTATTTGAATAAAAACATTTAATCGGGTAAAACCCGGGCGTTGCTCGGGTCTTTCGGCTAGTCATGTATAATATTGAATATGCTCTTTGACTTAGCAATCATCTCATCTCTGATAGAATATATCTCATATTTTATATAGGTTTGTATATAATAATGTGCATATAAAATTATATTTATTATTAAGTTTTTAATGTGACAATCCTGTTGAAGAACTGATAAGTCCGAAAGCTTGAAAATAAAAAGTTGCACAAGAAACTTAACTCTGGAAGCTTTATTTATTATATGATATGTTTATGTAAAGTGTATCTTTTTAGAAATATCGATGATATAAACATACAAAATCTCATTTATAAAGAAACATAAATTTATACTTATTTAATAAAATATAAGGAAAATGCCTTATTCTTAAACCTTTTGTATATTAAGAATATATTTATGAAAAGCTTGGAAATGCATTTTTAAACGAAAGCTAACACGAACACGTTCATTTTTTGAAATATGTATCGCTTGAGAAAATAGTGTTTGAAATATTTATCATGTGAATATTCTCCTCTAAAAAATAGGAATTTTAAAATTGAAGTTATACTAGAGAGATAGAATTGAGAATAAATAACTTAATTTTTAAAATCTCGTTTGTTTCTCACTCTAAAATATTAGGTATGTAGAATATATCTTGTATAAGAAATAATATCACATATACACATATTTTAGTATATTTTAGAAAAGAATTTATTATATTTTATAACAAGATATTATTAATATTTTTATATTCATCATATTATATATATTTTGCTACTCCGGAAACTTCCTTCGGTACTTATATTGATTCTTATAAATTAATAAAATAAAATATTTGATTTTATTTTTGCCTTAAATAAATTGCTGTGTCATTATGTAGTTTGTGTTTCCTAATTATCTATGCGAAAATACCTATACATTTAATATTCAAAATATATAAATAATTAGCTAATCATTATATAAAATAAATATAAAATTTCTTCATATGAGAAAAAATATCATGCCCACTCCATCTATAATTAATCCTCTATTTGACAATAACAGACAAGACCTCACTTAAAACTAATACGTGAATTCTGAGTTGGTAATTCAGAAGGTTTTTAATATAAATGATGACCGTATTTTTCAATATAAACGTTTCGAATAATATTTCTTGATATTCTTCAAACATCCTTATCTGTAGTCTTTAGAACTATTCATTAAAACATTAATACCACTTTTCTTTTGACAGTCTTCTTGGTCCTCATTTATGTACCGATGTAAATATATTTTATTTAAAAAATTCTAATGATTTTAGAATATTATTGATATATAGAATTGTTACCTTCTTTCTGGATACATAAGCTTCTTGGCAATAGCATGCAGTATATGAGTATTTTATGATATCGTTTATAGTCGTGAAGAGAATAATAAAAACAGTTTTGAATCAAACACAACACACACACAACAACAACACACAGTCTACTCCATGCTGACGAGCGCCAACAGCGCGAAACGTGTTCGTGGATGGCTTTTCTTGATTTATCAAGAAATTAGGTTGGCCAAATATCAGGGAACAGGCTAATTCAATGATTAGTTGATTTCTGTTCCACTAGATGGCACTCTGCCTTCTGAAAAGCACATGTGCTCATGTCAAACAGCAACAATGAATTTTATAAAAAAGAAGCCGCAACATCTGACGATCGAATTTTTTTTCCTAGAAATTATAATTTCAAAATAAAATAAAAGTTTTTATGTAACATGTATTTATATTTATGTATGTCTGTTCAAATGGAATAAGCCTTCACCCATGCAGATTAATTTTAACATGTAAAAAGGTAGAAATGTTAAATGGTGCTAATTCAGATGAAAAGGCATAATTCTGAAGAATTTCAACTTTATTGTGAAAAAGGTAATCTATCACTAAAAATTATCATATTTTCTATTCTAATTTTATCTAAAAATGTATAATAAAATTGATTTCTAAAGCTCTTATTCACCAATATTGAGAGAAGAAGGAAATGGATCATTAGTGGTAAATTTTCCCAAATTTTTAGTTAAGTTAATAATGAGATTTTGATGATTATCTTTTATACCGAGATGAGTGAAAATAAATTGTCTAAATGCCAATCAAGACATATTACACCTAGAATTGAGTGTAATAAAAGCATTTAAAATATATTCTGTTATAAAACGAAAATTGAAATATTCTGTTATGTTCTAATTATAATTAATAGGGGGTTTTTAAGGGGACTACCAAGCCTCAAGAGATAGTATTTATTCTCTTCTACTTAGAAAATATAAGAACAAATGGACTTATTAAAGATTTTTTTTTTACTATACATTAGCGCGCCATTTGTTATTAGAAATTTAAACTATTTTTAAAGAATATGATTATTTTGAAAATAAATCAATTTTCTACTGCCTTTACTGTAATGATAAAGGGAGGGTTCACCACTTATGAACCAGGCCCTTACAAATTTTTATCATTGCAGTAAGGGCAGTAGAAATTGATTTATTTTTGAAAGAATCAAACGCGTCAAAAATCAGTTCAAATTTCATATGAGATTTTGAAGCCTCAAAAGATTTTTTTCCTGTACTCAGAATTATGTATAAGAACAAATGATCTTAATAAAGATTTTGTTATACAATATAATATAATGCGGATTGTGATTGTAAAACGACATTTGAAAATTATCTCGCATGTGTTTCTTGTATTTCTTATCCCTGGACAATTTTATTTTTTCGTTTATCATTAATCTTCACAATTCATTCTTTCATACCTCATCCCTAAGGTTAGAAATAACCGTTATTTCTCCTTAAAATAAATTTTGATATTTCGTTCAGAATAAACAAATGCGGGATAATTTTCTAATGTCGTTTTACAAAGATTTTGTTGATGATGTTCAATTTAAGACGATATAACTATATAATAACGATAGAAAACACACATGTATAGGATAATTTATCGATAAAATTTTCCATTTACCTTAGAGCCATTTTTACAAATTCTCTTCAAACTGCCTACCCATCTTACAGATGCCAAATGACTATTTTGAATAAAACATATAATTTATATAAGTAAAAATCCTATTGAGTTTGAATAAAACATATTGAATATGTTTGTATAATATATATATTAGGAAAGGAACTTATGAAACATATGTCGTAAAGGATGTATATTTTGCACTTCCTGAAGAGAATATCAAATAAAAAGTTTATAATAAAACTTCGAACACACACTTTGTATAATTTTGGATAATTTTCTTCAATTTCAAATTGAAATTGACGTTTTTTAAAAGATCTTCAATTACAAAAGAATAAATTTGATCATAAAATAATTTATATACCAAAATATCAGTTGGCTGAACGCCATACTTTTTCAAGATACAACTACGTTTTTATATGTCAACAAAAACAAATACCCTATTGTACTTTGAAAAAGGTTGGAATTGAGCTTAATAAAATATTGATTATATTAATTTTTAAATTATTTTAATCCTACCATCATTTCAAATTTTGAACGTTTTAGACGTCTATTAAACGTCTTGGTGGTCAACAATAGACTTAGAGAACACAATTTGTATTTTTCTTCTAGAACGGAGAAAATATGCGTAGCTCGTTCTGTAACGTAATGTGCGTTTGACCTTCCATTAAAATAAGTAGTTAGAATACATGTTTCTGGAAACATATTAAAACATTTTAAATAATAAGAATTGAAGTTTTAAATTTTATTATTTTAATATATTTAAGTTACTATCTTGAACTATTGAATTTTTAGCGTAAAAATAATAGGAGTGAGGACGATAATAAAATACACTCATGGACAAAATCTAAGGAGTTGTATCTTTTAGCATGTATATCGGAATCCAGGCAATACCTCTGAAAGATATTTGATACACAGTGACCTTTATTGAAGACATGAGATAACTAAATGTGAACTAAATTGCCTCTGTCTCCTTAAAAAAAAAAAGACTATTGGCGACATCAAAGAAACAACTATAAACAATTTGTTCTTCAATCCAACTGGTGACTTGAGGTTCTATATCGCCTTAAAATTTCTTTATTTGAGTTTAGGACTGTCAAGAGATTGTAACAAGAGGCGGGAATTCCCTAAAGACAACAGGCTCTTGTGACCTTTTTCTACTAATCAAAGAATAAGCAGTAGCTTGGCAGCATTTTATCCAGAATTCATGTGACTAAAAATAATATTAAAACCTAAATTCTGAAATTGTTTATTTAAATTCACTAAAAAGTACATAACAAATATTTCAATTACCGCCATTAAACAATATTTTACATGAGTCAAAATAAACGTGAGACGATCTTCTTATATTGGAGAAAGAACTTCAATATTCAGTGAAAATGAAAAATTGCTAGCAGTTGTTTATATTGAATTAAACTAAGTTTTAAAATAAATATTAAAAAAACGAAAAAAACATGGTGAAGGAAGACGAGTTTCTTTTATTGATGCATAGGTGCAAGTTTTCGGGTAAAAACCCTTCAACAGGCGTGAAATGAAGCGCAAATTTGTACCATAGTCCTTATAAAGTTGCGCTTCATTTCACGCCTGTTGAAGGGTTTTACCCGAAAACTTGCACCTATGCATCAATAAAAGAAACTCGTCTTCCTTCACCATGTTTTTTCGTTTAATTTCAAATCAGGAAGAATTCTTTATCTATATTTTAAAAAAATGTTGATCATCCAGGAAGCTTTAATTTTTACTTATATGAATCTTATTACCTTTTTATTTTTTTTAGTTAATCAATATTTCAATTAGGAAAAGAAAAAAGGGCATCTTTTTATCGTGCAATTGAAAGTTTGCTTATGGCATACTTTAAGATGCATTTTAAGGAAATGTCCTTTTTTCATTTCTTCATTTATGAACCTTATCCCAGTACAATATCCTATTTGTACTATTTTTTCACAAATCCTTATATGTGATAAATATTTGTGTTTCAACATTTTTTTCTATCAAACCTATTTGTAATATAAATGTGACATACCTTTACAGTTTTTTTTTTTTGTTCAGGTGGATACATTATTAATACATTTTATTATATATTAAGTTTAAATTTTGTCTCTATTAGTTTATCTCTCTAAACCGATATATATCTTCTAAATAATAGAATACAATAAAATTGAAATTTTTACATTTATATTTTAATTCTACGTTAGAAACCTAAAGGAAAATATTGTGTAAAGATATAGAAAAATCTAAACACATATCTCAATAATTTTATATATACTATCCTCAATAATTTTATATATTATATACTATATTTCTATTACAATTGCAATAAATTATTCTTTTATCTTGAGGGATTATATTTACTATGCTATATACTTTGAGATTATTCCGATCTATTCAAAATTTGAATTATATATTAGAATGAATCTTGAAACATATTGGAAGGATTTTAAAATACATATTTAAACGAGCTTATATCCTTTTGCCAAGAAATCAATATATTTCACAAAATGCGTATCTTTTTTTACGATCTGGAATAAATTTGTCGTTGAATTTTTATAAGTCGCCATCTGATGCTAGTGATAGATTGAATGCCATTGAAGGATCAATTTTGTTAGCTTCAGCATTTGGAATTTTGAATCTAATTGGTAACCTAGATTTCTAAATATATGCATCAATTCTTATACAAATTTATTGAATATGTGTAGATATTTGATATATGTTCCCCTTTATTCGTATTATTATTATCTCAAATATTTTACAAGGAATATTTCGAATGATGGACGTATCAATTTTCAAATTGATAAGAATTCTGCATATATATAATAGAATCATATAGATATGCTTCTGTGGATGTGAGGAACAAACTTCTATTCATCTGCTGCTAAATTGCCTCTTTTTCCAAAAGTATAGAATAAACAATGAACTAATCAATGCATCAAACCCGTTTGATCTAATTTCAACAAAAGACAAATATATAAAATTTAACTCGTTTTGCAGATTAATTTTGAATTTTATAGGAAAAAACTGCTAAATTCATTGGACCGATTTTATTTAGAAATTAATTCTGTTTAGCATAGTGCCAATTAAATAATTCTCTAATAGATTGCATATTTTCATTCTAAAATATTCATTAAAACTTTCTTAAATTTAAAAATTGTTTTCCTCGAATACACACAATACTTTATAATTGATTTAATTTAACTATATTTGCATAAAAACCCTTTGTACATATTACAATTGTGTTGATATATTTTCTATATTTTCATCTAACTAACTTGCATATTAATTTTTGCACATATTTCAAATATATTTATTTTCTTTCAATGTTTAGTTTGCCTTTGTAGTGAAAATGTCCCTAGTGGGACATAGCGCTCTAAGTAGAAATGAAATATAGATATCGATTTTTTCAATTTAAACAAAAAATAATAAAATGCTACAAATTTTACCAGTTCATTATATATATAAATATTTAAGATATATCCTTTCGAAAAAAACATCATATTTACTTATATCATTGATATTATAGATCGCGCGTTTTTTTAATATTGGCACTAAATTCAAATAGGAAAAATGATTTTTTGACTTCCTAGATTGGGCTTGAATGATATATAATTATTTATTGAGATTATAATGCTTCATTGTTCTTCATCGCGCGTTAATTTATATTTAATATTTGAAATACTATTATAGAGAGATAATATAACGTTTACCTTTAACTTTGATTACAATAAGCGTTTATGTGTGGGTAAGCTTGGTAATTTTGTAACAATCGCTATAATCTCACCAATAACCTAATACTGGTATATTTAGTTATTCACTAGAAAATGTTGTACTGTGTTAATAAAATTATCCTGATAAATATATGACCAAAAACAAAGAGTATTTAAATGAAAATATATAGAATATGTCATATATTATCTTTTCAAAATATGTTAAAACTCAGATAGTGAATAGAATGTTCAGATTTAAAATTAATAATCCTAATATACTGCGTGACATTGAAAATGGAACACCAAGAAATAGTGGCCAGAAATTGATGAAACTCGGCAGACAGAGAGAGACAGGGACGAACAATAAGTGATCTTTATTTCAAAATGATAGTCATAATACAGAGCGAGAACGGCGTCGGCTTAGTAGCAAGTAGGACCACCGCGGACGGCGATGCACGCAGCAACACGTCTAGGTAGAGAGTCAATCAGAGTACGGATGGCGTCCTGAGGGATGGCTCTCCATTCCCTCTCAACCATTTGCCACAGTTCGTCTTCTGAACGCGGCTTTGGCAAGGCATGCAAACGGCGCCAATGATGTCCCAGACGTGCTCGATTGGTGAGAGATCAGGAGAGTACGGTGGCCAGGGAAGCATCTGTACATCTTGCAGAGCTTGTTGGCTAATGCGAGCAGTGTGCGGTCGGGCGTTATCCTGCTGATAAAGGGCATTGGGTACCCCCTGAAGGTAGGGGAGTGTCACCGGTCGCAGCACATCATCAACGTATCGTTGAGCCGTCATAGTGCCCTGAATACGAAGTAAAGGTGACCTGGAATCATACGCGATTGCGCCCCAAACCATGATTCCACGTTGTCGCACGGTGGGGCGTTCCACAATTTCTGCCGGATTGAACCTTTCTCCACGTCGACGCCACACGCGTACACGGCGACTAACACTGGACAAGCAGAAACGCGACTCATCTGAGAACACGACCCTGTGCCATTCCGTCATCCACGTCGATCTAGCCCGGCACCATTCCAAACGCTGGCGCCTATTCGGTGGGGTCAATGGCAGTCTTCTTAGCGGACGGCATGAGTGCAAGTCATTAGCAACCAATCGACGGGAAATGGTTCTGGTCGAGATGGAATGATCTAGGGTGTCTTGCACATGTTGCAGGATGGCGGTACAAGTGGCTTGTGGGGCCGCCACTGCTTGTCGAAGGATACGCCGATCCACACGTGCTGACGTCACTCTGGTTGCACCGACATTCCTATAAATTGCCACATTTCCTTGTTCCAACCATCTTCTCCACAGTCGGTGCACCGTGGACGCACCAAGGTGTGTATCATCTGCGATTTGACGTATGGACCAACCTGCCCTTTTCAGTCCGATCACCATGCCCCTCGTAAAAGCGTCTGTCTGCTTGAACTGCCTCCGTTTACGATGACCTAGCATTCTCTGTTATTACACGTGTCTTTTGACACAAGAACAAAATTTCTACAATGATTTTCCTTGAAGAAATATCGACACGAATACTGTCCTTTCTTCAAGTTCCTTCCCTTATATCTTACTCCATGTGCGCACGAGTGCTGCGCATTTTACATCATTTGCATAACTCGGTAAGGCGCGTCTACCCTGAAATTTGCATAATTTTCTGGCCAGTATTTACTGGTGTTCCATTTTCAATGTCACGCAGTGTATTTTGAAAATAACTTTCTGTAGAACATCAACTGTATTGGTTCTATGCTACTACGAAATTTATATCCTGAGATATCATGTTCTTAAAGAGAAGGAATATTCATGATTTTTTAAAAGGTTTTCTGATTTCTTATATAGTACAAAAAGGTAGTAAAAATGGCCTTAAATGTAGATTATAAATTTGAGAAATAATGTTAACAGAATATTCATCTTAGAGTGCTAATTTAATTTTCTTTTTCGAATATGCAAGATACCCATTTAGTATAGGTCATAGCACATAGAGTTGCGAACTTATCAATTGGATATGCGAACTATATACATGTTATGAATATTTTGTTTTGTTGTTGTTAGATAAAGGGTTGATAAGACAAAGGATCGATAAGATAAAGGGTTGAGGTGCAGTCGTGATAAAAAAATATATAATAATTTACCGTCAAGTAGCTTTTATTTTCAATTACCTGAGGAAATATTACACATTAGTTATTTTCACATTATATAGAATTTATAAAGTTAATCCTATATTAGTGATTTAAAAGGATAGATATGTTAACTACGCATATTTACAACAAAATATACAACAAAACTGAAAGTCTTTTTAAAAACGATGATAACAAAAATAAAAATATCAATGAATAAAATAAAATATATATATTTTTTTATATAGAAATATTTGAGTTTTTAGATTATATAATATACATATATACATATATATATTTGTAGAGATGCGTTAGCTATGTACTCACGAGATGAATTTCGACTTCTGTATTTGGAATCTTTCGGAGAGTTATAATATCCCAAGAAGTTTCGAGAATAAAAATATTTTCAAAATTCCTTATGTTTTATCTTGTACCGGATTCCGATAGCCACACTGAGATTTCTTTTTCAGACTTTAATAAACCATTTCTATATTTTTTGAGCATTTTTTTTTCTGATGGAGACTCTAATAATATTTCTACATTTGGTCATGTGCCACAAAATTGTGGCAATTGTGTGTACAAAATTTGTATAAATCTATTGCACTTTGTCTACTTTTCACCGTTTTATGTCAACAACAAACTCAGCGCTATATAACGTTAATAGAATTAAGTTAGAAAATATATTTTTTACCAATATTCGATGGGAAGGAAAAAATATATATAAGTAGGTTAGTAAACTAAACCTACAAAGATCTTGAATCAAAATCTAGATTTTTAATATACAACTCCTGTAAAATACAAAGGTAATAAAAGACCATGTTTGTTGAAGACAGTATAATTATAATTCAAAAGCCATTTACTAAAAGATCGGCAAAAGTTATTTTCGACACTTCATCACAATACCAGAAATTAATGAGCAGAAATTGATTAAATTATGCATAAGGAAAGACTCTGTGATTAACTATGAGAGTTTTTATTGATCTTTTGAATATTATCAGCATAAAACATAACGAAATCTCAGAGTCTGATAAAATAAGAATTAATTCTATTTAATAATCAGTTTAAATATTCGCCTAAAAAGAGAAAATAGCTCTTAATATTTGCGCAAAAACTGAATATAAATACTACAAATTTGTGTCTATTTGAAGGAAACGGTACATTTTCATTTTAACCTTCCATTACCATCTCTATTTTAAACAAAATATTAGCCCATTCACCTGGCTATGTAATGAGAACTTTATTATTTTAGGTGAGATTCGTGACTTCAACAAGAAAGCTGAGCTGTCCATAATGACTAGGAATATATTCAATGGTCACAATTCTCAGGGATGCTTATACAAAGGTTTCTAAAATTTGCAAAGTAGCTTCCTTACTGTTAAATTTACGATTATTTAAGCAGACAGAATATTTTATATGGAGGCCTTTTTTGATTTACAATAAAGTAAATTTCTTATTTTATCTTTAAATATTTTTGTGAATAAAAGGAAGTATTCGAGGATTAATCTATGGATGCAATATATGTATATCAATTTTCTATCTTTAAAATAAGAGCGATTTATATATTAGTTTGTAATAACCTAAAGAAAATATCTAGTTTTGCCTTTACACCATTCACCTATTTTTATATTGTTTTAACCAAAAATATTTTGCTATGTACTTTGTAATGCCTTTTCAAATAAACATGCAATTTTTAGCATCTATGCAAGATTTCATCCATGAAAACCAATTATCGAAGCACTTACACCAGTCATCTTCGGGGATGGAATTTACGGGCATTGATAAAGGCTTGCAGTGCTTTATCATCAGTGTCAAATTTTATCCCTTTCAACGATAACTTAACTTTTTGTAAATAAAAGTCAAAAAGTGCTAGGTCTAGTGAATATGGTGGATGAATGACTAATTGGACACCAGAGTTCACTAAAAAGTCTAATGTTTGGGCTTAGGTGTGCGGTCTGAAATTGTCATGGTGTAGGACTCCTCTAAGTTGAGTTCATGATCTGCTTTGCTTGACCGTCGCCGTAAACTAGCGGCCTCGGGTTTGGCAAACAGAGAAGCGTCCACCTAGAGATCATGGTTTCGGGATAACGGCCTTCGTCAGCCTGATGATCATAGCTGATCACATGATGAGATCATAGCTCGTAATTATCGATTCCAGCTGGGTTCTTCTTAGTTTTCAGAAGATAGTGTTGTGGGTTTATCACCGACCCGAGGCCGCTAGTTTGGGACGACGGTAATTTGATGGCGTCAAGTTTTGACGTTTATTTTGACGGGAGAAGCGTCTTATGTTTCTATGGATAAATAAAATAATCCATACAAAATCCAATCAGTGTATTTTAATAATTTCGTTATATAAATATAATGTTGCGTTGTTGGTTGACAAAGAATAACTTCCGTGGGTACAAAGGATCTTTAGGACTTTATTTAAACCTAATAAATAAAATAATCGCAGAAGAATACAAAATAAACAACAATAAAGTAAACAGCAGTTACAAACATCCAACTGTAGCACAGTGAAGAAAAGCAGGAGCAGAACAGGAGAAAGAAGTTCGTAGAACCTTCTAGAATCTTCCAGGAAGTACACCACAGTCCGACCTCTTGGGACAGCAGTGTTTGCTTGGAGTCCATCACATAGCTTCGTACTTCTTCCCCTCTTTCTTCTCCTCGACATGAGTTTCTCATCCCTATATATCCCGGAGTAGATCTTTCCAGAACGTCATGATTGGTCAGCCAATCAGAAAGCTGCCAGCACCAAATCTTGCACAATCGCTTTAGGTTGGCCAATCTGTTGTCTTCCGCTTTTTCTACATTATTCTTAAACGTTCTATAACATTCTCTCTCCATTATGAAATGTGCTTTTCTTTCTGCGTAATAATATGTTCTAGAGAAATATATAAGTCACGCGACTACTGTTGCACTATATGGTTAAAATATTATATGATTATATTGAATTTTACAAATATTATCAGAATATTATTTACAATAATAGCAATACACTATCAAATTTGAAATAAATTCTATTTTAAAGGAGCAGAACCTAATATACAAATAAAATAAACACAGGTTGTTTGACATTTAAAATAATTTTATAATTGTTTCAACCAGCTCCATCTATAGTAAATGTCTTAAGACATTTTCAATAAAGAGAATTAATTATTTCAAATATGTGTTTTATATGGAAATTATTTTTAAAAATTCAAAATAATATATATTTACTTATATTTTTGTGATAAATTGAAAATTATAATATATTATTAAATTGTTGTTACATATATTTTGAAATTTTATTTTTATTTATTTTTTATTTGTCATATCGGACGTGATATTCCAGTTTGGAATACTTGCGCCTAAATACATTTTTGCAGCTTATATACAATTAATTTTATATACAATTCGAAAAATAAGAAAAAAACAAAATTAAAACTGAATGGTTGGTTTTTCTCAAACAGAAAATTAAGAATGAAATGAATTTACAAAAATTATTGAATTTTACATAGATGTTTTGTTATATACAAATTCACACATTTCTTCGATGGGATAAAAATGATTACTTCTGTAGCTGTTGAAGATTGGGCATTCTATTAATAAATGTAATGAGTTTTGGTTTTATTTTCCACAGAAGCAGCTGGGATCATCCGTTGACCCCAATTTCGCTAGAAAATCTCCAAATTACCATGATTTGTAATTAAATTGTATATATTTTTAAAGTGAGAAATCATAAAACACACATTATATTTATCTAAATAACTATATAATGCTCTTATTTAACCTCACAGTACCATTATATACCATATATTTAGACACAGGCACACTGGGCAGAATTTGCCAATGAATTATTTTAAATGGTCAATTTGTAAGAAAGAATGTAGGAGAATGGTAAGTATGCAAAATATGCAAATATATGTAGAAAATTTTAAGTGATTGCCAATTACAGCCACCGCTATGTATTTTATTCGGAAATATGAGATAGATTTATAACTTCTGAAATTTTGGCTATGATATATTTGTCAATAATGAAGTAGCCAATAAAATTTACATAAATATTTTTTAAAAAAGCACATGTTCTCCTAGTCAGGGTATGCCTTCTTCATTTATGATTTTTAAAATATTTTTCTATTATTTTTTTACATGTTAAGCGTATTCACGCAAGTTTGGCCTTGAATACCAATTTCTTGGTTTCCCAAGAAAACTGGAACAAAAAATATTTTGGTACAGCCTTCTCCACGCTGCGAACGCCAAAAGCGCGAAACGCGTTCGTGGATGGCTTTCTTGATTTATCAAGAGTAATTTTTTCTATAAATTATAATTTAAAAAAATAAAATTATTATATATATAACATATATATTGATTTTTGATATGTATATATATTATGAAAAATGATGAAATTTTATGCTTGATTTTTGATTATCTTGAGGATTATGCTATGAAAATGTAGCCGTGGTTGAAAATCTTGAAATCATAATAATGTAAATGGTTTTGATCAGTAATTGCTTTAATTGAGCTAAATAAATATATTTTAAAGAAACATTATTTGATAAAAGTACTTCTTGTCTTAAGGCGAGTAGAACAAGGAAAACAAAATATTATTTACATAATGTACAAAATGTTTGAGCCGGCCATCGGGAAACAACAACAATGAGTTTATATAAGGGAAGCATGACCTCTGGCGGTCGACTTAGCAGAGTATTTGAATCCATGAAATATAATTCTGAATAAAATAACATTTTAATATAACATATATATTTTTAAAACAACTCTTAAAGTTTCACCGCATAAGTTTCTTTTCTGTGAAAAATCAATATTTATTTCAAAGAGAAATATTTACTATTTCTAACTTTTTTTTTTTGGATGAAGTATGAAAGGGTGAAAATATGAAAAGTAATGGCGAACGGAAAAATAAAAGTGTCCAGGGGCGGGAATCGAACCCACAACTTTCCGCTTACCGGGCAGATGCCATGTCCACTAGGCTACCCTGGACGTATTTTTCCGTTCGTAAATAATACTTAAAGTAACTTATAATACATTATTTTTCCGTTCGCCATTACTCTTCATATTTTCATCCTTTCATACTTCATCCAAAAAAAAAAGTTAGAAATAGTAAATATTTCTCTTTGAAATAAATATTGATTTTTCACAGAAAAGAAACTTATGCGGTGAAACTTTAAGAGTTGTTTTATAATCATACGCCGCAGTCCTTTATAATGTATTATAAGTTACTTTAAGTATTATTTACGAACGGAAAAATACGTCCAGGGTAGCCTAGTGGACATGGCATCTGCCCGGTAAGCGGAACGTTGTGGGTTCGATTCCCGCCCCTGGACACTTTTATTTTTCCGTTCGCCATTACTCTTCCTATTTTAACCCTTTCATACTTCATCCAAAAAAAAAAGAGTTAGAAATAGTAAATATTTCTCTTTGAAATAAATATTGATTTTTCACAGAAAAGAAATTTATGCGGCGAAACTTTAAGAGTTGTTTAATAATCATACGCCGCAGTCCTTTATAATGTATTATAAGTTACTTTAAGTATTATTTACGAACGGAAAAATACGTCCAGGGTAGCCTAGTGGACATGGCATCTGCCTGGTAAGCGGAACGTTGTGGGTTCGATTCCCGCCCCTGGACACTTTTTTTTTCCGTTTGCAATTACTCTTCATATTTTCACCCTTTCATACTTCATCCAAAAAAAGTTAGAAATAGTAAATATTTCTCTTTGAAATAAATATAGATTTTTAACAGAAAAGAAACTTATGCGGTGAAACTTTAAGAGTTGTTTTATAATCATACGCCGCAGTCCTTTATAATGTATATATATTTTTGTCATAATATTCTGACAAGTACAAATGCATATTATAGAAATATCTGTATAAATATAATCTATGTGAAATTAAAATTAGAGGGAATAAGAAGTTATCTAGTAATAAAAGCCAGTCGACATCAGGTTTCCTACTATAAAAATGGACATTTCCAATGTCGCTTCCTCGTTTTCCCTCTCAACGGTGACTATTTTACCCTACTGAGAATAGTTTAAAAAGACCTGGATTTGATAATCAGGAAACAGTTCTCTCGGAGGTAGTTTTCACGCCAATTATTCCCAGGATGGTCCTCAGACTTTCACTTTACTCTTAAAACTCCTCCTCACACGTTTATGATCCTGAACTCTGACTCTTTGTTTGGCCTTACCATTTTCCATACAGCCCACGACTGCTTAGCAAAAATTACGATATATATTATACAATATATTGGTGTAAATATATACAAATAATAAAAATAAAAAATATGAAAAAGGGTTAGGTATTGATATTTAAAACAAAAAAGGCATAACCTGACCGCGCTCACATGAGAATTTTCAGAATACTCTCTGCCATCTAGAAATGCTCAAGTGAGCGCGGTCAGGATATGCCTTCTTTGTTTTTAATATATTTATTCCAAATTTTGTGTATAATATATTTTGTGATTTTTGCTAATCAGTCGTGGACTGTGATGTTTGTGTGTGTGTTTGTTGTGATGTGTGTGTTGGCAAGTGGTATATATATATGTGGTAATTTAAGAATCATAAACACCTGTTTAAATACTAACTACCTGTTCTAACACTCCCTATACTAATATGGACTTTTAATCATTGTACCCAATTCTCCTTTAATCAATTTAACTTTGTATGTATCGTTTTTGAGTGTTCAAATAAATAAAGAGGTACATCTAGAGGGAACGTAGAAACCAAAAGGGCTTATCCCGCAGCCATGAGGTCAATCGTCGCGAAATTTGGCGCCAATAAAATGACGTAACAAAGCTTACCCACAAGCAAATAAGGTCAACCGTCGCGACGCCATGGCACCAAACGTCCAATGACGGAACAGGGTTCACCCGCAGCCAATGAGGTCAACCGCCTCGACGCCAGGGCGCCAGACGTCCGGTGAGGTAAGACTTGAGCATATAAAAAGGGCTTGTCCCGCGGTCAGTCAGTTCATTAGATTCTAGATAGCGGACAGCAACAGCAGGTAGATCGTTAGTGGATGGCCCGCCGGCCGCAACTTGGTCTCTGCGTTCCCTCTCTCTGATGCCTCGGCTTCCCCTGTGATTCGTCTCTATGTGCCTTACCACTCACCACCATCACGACTGCGCAATCATCATCTTTCCCCACGACTCAATACAACAGACCAGACTACCGAGTTACCACAGCTAAAGAAGAAAGTCGACAGGATTCGACATATATATATATAATATTAATTTTAAAAAGGGATTTTCGAGTGAGTTTCTGCTTGATATTTGATTCATGTTGAGGATTATTGTAATGGTGGTGCACAGTCGTGGCAATAATAATAATGGTTTTGATCAGAGTTTTCCTTTATTTGAGCCTAGAAATATATACAAAACATAATTTTGGTAAGTACTGCCTGGCTTAAGGCGTAAGAATAAATAAAGCAAAAATATTATTTACATAATTACATATGGTTTGAGCCGACCAACGGGGAAGAACAACAATGAGATTTTATATGGGAAGCATGACCTCTGGCGGTCGATTTAAACAGAGTATTTATATTTATGACATTATAATTTTAAATAAAATAACACTTTAACATAATTCTAAATAAAATATTTTAATTGAACATTATAAATAAATTATTTTAATATAACATATATATATATATATATATATATATATATAGTAACGTACAGTTGTTGTATCTGTTGGATGAATGCAGTGTGGCATGTTGGTTTGCAGTCGTGGTGGCCACAATGATTAGAGTGGTTTCAGGCGTGGAATTGAGATTACACAAAAGGACGAGGCATATTAGATGTCACCACGGAGATGGCGAAAGAATGAGTGTAGCCGGCGCCGGTAGGGGAGAGATCTATCTAGAGGGGTCTGTCCATCATTGTGTCTCAAAGCCGACTAATCTGTTTGCATAAGAAGGGGGCATACCCGACTTGTTTTTCAGACCTCTTTCCTCCTTCTGGCATCGACTGTCACTCACTCGAAATTGTATTTGTCACTTTGGCAATTACATTATACATTTATACAATAAATGGAGACATAGATATATTGGAATATATTACAACAGTTTATGCCCCGGTTGATGAAAATTAGCTTATGGTGATTATAGATGAAATCATAAGATAATTAAAATGGGGGGAAATAATTTGTATACAAATTGGTTTATTATAGTATGGGGTTGTAGAATTATAACATTGGGTATGTTTTCCTTAATAATAATGATTAACAATAAAAAGAGAAATTTTAACAAATAATAATGTTAAGCCCAATGTATAGAAATATATGAAAAAATATTTTAAAAAATGTAAAGATATAAATATAAATTTGGGTGATTATATACAGCATTGAATGTTGGAATTAATAATTGAAAGTGCATTAATTTATAGGGTGAGCTAATTTAAAAAGTCTAGATAGGTGGACATAGAATAGATTCTGGTACTGCGATGCAATGCGACATTATGGGATTGTAGGCATTGGTTCATCTACAGTATGCTGAAGGTATTCGACATGGGCTGTCCTATCAGACGGATTTGGGAATAGGTGGTGGAAACTTTGGTCGAGAAAAAGAGTGATAGAAAGTGTGGCAGAGAGAGAGAGTCGTTCTGTCGCATAAAAAATAAACGATTTGGACGAGGTAAGGCAGTGAAAGTGAGGTGATCGAAAATTAAAAAAAAAAAAAAGAATTGCCCGAATGTGAGAAAGAAAAAAAAAAAGAAAAAGGGGCGATAATGCTCGAACCGGGCCGTGAATGAAAAAAAAAACTCATCTAACTAGCTGCTCAAGTTCGACTGTTGGGAAGGTTACAGCGAAGAAGCGTTTGTAGTTAAGATGGAATAAATGTGAGAAATCAAAGTTCTAGCGGATAGTAACGATCTCTCTGATAAGGTATGGGCTGAGATGCCATGAGAATTTGGCGGTAATGGTGTCGAGGTATTTTCTAAAATTTGGATATGATAATCTTAAAATCTGATTTAAAAAATTGAAGTTGAAAAAATTTAAAATTGTGTGTGAAGGTTTGTACAATAGTATAGAAAAAGTAAAAAATGATTATAAACATTGAATATTAAAAATATAAGTTATCATCTCGATTGTTCATATAAAAATAAAAAGACAAAAGTATAAACATGAAAAAACTCGAGATATATTTGAAAAATTCATTAATATAAATATGCGAAACATAAAAAAGATGTGAGTATTTGAAATGATAAAAAAATAGGAAAGTAATATGATATGAAAAGAAAGTAGCAATACTAAACATATTTTAAAGTAGGAAATATATATAACAGTTTGTGTTCAAGCCAAGACAATATTTAAGTATACAGGGATTGACATTGATGTAGTTGATAGAACCTATGGTGATGTGTTAGTTGTGATGTGCTATATGTTTATGGCATGGGGAATTTAGTTAGCTCGGTGTTCATACGTCGATATACTTCGACATAAGTTTGACTAGGTAAATAAATGTTTGTTCACGAAGTGTTAGGCCAGATATGCTCTATTAGATAAGACTTGCGACGTGGACACGCTTTCGAGAGAGAAAAAGGAGAAAAAAAAGATAAAATTGTCACAGAAAAAATGAAGGCATAATGTAGCCTGGTAAAAGTGAAAAAAAAAAAGTGTTGTCGAGTCGCTGTGACACGTGCGAAAAAAAAATTGTAAATGGAAAGGCGTCACGTGAAATCGTTGTTTGGGTAAATAATCTAGCCTAATTCATCATGAACAACAGGTTTACTGAAGTCATAGGTAGTGGTTGTACGAACAAACAACGAGATTTCGTGAATGTTGGTGTTTAATTGTGAACGAGAGAGAAAAAATTCGCTAAGTGGGAAGCGAGTGTAAATTTTACGTTTGAAATACATTAGTAGAGAGGGCGTAGAAGTTGACTGGCGGTGACCTAGCTTTTGAGGGAATTGAACGGTCCCGCGTTATATTTAACCTTTGTTGTTGAAGGAAAGATGGTTGATTAGTGATGATTTTGAAATTTTGTTAATTTATATTGGAAAATGGATTTTGAAAAAGGAATGTTGAAAAGGTAAAGAAAATCATCAATGGAATAAGGACATGGAAATATAGCAAAACCTTTTTTTTTTGACGTTTACACGTAATGGTGTAGATGTAATAAAAAACAATTTTGCGAAATTTAATCATAAAATGGGTGTAGGTAAAGGTGAAAGAGATGGAGGAAAATGTGAGGGTGATAAATTTGTAATTTATGTTTGAAATCCAAGAGTTTTCTTTTTGAAATAGCGTTGTTATCATTAGTTGGTTTGTGGAATTGAATGTTTTTATAGAAGGAACAATGGTGAAAATGGCATTACACTGGGTGAGGTGAGTTGGTATTGTGAATGTAGTTGTGATCAAGACATGGGAAAACTTTCTAAGTGTTGGCTATATATTGTTTTAGTTGATAGCAGGCGTACATTTAAAAATAACAAAAAAAACTTCTTTTTTTCTTTAAATGAGAATTTTGAGTTATAGAAGGTTTTATTTTGAAAATGACATTATTCAAAAATGAATATGTAAAAAGGGGTTTAAAGTCTAAAGGTTGGTTGAGAACACAATAGTTGAAAATATTAAGGGGATAAAATTATTATGAAAAGTGCGTAAAATTAAGTTTTTTTTTTTTGTCATAAAAATGGAATTATAGTTTTTATAATATGGAGATTTAAAAGTAAATGAAACTGAAATGGTTAAATTACTATAGGTTAACTGGCATATAATGAAGCAATATAGGTGATTGATAGACTTAGAGTTTTATGATGTGGATACAATCAATTTTTTTGAAATTTAGTTTGAATATGACCCAAGGAAAAAATTTGCATAAATGAAATGGATCATGGATGTCAATTGGTAGGGGCTAAAATTTAAATGAAACAATTGTAATAAAAATATACTTGAAACTTGAATACTCGTAAGAAACAGGTTCAAAATAAGTTGTACTCACTCTACAAAAATGTTCTTTGGAGTGTAGTCCGAAAGTTATCGTTTGTTGATGAGGCCATGACCCTTGGTGATGGTTGGAGAAGGCGTGAGGGAGGAGAAGTTCTCGTCGTCAGGTGGATTGTGGATGTTTGCAGTGAGCACATTGGATTTGTAATGGCGAGTGGGTTGAAAGGTTTGTGGCAATTGAAGGTAGGCTATCTACCTAAGGCTGGAAGCGGTGATGTCTTGGATATGTTCCACGAGTTGTGTCACGATGTCCGTGGCTGTGGGTGGCATGGTGGTGATCTTCGGCGTCGCTCAGTCCTCCAGGTTCCATCCTCTTTGCGTTGTCCTCGGTATATCCTGTCGACTTCCTGTAGTAACGTACAGTTGTTGTATCTGTTGGATGAATGCAGTGTGGCATGTTGGTTTGCAGTCGTGGTGGCCACAATGATTAGAGTGGTTTCAGGCGTGGAATTGAGATTACACAAAAGGACGAGGCATATTAGATGTCACCACGGAGATGGCGAAAGAGTGAGTGTAGCCGGCGCCGGTAGGGAGAGATCTATCTAGAGGGGTCTGTCAATCATTGTGTCTCAAAGCCGACTAATCTGTTTGCATAAGAAGGGGGCATACCCGACTTGTTTTTCGGACCTCTTTCCTCCTTCTGGCATCGACTGTCACTCACTCGAAATTTTATTTGTCACTTTGGCAATTACATTATACATTTATACAATACATGGAGACATAGATATATTGGAATATATTACAACATATATATAAATGAAAAACAATAGAAAAAAATAAGAGATAAGTGGGTCAGGTGTTGACGTTTAGTTTATTCTTGCTCCACTAGATGGCGCTCTGCCATCTAAAAAAGCACATGTGCTCGTGGTTAGGAGATGCCTTCTTTATTTTTAATATATATATATATAGAGAGAGAGAGAGAGACACATTGTAGATTTAACTGAATAATTTTTTCTATAAATTTTAATTTTATAATGAAATAATATTTTCTATAACATTTATATATGTTGAAAAACAATTTTAAAAAATAAAAATAAGTGGGTCAGGTGTTGATATTAAAAATAAAGAAGGAATTTCCTGACCATGTTCTTTTTAGATAGCAGAGCGCCATCTAGTGGAGCACAAAATAAACTAACGTTTATTTAACTTGCTCCGTGATATTTGGCCAACCCAATTTATTGATAAATAAATTTTGGCGCTCTTCATCGCGAAACGCGTTCGTGGATGGCTTTCCTTGATTTATCAAGAAATTGGGTTGGCCAAATACTCGTATTACGGAGCAAGTTAAATAAACGTTAGTTTATTTTTGCTCCACTAGATGGCATTCTGCTATCCAAAAAGCACATGTGCAATATATGCCTTTCTTATTTTTATTTATATATATATATATATATATAAACCTTGCATTACTAATTAAATTAAGAGTTATATATATATGTCATAAAAAAAGATGTATTTTAGGTACGTTACCAATTCATTCATGCAGTCGTGGATTGAAGTGAATGATAACTTTTATTTCCAAAATTGTATTTATTTTAATGATTATATTTTAAGAACAAAACAGTTTGCATACATTCAATTTTATATTGATATAATCTAAGTATAAACAAAAAACATCTTGGGTTGTACTCCTTTTGTTGAGGATTTTAAAAATCAACTCTGTGTTTGGTTCTATGATTATTTAAAATATAATTATATTAATGAATAATAAAAATCATATTTTTATTATGTCATTTTTCTTCCCTCCAAGGATAAAAATTAGGGAGTAATTTTCAAAGTAAAAAAAAGTATCATTATCATTTACATAGATTATCAATTAAGATGGAGGATACCAATTGAAACTATATCAATGATGCTCTTTATTTCTTCTACATATTCCTATTGGTACCTTTTTCTTGACAGTAGCTGAAAATTATCCAATCTTATTTGAATTTATAGGTGTCTCCTTCCTATAATTCATAAGGAGATTTACCTCATGAATTGAGTAGGCCTTCTCAGGCTCTCAAGATTCAAAAGGTATTTTGCCACATGCCAAAAAATATATTTTTGAAAATCACAAATTTATTTCTCATAATGACGAGTGGTATCCAACATCTTGTTTCACATTTATTTGGTTTGATCAGAATAAAAACATAAAATAATGGGTTATTTACTTCCACATAATGAAAAATATTTACACATGAAGTTTTATTATTTACATTAAAAAAAAAAAAGAATGTTCGAATATGAAATGTTCCATATAAAATTTGTGAGGGAAAATATATAGAATCATACGAGTGAATTTCTCAACAAATAAAATCAAAATGTAAAATATTTACAACAATTGAAAAGAAAAGTGTCAAGTTATATCTTATGTGTTCACAAAAATTATATTTTCAAGGCTAAATTTTTAGGCGTAGTTATTTTTGGTATTGTCTTATTTATATTAAGATTTCCCTACCATTATTTAGTAAGAAGAGGGATTCTACTTTTCAGTACCTTAGGTGCCACTTGTTGGCTTGGTTTTTTCTCTAAAGTGGGTATTTTACTTTTTGTCAGTTTTAACTCAAATCCTTCTTTTGGGTAGTATGGCCTCAATTTGGATGAATGAATTACCATGGTAGTTTTTCCTAAATTAGATTGGGGTTTATCAATTTCATAATTGACTGGGGATATCTGTTTTAAGATTGTAAATGGCCCAGACATTGGAGGCATTAATTTTCGGTTATCTGGATGGTAAAAGGTTTGTAACCAAACTTTATCGCCTACTTTAAAGGTGGAAGGTTGATAATGTTGATCATATCTAATTTTATTTATCTGATGAAATTTTAATGTATTATTATAGGCATTTGTTCTGGCAGTGTCTATAGGGGGGTAAATTCTGATTCTTTTAAGGGGGGATCATAAGGGAGCTTACCATACAAAAGGTAAGTAGGAGTATAGCCTGTTATGGAATGGGGAGTATTATTATATTTATTTAGTACTGAATCTAACAATTTCGTCCATGGTATTGATTTTCCTTTCAAGTTATTGAATTTACATCTTAACCTGGTTATTATGGTTTGGTTAAGTCGTTCATTTAACCCATTACACTGAGGTCTTGATGATGAAGTCAATAATTGTTTAATGTTATTGTTAATCAAATATTTTCTAAATCTTGGTGAAGTAAATGATGGTGCCCTGTCACTTAAAAATTGTTTTGGTTTTTGTATTTGAAATATTTTGTTTAGGCAATTTATATATGAATCAGTAGTTTGACTTTTTGAGGGGAAAGCCCAAATGTATCTAGTAGCATGATCTACGATGATGTGAAGGGATTTCTTTGTAGAATTATAGTAATTTAGTCCACCTACTGTGTCTATAGACACGAGATCAAAAGGATCCTTAGCTGGGGGGAGACTTTCCAACAGACCAAATTTCTTCTGGTGAGATATTTTATTGAGTTGACACACCTCACAGTGTTTTACATAATTAGAAATATCTTGAATTAGGTAGGGCCAATAATAGATAGGGGAAATTAGATTTAACATTTTAGATACTCCTATATGGCCGTAATCTTGATGAGCTCTTATTAATACCTTTTCTCTTAATGATGGTGGAACAACACTTTTAATTAATCCATTTTTCTTTATTGTTAAAAGTCCATTAAATTTAGTATATTTCCTATAATTAATGTTATCATCAAATTGAGCTTGTTTTAGTTCTGGGTCAGAAACAAAATGAGCTATGGGGTATCTGCTGAGAAAATCAGCTTCTTTATTTTCAGTTCCTCTTATGTGTTTTATCTCAAAATCAAACATTGAGAGCTTTAAGCTCCATCTAAATAATCGTCCTTTTGGGTTCTTTATGTTCTTCAAGTACTTAAGACAAGCATGGTCTGTATGGATGGTGAAATGCACGCCATCTAAGTAGGGTAAAAAGAAATCCACAGCATCAATAATAGCAAGGCATTCTTGCTCAGTTACACAATAGTTTGATTCATAAGATGTCATTCTACGGCTTCTATACGCTATTGGCTTTAAAAACCCATCGGATTGTTCTTGTTTTAGGATAGATCCGATCTGTTCTTGGCTAGCATCCGTGTAAAGGTGTATAGGATATTTAGGATTATAGATAGCTAATATAGGTTTTAAGGTTATTATATTTTTTAATTTAGAAAATGCGGTTTCGCATTCTTCGTCCCATTTCCATTTTACATCTTTTTTCAACAAATTATTCAAAGGGAGTCTGAGTTTAGCATAATTAGGGATAAATTTTGAGTAAATGTTAATAGATCCTAAAACTCGTTGTAAATCCTTTTTATTCCTTGGGGAATTCAATTTTCTAATCGTTTCTATATTATTAGTGCTGGGTGAAAATTGATGGTTTGATATTTCATACCCTAGAAAAGAAATCTGATAAGTAGCGAATTTACATTTACTTAGTTTTAGCTTAATATTTTCCTTTATGCAAATATCTAAAATTACTTTTAAATGGGTCAAATGTTCCTGAAAATTATTTGAAAATATAATGAAGTCATCGAAGTAATTCATGCAAAAATCAACATCATATTTATTTAAAATTTGCCTTAAAACTCTTTGGAATTGACTTGGACTATTTTTTAATCCAAAAGATAATTTATTAAATTCGTAAAGTCCGTGAGTGGTAGTAAAAGCTGTGTATTCTTTATCATCTGGGTGTATATCTAAATGGTGATAACCTGATAAAAGATCTAGTGTAGTGAAGATATTAGCTTCTGAAAGCTTATCTAATATAAAATCTATTCTTGGTATGGGCTCAGAATCTCTTTTTATTATTTCATTTAATTTTCTGTAGTCTATTACTAGTCGAATTTTACCTTCATTTCGCTTATTTACCAACATAGCAGGGGATGCATAGGAGGAATAAGATGGTCTAATGACATTATATTTTAAAAGTTCCTCAATCTGTCTTTTAATTTCAATGTTGTCCGAGAAGGAAGGTCTAAAAGGCTTTAATTAAATAGGTGTTAGTGAGGTAAGTTTAATTCTAATTGGATCTGCTTTAATATGTCCTATATCCATTTTATGGGCAGCAAACGCTTCCTTATTTTCCTTAATTAATTTAATTAAATCAGATTTTTCATATGGTGAAAGTTTTTCATCAAATTCTACACTATTAAAATTTCTAAAATCATTTTCATTAGGAGGAATAATAGATTTAAATAAAGGAATTATATTATGATGTGTATAATTATTATTATTAGGGTTATGGTAATTAACATTAAGAATTCTACCAAATTGAGTAATTGTAAAACTTTGAAAATCAATGTCTAATTTAAATAATCTTATATGGTGTAAAGAAAGCAATACATATGGCAAATTAATATCAGAAGAATAAAAATCAATATCTCTAGTAATAGATCCTATAGTTGTATTAATATTAATTTTTGAATTTATAGTTAGCATACCGGATGTCTGATTAATAAGAGGTAAATTATCAAAAGCAACATAGTTTGGTTGAATCTTATCTAACATGTGTTGAGGAATTATCGAGAAGGTACAGCCAGTATCTATGAGAGCTATAATATTGATATTGTTCATATTTAGATTTATATACAGACCTTGGCGTCAGGAGTGTTGAAGCGGAGCTGGTCGGCATTCGCTCGAAGGGGCTGCTGTCTGCGTCAAGGTATCCATGGATCGAGACGGCACGGACATGAAGCTTGCAGCTGGGGAGGCTTGTAGGGCCTTTCCCGAAACCAGCACCTATTCTCAGGATGGAAGCGTCCGGCATGTCCCCTGTTCAGGCAAATTCGGCAGGGGCGTCTTTTAGAACTATAGTCCATAGGGCTTCTTCCTGGATGTCCCCATTGCTTTTGTTGTACTTCCATTCTTGGGGCTGTTTCCCTTTTAAAAGATGACTCCTCCATTTCCTTATGTCGATCAATCATTTCTAGTTTAGATACTAACTCTATCCATTCTTCTGGAGTGTCCACCTTTTATGTAATAACTAGTTTTCTAAAATCAGTTGTTAACCCATTTGTCAGGCCTTCTATTAAATTTTCCTTTGAAATCTTTGCTTTAGAAGCGAGGGACGTTTTTTCCTTAAAATAATTTCCAATCCCCTTTTCTGGATCATATTTAAGTTCAATAAAAGCTGTAAATGGATTAACTTCTTGTTTGTAAAAATGAGACACTAATTTACCCTCTAGTTCAGGCCAACTTGTAATATCCAAACAAGTTTCCACATAAAAATCAAAAGCCTCTTCTCTCTCTCTACTAAAAAATCTCCAATATTTTTCAATTTCCAAGTATCATTTAATTCTTCTAAGAAAGCCTTCTGGTTGAAATATTTGAGCCACGATTTTAGGGCTAGACTTCCATTAGGGTTAAATTTACATACGTTTAATTTGTTGTTGTCTGACATATTTTTTTCTATTTGCAATGCGTTACTTTTATTTTTGTCTTTTAATTTTGGCATTTATATTTAATATATAAAGAAATTTAATTTTCAAGTTGTAATTTCGAATTTTATAGTTAAAAAATTTACATCTTTAAAATAATTCCATTTTCGTCTTAACGTAAGACGTCTTTAAATAATAATCAAATATATATTTCTATTTTTATTTTCAAAAAAGCTTTTCTTTTTTATATACGGCTTTGAAATCTATTGGAATTCTTCTCGTACAGGGTTAAAATACATCCTGTCGACTATTAAATTTTAGTTGTCATAAAAAAAGATGTATTTTAGGTACGTTACCAATTCATTCATGCAGTCGTGGATTGAAGTGAATGATAACTTTTATTTCCAAAATTGTATTTATTTTAATGATTATATTTTAAGAACAAAACAGTTTGCATACATTCAATTTTATATTGATATAATCTAAGTATAAACAAAAAACATCTTGGGTTGTACTCCTTTTGTTGAGGATTTTAAAAATCAACTCTGTGTTTGGTTCTATGATTATTTAAAATATAATTATATTAATGAATAATAAAAATCATATTTTTATTATGTCATATATATATATATATTACGAAAAAAAAATAATTTCTGCTGATTTTTGAATGTTATTTATAGAATTATCGGATAATAAAATGAATTGTCTATCGACTCAGCTCTATATTTGGACATAGTTGCTAGTGCACATTGGACAAAGTCTACAGAATCCATTGGCCAATATAAACAAGAGCCATTGTGACGATTCCCCGCTAGGTGGCCAACCGAAGAGGCATCAGGGAAAGAGGAAACTTCTCTTTTATTTCTCGGAAGATAAGAGTGTAGAAAGGGAAAAATGAATATAAGCCTAATAGATACATTGCTTTTATGCATCACTCATCATGTAAATGAGCGCGTTGGCTGGTTGCTGGGTTATGCAAATTATGATTTTATTGATGAAAATGATGCAAATTGCGAAAGGATGACTGCTTTAGATCAAGTGAAAAAATTTGGGCTCTCTATACGTTTTTGTCATAGTAAATCATATTTGAGAATTATAATACTAGCATTGTTATTGATCTCGGGTATCGAGAGTAACCCAGGCCCTAAAGTTACAAGACAAACAACTCTAGAAACGCCTATGGAGAAAGACCTAAAAGAACTGATTGCGGCACTTTCTTCTAAAATGGATGATTGGGCCTCAAAACTCGAATCTAGGCTATTTGCGATTGAACTGGGGATGCAGAAATTTGACACTCGTATATCGAAAGCTTTAATCTTCTCTGGAATTAACTGCGAGCGCCGTTGAAGTGAATGTCAAAAAGATTAGAGAACTTGAGAGTCGAGTTAGTTTTATGGAGATGAAAAACAGAGAAGAATTTGATTTTTCACGGAATGGAAGGTAACGGAAGTGAAAAACCTGATAAATCGCGCGCCAAAATAAAAAGTTTGATAAAGGACAAGATGCAGATCTCGGATGAGATCGTTATTTCCAGGTGCAGGAGGTTATCCAAAAAGGATAAAGCCCCAGTGTTGGTATAGGTTCCAGAACACAGCGAGAGAATAAAGATTTTTAAAAATTCATTTAAATTAAGGGATTTGAATATCTTCGTGAGCAAGGATTACTCTCCTAGTGCTAGAGAACAACGCCGACTGTTGATACCTAAATGGAAATAATTCTTAAACAAAGGAGAATCACAGCAAAACTTAGGGATAATAAACTGATTGTCAATGGAACAGTTTACCAGGTTTTCAATGGTAAAATTACCACCAAGGAAGGTGCGGAGTTATAGCAACTGGATGAAAATGCAAACGGGGGAGAACAATTGAAATCTAATAAATGTAAAAATTCTAATGACATTTTATGCTGGAACATAAATGGATACATGAGAGCTACTTCATTGTTTGATCTTCTCGACTATGTGAAACATTATCATATTTTTGCACTTGCAGAAACCTGGCTGACCGCAATATACAAGTTGACATACATGAATTTACTATCTATGAATAGCTGGCTACATGATGCTGCAAGACTGGAAGACCGTCTTGTGGAATACTGGTCTGAATCAGTAAAATGTTTACAAATTATATTTACAAAATAGAAATTGAGCTTAACTGGATTTTTTTCAATTTGTTTCAAACAAACCTCTATATGTAAACTTTGTATACTAGTCGCATTTTTACCACCTGGTGATACTTTTAAACTCAACCTAAACAAACTATTTAGGTTTATTGAGGAAAGATTATTACGTGGCTACGAAATAATGCTGGCGGGTGACCTTAACATTCGAACGGGATCTATGGGCGGTTTTCATAATGTATTTGCGCTCTCTTCAAATATTTTCTCACAGCGTAATTCCAGTGATAAGATGATCTCTCCAAATGCAACCCATTTTGTTGAGTTCCTCGACAATAGTTTACTGACAATATTAAATGGCAGATCGATGGCAGATCAAAATGGCAAATTTACTTACATCTCAGACCGTGGCTCTTCGGTCTTGGATCACTTTGTGGTGACCCCCTTGCTTTTGGATCTAATTGAGAACTTCCAAGTTGAATGTTCTCTATACTCGGACAATCTCCATATCACCTTGTCTGCCCTTATAGTGCCTGGTTCTGTGATCGCAGAATTACTTCATTACAGTCGATGGTGAATTACTCGAGGCATATAAATACAACACCTTTAACAAGTTATAGATAGACACATGAGAACTCACCGTTTTTCTTGCAGGCACTAAATGAAATACACCTGAATTAGAATCACTCAATAGATAGTATAATGAGACTTTTAACTGATAAAATCATTGATACTATGGGCAAAACGGGGATGCAGAGAAGATCTAAAACATCGAACCCAAATTCTAAGCCCTGGTTTGATCGAGAATGTTATCTAACAAAAAAGAACACTAAATCCCATATTAAAATCTACATGAAATAAAAAAAAAGAAACAAACCGTGTTAACTATATTTCGAAAAAGAAATTCTATGCTGCATTAATTAGAGATAAAAAGAAAAGATACTACCAATCATTGGATGTAAATTTATCAAGCAATACTCATGACTCTAAAAACTTTTGGAAAACTATAAGCATTTATAAAAAAAAATAAGTTTTATTCAAGGAAACATATCGCTTCAAGAATGGCACCAATTTTACGACAAACTACTCTCATCTGAAACATCAACACAATATATCCTTCCTATTTTAAACACGCTTTCAGTGGATACAGGCCTATTGGCGGAAATTACAATGAGGGAGATAACAGAAGAAATATCGCGTTTAAAAGACTGTAAAGCAGTTGGAATCGACGAGGTACCGAACGAAGCAATTAATCTCCTTCCCCACAGTTACTTGCTGTTACTCAAGGATCTATACAACAGAATACTAAGATCAGCCGTATTCCCATCCTCCTTCTCGATGTCTATTTTTCATCCGATTTTTAAAAATGGCGATTCTGATAATCCATCCAACTACCGTGGATTCGTCAAATTTGACATGCTTCGTCTGGATTACGTGTTGAGTTTCCGGACACCAAAGACGAGAGCCTTTAGTCTGGGAAGAATAACCAACAAGAATGCACCTATTTCCTCGATTGTCCAGTTTCTTTCGCCTTTCTGTGGGGATATGGTTATATGCTAAGCACCCGAAAGCTTTTAAGTGGCGAACACTCGGTTTTCTTGATGACCAAAGTTCATCGGGTACTTTATCTCCTAGGGCGCTATTGTAGCACTTGTTTCTTATATAAGCTGCAGTCTTTACTGCCTCTGCCCAGAATCTCTGAGGGAGTTCGGCGCTGTTTAAACAAGATCGAGTTATGTCCAACAACACTCGATTAGCCCTTTCTGCAACGCCGTTCATAGGTGGCGAGTATGTGTTCGTTAGCTCGTGTTTGATGCCAAGTTGCTCTAGCCTAGTTTTAAATTCATGGTTGCAATATTCGAGTCCATTGTCGGATCTTAGCACCTTTAGCTTATGTCCGGTTTCTCTCTCAGCCCTAGCGAGATACGAGTCGAAGTGTTTCAGCACTTCGTTTTTATGTTTAAAGCAAAACAGGGTTATCTTTCTTGAATAATATATCATCAATGAATGTTAGAAAATAAGCGTTTCCTCCAATAGATCTAACAGGATTTGGACCACAAATATCAGTGTGAACTAATTCTAATGGCCTTTTAGATCTTATATTCCTAATGGGTTTATGTGGCTCTTTCGTGGACTTTGCTACACAACAATCATCTCACAGGCTTCGATCCATGGAGGAGATCTCTAACGCCTTAACTAATTCCCCCTTTGCCATTCTCTCAATTGCGTCATTTTTTACATGACAGAATCTCTGATGCCATAGTTCTAATGTTTGTTTTTGTGAACTCTTTTGACTGTCAAACAATTCAGCGTTTGGTAAAATAACTCTACCCCTCATGACATACAATCCATTTTCATTATGTGCTATTGCAACAATTCGGTTCTCCGAATTGAAAACTTGCGCTCTTCTGTTCGCAAAATTAACTATCTTGCCCTTATTTTCCATGCTCGAGACTGACAATAGGTTTCGTCGCACATTAGGGACATACAAGCACATTACATAGTTTTAGGTCAACGTGGTGCTTACCCACATAGGCCTTGAACTTGATGTCGCCGCATCCTTTCGCTCGTGTAGTCTCGTGAGTGCTACATCTCGGTGGTTGGAAATTTGGAGCTGGAGTTTTAGCCTTTCCTCTGCATGATCTCGCGATATGTCCTTCCTTGCCGCACTTGTAGCAGGTGAAATCTTTCTTCTTCTTGTCTTCCTTCCTGGTCGTTGTCCCGAACTGCAAAGCTTCATTTGTGTTATTCACACGTCGGGCCATCCGTCTCTCGTATTCTGCTAGCAGCACATGTTTTACCTTGCCAGAGGTGAATTCCTTGTCTACTACGTTGCTGAAGGTCATGATGATTCATTCGTATGACTCCGGTAGGCCAGCAAGCATTGAATAGGCGAGGTCTTGATCTTGCATTTCTGCGCCTGCCTCTTTTAAGTGATCCGAACAGATCTTCAGGTTCCCCAAATAGTTCGTCATCGTCTCTTGTTCTTCGAATCTAATGTAGATGAACTGCTTCTTCAGTTGGAGGATTATTGACCTTGACTATATGAATCTATTGGCTCGGTGAGATCGTCAGTTCTATCAAAGCCAACGCATTTTCTTGCTTCATGTTGAAGATTGTACTTGAGGCTTCTTCATCGGGTGCTGGCTCCGTTTATTTAGACTAATGGGGGAGGGAGGATGGACTGCCCCCTGGGCAGCACGGTGATTGGCTAGCCGTGACGTAGTGGTGAGTAAGTCTTCCCCGGCAGAAGTAGGCTTATTCAACGTCTTCAAAAACTAACCAAATTAATATTGTTATTAAATTCAATAACAAATTATTTGATCATTTCAAATTTAATGATATATTTAATGACCAATCTATTAACAGTTTATTTCCTATAAAGGGTTTAAATTTTAAAACTACCTGGAAATATAACAAAAATATAGGCAGTATATTATGCAATTATAACCCGTTTATTAATAATCTAACAAATTTTAAAATCTAAATGTAATTGCCACAATGTTCTAGATAAATAAAATTTACAGGACATATTTTAACTAGCGATTATTCTTTTTTGGAACCAAAACTTCAAAACATTTTAAATAGAGGATATAAATATATACCTCAGATCAAACACAATTTCAATAATACAATTAAATCTATATTCATTAATAAAACTAGTATAAAACACAAAATTCCCGAATTTACTTTCCTAGAAATTTCGAAATTTAAATAGCTGAGAGGACTCCAGCAAACCGCATCTAAAATATCAGGTTTTTTTTTTACTTTCCTAGAATGGAAATATAAATTAAGTAAAAAAATAAAAAACTATATTATAACTGTGATGTTCCTCTCTTCGATTAAATAAATAAATATGCTTTATTAATTTAATAAACAAATTTTAATTATATATCTTTCTAATGTCAAACATACACTTTTTTAATAGATTCATAACAACAACAATAATTACAGTGCTGCCAAATCCAAACAATCAAAAAGAAATTAATTAAACAGAGTAGATTATAATATTATTATAAGGTATATTACAACTTCCCCGATTACAAGCGAATTCATTCCTCCTGGGATGTCGATGCAGATAAGGTTGGATATTGGAGATGTGAGCCGTTCTTGGAGTTTTATCATCAGACTCATATTCAACATATTTGGGGTGGCCATCCATTTTGGTTACCCTTGTCACTCGATGCGGACCAGATAGCTTCCATTCCTTTCCAACCTTCTGATGTCTTACCAAAATATAATCGTCGATATTCATCTCTGGTGGCAGGGCCTTCTTACGACTGTTAAAATAAAACTTTGTTCTTTGTCGGTAGAGGTTTTGCTCAATTTGACTTTTTTCTGTTTCATAAAGGGGACAGTGAAGATTAAGCTCTTTATCGGCAGGTAAAACAGGGGAAGGTTTTGTAAGTTTGAATAAAGGGGAGCAACCCAGGTAGGAGTTGTAGGATCTATTATGGTAGCGTACTGCCGCTTCTAAGGCATTTTTCCATCCACCCTTGAAGTGAGGATAGCACGAGAGAAAGGTCTTTATATCTCGTATAGCTCGTTCCGCTCTTCCGCTGCAGGGTGATAAGGAGAAGTAGTTATTAATCGGATGTCTTTGGTGATTGCCCACCTAGGGAATTCTCCATACACAAATGATCTCCCTTGATCGGAGACTATAGTTCTCACTGATTTCAGATCCTCATGTTCGTTGAAATATTTTATTAGAGCACGGCCATGTTGTTTAATTGCCTTTGCTTGAACCACCCTAGTAGCCTCGTCAATAATTAGTAAAAATGTTGAATTCTTATCCTTGATGTTAGAAGGAGCCTCGGCGAAATCTACATGTACAGTATGGAAAGGTACCCTTGATTGATGGGGCAAACTCATCTTTGAAGGATGGCTCTTATACTTGAACTTGACCCTTTGACAGATAGGACAAGAATATACATATTTCCTTATGTCATTCTTCATACCAGGCCAAACAAAGCGTTGCTCCATTTTATAATATGTCCTCCAAAACCCCGAATGTCCTCCTGATAAGGGATCATCATGGTACATAGATAAAATTGAAGTTCGATATTCGGGAGGGACAAAACATTTCCCTTGATCTTCTAATTTTAAAGGAATACTCTGATGTTTAACAAACAGTACGGTTTGATCGCTGGAATTAGGTGTTTCTACAGCCAATCTAGACAGCGCGTCTGCATCTCTGAGCTCCCTGCCAGAACAGTGGTTCACTCTCATTTCGAATGAGCTCAGAAACAGCTGCCACCTCGCAAGTCGATCCCGGAGATGGCCACAGGAAGTAGCTGTGTCAATACGCGTCGATCCGTGTGGACAACAAAGGACTTGCCTTCCAAATACCATCTGAAGTGTTTGACAGCCTTAAACACAGCAAGGTATTTTACGAATAAATGAACTCTGTAGATTTAGTTAAACTTATACGAATAAAAGATTACACGAGGAGCTTCTTTTCCGTTTAATTGCTAGCTTTCGAACCTTGCGGTCCTTCAACAGGCGTGACTAGTACAACGATACTAACACGATAAAAGCGCGCTTGAGCCATTATATACAACATCCAAATTTACATACGAAGGGATATTTCAAAAATAATTAAAATAAAATAAGAATTATGACTATAATATATAAAAATATGCTAATAAAACTTAAAAATTATTAAAATTAGATAAAATTTGGGAAATACATTTATATACGCTAAAAGTTGGAAATGAACAATAAGCAGGGGTCCCTCCGACCAGGTTACACTATGAGGGTTATCCAGGGCGACGCGGAACATATTTATTGCATTAAAACATGGTAGGCTTCAGGGTATCACAGGGTATACACAGCAAGGTATTCTTTTTCAGTGATAGTATAATTTTGTTCAACCTTGGAAAATGTATAGGAATAATAACTAATCACTCTGAGTTGAAGTGACCTTTTATTCACATCTCTCTTGTATAGAATAGCCCCTGTTCCATAATATGAAGCATCTGTTGACATTTCATAAGGCAATGACTCATCCGGGATTGCCAGTATTGGTTTTGACGTGATGATATCAATAAGTTTTAAATAGGCCTATTCACATTTATCAGACCACATAAAACTAGAATATTTTTTCTTCAGGTTGTCCAACGGTCGAACTATCGTGGCATAGTTCGGTATATAGGCCCGAAAATGACCTGTAAATCCAGTAAAACATTGTAGTGACTTAAGATTATATGGGCGTTTCATGAGTTTAGCCTTTTCGATTACTTTCTCCTTCATTTGCTTCGAGTTACCGTTGATAATTCAATCTAAAAGTTCCACCTCAGATACACAAATTTGGCACTTTCCCAAGTTCACTGTCATATTATATTGATTTAGTCTATTGAGAAATTTTTAGGTGAGGGAAGCACATTCTTCAAGGGTTGGGGCGCCACAACAAATGTCGTCAATGTAAACAACCACTCTGAGTTCCAATAAATCAGCCAACATCTCGCACATAACCCTTTGAAATCTAGGAGGTGAATTTTTCCACCTGAACGGTAGTCTCTTAAACTCATAAAGTCCATCAGGTGTTTTAAAAAAGCAGAACATTTTCTCGTGGCTTTAGTTAGACCGACTTGCCAAAACCCATCCTTCAAATCAATATTTGTAAAGTATCGACAACCCCCAAATTTATTATAGGAAAAGGAAAATGGTCCAAAAGGGTGTCTTTATTCAACTGTCGATAGTCAATACAGAGTCGGTAGGACGAGTCCGTTTTAGGAACTAGAATACAAGGTGATGCGTACTCAGAAATAGAAAGAGTAATAATATCCCCATCTAGCATCTCCTTGATTTTCCAGCAGTCCATGCTCTCTTGTGATCTGACATAGGGTAAGGTTTACTCGCCACGATGTTATTATTGGGCTTCAATAGAAAGTCGATCTCGTGCAATGGTAATTACTTTTTGGAGACATTGCAAAGCTTGGGGAATATAGTGATCAGGTCATCACTGGTAAAAATAACTTCTTTTGTCCGCAAAGACAAGCACTTAATCTCACCAGTCCCAAAGTTCCATTGAATTCGGAGATCCCTCATGGTGGGCTTTCCTATTAACAGTTCGAATGGCATCTCCCTCAATATTGTCGCCGTCATCATTCTCTGTTGATCGTCAACCTGAAGTTCCACCTCAATATTCTCAGTAGCTCGGACATGGTTTTCGTCAATCGTTGTTATCGTGGTCTCTGATGGATAACTTTTCCATTTATATTTGGCCAAAAGCTCTCTTCTCATTAGATTGATAGAAGAACCTGGATCCGAAAAAGCAACAAGTTTTACACCATTTATAATAACGGGCAACATAGAATCGGGACTTTTGAAAGACAAAAATAGGATCGATTTTGTCATCGGGATCGAACAACCCTCTAAATTTAGTTTTTTTGAAGAGAAGACACAGCATTATTTTGATTGTTCATTGTCTGTGATGCCTCCTCAATTTGATCAAGTTGGGCAAAATAGGCTGGCTTCTTGACCACTGTGTTGCCAGTTGTCTGGTAGGGCTTGGGTTCAAAAAGTTTTTTCTCCAAACTGGGACGGATATTTTTCAGCAGCTGAAGAAGAGTCTCTTTGTTTTCGATTTTCACAGTGGACAACTGATTCTGCATATCTCTGGGGGTAGCCCGTGAATCACTCCAAATATCAATAGCTTTTCACTTAAGCCGGGCATCCCTAATCGCATTTTCCTTTGTTTTTGGTGGAATTAATCGATCAGAGAGCCGCCTCGATATCTCCACTTGAACGCCCTATCAAATTCATCTATGGGGTTATCCCCAAATGAGGATACAAAATCTTCTTTCCATGTTTCCCAGCTAAAGTTGCATTCATCAGCAAGTCTGCTATCGAACCACAATTGTGCAGTTCCCCCTAGGTAGTTTCTCATACCATATATTTTTGATTGATCTTTTACCCAACCATTATTTGCACAGACATTTTCATATAGGGTTATCCAAGTGGCTGGATCTAAGTTATTACCGGAGAATACAGGTGCTTTCATTTCGACATGTCTTGGTGCTTATTCATGCTGGTTTAAACTTAAATTTTGAACTAAAGAATTAACTATTTTTGTTGTTCTGCTACAGTAGTTATCAATTTGCTAAAATTGTCTTCTGTTATTAGAGATTTTGCATCTAATTCCTCCTCATCCATTACGCAAATTTGTAAATCTTCAAATGATCGATTTTTGTATATTTCAATTATTTTTGATGGAACTTTAACAAATCTATTAGAATCCCCCCCCCCCCCTTTTCTAAATAGTAAGAAGTTAGATTCTTTCCATATTTAAACACGAGCTCGTGATAAATGGGCAATTGAAATTCTTCAGGGATAGATATAACATTAGCATCATGGTTAAAGCTATAGCCAATTGCCTTTTTATTCTTAAAATGCAGGATGATCGATCCTGTCGGCTGCGCCATTTTTGTGATGTTCCTCTCTTCGATTAAATAAATAAATATGCTTTATTAAATTAATAAACAAATTTTAATTTTATATCTTTCTTATGTCAAACATACACTTTTTAATAGATTAATAACAACAACAATAATTACAGTGCTGCCAAATCCAAACAATCAAAAATAAATTAATTAATTAAACAGAGTAGATTATAATATTATTATAAGGTATATTACAATAACAACACACTAAAATACACAAAACGTAATGAATCGGAAAATACTTCCTTAAAAGACACTTTTGAAGGCTTACAAAAAGTTTTATCATATGTCCAATAGATAAATGTTCAAATAATTTATCTATCATATGTAAAAACTTATATCATGACCTTCTAAAAATGAAATTAATAACAATAGTAAACACACTTTCATAAGAACAACTGAAACTAAAATCAAAAAAGATATTAAAAATGTAGAAAACTCGCTAAAAATTATAAATTCCAACAAAAACACAAACATACCGAAATTTTATATTATTCCTAAATTACACAAAACACCAATCTCATTCAGAACAATCACATCAGGAATAAACTCAGTCATAAAAAACATAGATTTAAGACTAGCTTAAACACTTCAATTCATAATAAATAAAATAATAACAAACATGATTATAAATTCATAGATTCTAATAAAAAAAGCATTAACTTCCTAACGAATAACCTACCAAAGATCAATAGAGTTCATACATTTGATTTTGAAGATCTTTACTCTAACATACGTTTAGAAGACCTTAATAATAAAATACACAGCTTAATAAACGAATTCATTAATGATAAAACATTCCATATTCAAATTATTCACAACAAATACAAAGCATTTAAGTTAGAAAACAATACAGCAAAAACATTACTTAAAACCTTCTTAAATTTCAATTATATTAATTTTAAAAACGAAATATATATTCAGTCTAAAGGTGCTCCTATGGGAACTTCATCCAGTCCTCTACTAGCCAACTTATTACTTTTTTGGTATGAAAGAGAATTCTTTCTACAAAATGATGTAAATTGGCATATACTACGCTATGTAGATGACATTATTATCTTGAATAACCCACAATTCAATAAAGTAATTTACAAAATATACCTTAAATATTTGAAACTTAAAAATAATGAAAAGATAACTAATAACAAAAAAGTTAACTTTTTAGACTTAAATATAAACCTTGCAAACAAATCAGTTGGAACATATAGTTGGGAATCTCTTATGGTTCAGACAATGAAACAACAAATAACAAGTTTACTTACAGCTGAAGTGGTTTTAAAGAATTAGGCAATTTTACCTTTTAAGAAGGTATTTTGAATTTATTATTTTCATAGAGAGAGAGAAAAGAACATTAAACAATTTACATTACAATTACTAATTTTGTAAAACAAAACAAAACACTTCTTTGTTATCGTTGTTATATTATCGTGTTGTCAGTCTAAAAGTATTTCAAGATCATTGATTTACTATTCTTCTTTTTTACCAACATTCCCTCTTAAATCAGTGATCTTATCACATTCAACAGTTTCTTCACTTGACTTATGTTTTAAAAGGTTGTCATAAGAAGGGATTTGAATATGTCAAACTTTGGTCTGGCTAGAGGTTTTGTAAGGATGTCTGCAATTTGGTGTTCTGTTGGACAATATATCAGGTTAAACTTTTGAGCTTGATCTTTCACAAAATGATATTTGACATCAATATGTTTAGTTTTAGTGGTGAATTGTCCTGATCTTATAATTTTTATAGTGCTTTGGTTATCAACATAGAGATTTATATCAAAATTATCTGGAATTAATTCTTCTAATAGGGATCTTATGTATGACACTTCTTTGCATGCATCTGCTGCAGCAATGAACTCTGCTTCAGTGCTGGAAAAGGCAATTACAGGTTGCTTTCTGGAGCACAAACCTATGGGACCTCCTCATAAGTAAACTACATATCCTGTGGTACTTTTTCTAGTTTTAATATCTCCAGCAAAGTCAGAATCACAATACACATTTAATTCAAATGGCATCTCTCCATCATATTAAATGCCTAAATTGGTGGTGTGATTTAAATATCTTAGGGTTTTTTTCGATGTTTATAATATCTTGAGTTGTTGGATCATGCATTGACCTGCTTTCAAAATTTGTGGCAAAGGTTATGTCTGGTCTAGTTTTGTTTGTCAAATATAAAAGGCTTTCAATTGCTTGTCTGTAGGGAAATTTGTTATAATTTGATATTTCTAAGTTTTTGTCTATATAATTCTTTTACTACATCTGTAATGGGAGTGGGTACTGGTTTTGAGTTTTGCATATTATATCTTTCAAGAACTGATTTTGCATAATTTTCTTGTGAAAGTAAAATTTTATTTTTTTCTTCAAAACACAAATTTATTCCCAAAAAATGTTCTTGGATCATTGTTTATTTTAACTTCAAACTTTCAGTATTGTATTTCTAAAATATTGTTTAATTTTTCTTCATTATCTCCCATTAAGATACCATCATCTACATATATTGCAAAGTACATATTTCCTTTGTTGGTTTTAAAAAAAAAGACATTGTTCTGATATTTTATTGTATGAAATATTGGGATTTGAGAAAGGCTTTTAATCTTTCATTCCATTTTAATGGGGCTTGCTTCAAACCATACAATGCCTTTCTTAACCTACATATATTCCCTTTATAACCTTCTGGCAATTGAACATATATTTCTTCATCCAAAACCCCATATAGAAAAGCTGTTTTAATGTCAAATGTTTTAAAACAAACCTTTTCTTAGCCATTAGAGCAAGTATATTCTTAAAGAGACAGTGCTTATAACTGGACTGAATGTCTCATCATAATCAATGCCTGCTTCTTGTTCAAAGCCTTTTACCACTAGTCTTGCTTTGTAGCGGCCATCTTCTTCCACTTTGAAGAGCCATTTAGAGGTCAGAATCTTCTTGTTTGACGCTTCATTTTCTTTTATTATTTCCCAAACTTCATTTCTGACAAGAGATTATTTTTCTTGATTTGGACCAGATATAGCTTCCGAGTAAGTTAGAAGAGCTGATTCTGTTGTTCCATCCCGCTCTAAATAGAAGTCTTCATATCTTGATGGTGTTTGTAAACTATTTCTTGGTCTAAGATTATATTTTGAAGTACTTGGTTTTGTAGGGATATCTTCTTTGTCTTCAGAAACTTCAGGTAGACTTGGTTCTTCATTTAATTCTAGTTGATCTTGATATTCTTCTTCTGGTTCGACAATAGGTATTTGTTTTGTTTGCTTTGTCCATCCCAAAGGCGATAACCATTTGGTGCATAACCTATAAAGGTATATTTTTACCTCTTTCTTCCAATTTCTTTACGTGTTTTAGGGTTTTGACATAAGCTTCACAACCAAAAAGTTGTAAGTTTGACAAATTTGGTCTTTTGTTGTACCAATGTTCTGCATGGGTTTTCTCTAATTCTTTAGTAGAGCTTCGTATCAGCAAATAGGCTGAAACCCTTACAGCTTCTCCCCACATGTATATTTCTACACCAGAATCAATCAAAAGAGCTCTAGTTTTCTCCATCAGGGTTCTATTTAATCTTTCGGATTTGCCGTTTAGCTGAGGTGAGTGAGGTATGGTGAGATCCATAATGATTCCTTTAGTTTTGCACCAGGATTTTATATCTTCATTTACATATTCTCCGCCATTGTCACATCTTATTTTTGAAACTTTTAGATTCATTTGCTTTTCTGCTTCTGTAATAAATTATTTTTGATATCCTTTTACTTCATATTTATTTTGTAACAAATACACATGACAAAAATGTGCGTAGGCATCAAGAAATGTTAGAAAATAGTTTTTGTTGTCATGGGTAGTGGGATCTAAAGGTCCACATACATATGTATGGATTATTTCTAAAGGCCTTTTTGATTTTGTTCTAATGGAATTGAATGGCTTTCTTACCTGTTTAGCTTTAATGTATGTTTCACAAATTTCATCTTGACTTATTTTTTTCTATGTTCATTCCATTAAGCATAGATTTTAATTGTTTTAAGCTTTAAAAACTTATGTGACCCATTTTTCTGTGCCATTTGAGCATTTCTTCATTTTGGGTAGCTGTTAGGTGAGATTCTTTAATTTCGGGATTTTCTGTTTCTATATTTATTGTATAGACTCCATATTCCTGTTTTTCTCCTTCTAAAATTATATTCCATTTTTTTACGACAAATACTTTTTCATCTTCAAAGATGACTTTGCCTTTATTTCTGGTAATGGCATTTACAGATAGTAAATTATTTGTCAAGTTTGGTACAAACATCACCTCCTTGAGATCACATTTCTTCCCTTGAATTTTTCCGACTGATTTTGCTATTAGAGTTTCTTCCTTTTTTGCTATCGATATTTTTGAATTGCAATCTACTTCATCTAGTAAAAACCTTTTACTATTTATCATATGGCTTGTTGAGCCACTGTCTACAATGAATTCTAGCAATTCCTCATTTTTACATTTTAAAGTCTCTCCTGCAAAGAAGGACAATTTTTCTTCATTTTTGTTTCTGAAAAACAATCCTTTTCTTTATGATTTGTCTTTTTACAAATTCGGCAAGGAATATTTTCCTGGCATTCATTTTGAGATTTCTTAAAGAAGCATTGGTCTCGAGTATGATTTGTCTTTTTACAGATGGATCACCATTTTTTATTTAGTCTACAGTATTTTGCTAAGTGCCCGCTCTTTTTGCAGTTAAAGCACTGCTTTACTTTAGTAGCACTAATGGCTATTCCCTCTTCAGGCTTTAAATTTTGTTTAGTTTCTTCAAGTGATTCCGACTGATTTTCCGACTGATTTTGCTATTAGAGTTTCTTCCTTTTTTGCTATCGATATTTTTGAATTGCAATCTACTTCATCTAGTAAAAACCTTTTACTATTTATCATATGGCTTGTTGAGCCACTGTCTACAATGAATTCTAGCAATTCCTCATTTTTACATTTTAAAGTCTCTCCTGCAAAGAAGGACAATTTTTCTTCATTTTTGTTTCTGAAAAACAATCCTTTTCTTTATGATTTGTCTTTTTACAAATTCTTAAAGAAGCATTGGTCTCGAGTATGATTTGTCTTTTTACAGATGGATCACCATTTTTTATTTAGTCTACAGTATTTTGCTAAGTGCCCGCTCTTTTTGCAGTTAAAGCACTGCTTTACTTTAGTAGCACTAATGGCTATTCCCTCTTCAGGCTTTAAATTTTGTTTAGTTTCTTCAAGTTATAGTCTTGATATTAAGTTTGTTAATGTTTTCTCACTTTTTGGTGTCGAGTCCCATGCTGTGCTGAAGTAATTAAAGTAGTCTGGCAAAATGCTCAATATTTTAAAAATTACAAAGCTTTCCTTCTCTTCTCTCTCAATTTCTTGTTTTGCATTATTTAGTTTGAATACTAAATTTTGAATTCTGCTTATATTTGTTGTCATATCTGTATTTTTGTCAAAATTGAATCCATGAAATTCTTGTAGTAATTTGCATTTTTATTGCTCATCTTCTCTTTGATAAATGGCTACTAGTTTTTCATACATTTCTTTTGAAGTTTTGCAATTTAGAATATGTGTTAAAACATTCTTTTCAATGGTTAAGATTATGTACTTTTGTGCTTTGCGTCTTTTAGGCTCCATTTATCTTTTCCAGTTTCATCTTTCAAGTCTTCAAACAACGATTTTCCATTTACAATATCTAGAAGGCCATTTGCTTTGAAAATAATTGTTATATCTGAAAATTCCATAAATCAAAATTTTCAGGACTTTTAAGTCTCACAATATTTGCGATATCTTCACTGACAGCCATTTTTGTTTTATTTATATTTTATCCTATATTTTATATATATTTTACCGCCATTCAAAAACCACGGACCTCTGCTACTATGTTGGGAATCTCTTATGGTTTAGAAAATGAAACAACAAATGACTAGTTTACTTACAGCTGAAATGGTTTTAAAGAATTAGGCAATTTTACCTTTAAAGAAAGTATTTCAAATTTATTATTTTCAAAGAGTTTTGTAAAACAAAACAAAACACTTCTTTGTTCTCGTTTTCATATTACAGTGTTGTCAGTCTAAAAGTATTTCAAGATCAGTGATTTACTATTTTTCTTTTTTTCCAACACATATGACAGAAGAAATTGTTATAATTTTAAAATTATTAAATTCTGTAATGTTAATTCCAACATATCATCAAATTGCTTATATATTTTGGTCAATTTTTAAGATTTTATAGAATCAACAACATTAAAACAAATTTTATTAATGACATTAAAAATCTTAATAAAGAGTATTTAAACAACGGTTTTAAATACAAAACAGTAAGGTTTTACAATAAACTATCAATACACAAGTACCTAAGCAATAATAAATATAATTATAAATTTGAGAAACTTCAAACTTCTCCAAATAATCTAACCAACAACCCATTTTCTACTCTTATAATGAAACAAATGATAAAATAACTGAATATATTTTATATGACTTTAAAATGGTTTATTATATTATAACTATTATAAAGCATTAAATTCATTCAATTGATCTCCAGCTACTGTGGGAGGGAACTGGAAACCAAATATAAATGAATTTGAAGCATAATAAATGTTTTATTATTCAATTAATTTATAATTTTAAATATAATATCGACTTAAATTAATGGAAACAAGAAATTAATACATATTTTCACAATCTTTAAAATTTCTAATGATTCTTTTATGACAGCTTTTCTAACTTTAAACAACTTTAAAAATAAGGTTTTCTAGAAGAGGGGAGGGTTACTTTTAGAACAAAGTTGACAGGCCCCAAACAACCACATGTTACATGTCCACACATGTGCACTGTCTCTAGAGAGCAACAAGCGTCACTTTGAATAGGTAAGTAGACAACCTCATTCTATGTTATCTAATATTAACTTAATTATACACTATAATGGTCTAAGAGAAATCTAACCATAATGAAATAAGGGTGAAATGATTTGGTATTTTCATCTGAAGAGCCCTGATACCACAGATTTCTCTTTCCAATAGATTTTCCAATCTCCTTTTGTGTATTGTTGGGGTCTACCATTAGGGTTCCAAAAAATAATTTTTAATTGGCAAAGATTTAAAATATGTTTATCTATCCTTAACTAGGCAAAACATTATATAATATTATTCTAACTCTATAAAAAATAAAAATTATATATGGAAAAATAATTAAAATTATATTAAAAAAATAACAAAAACTCTATTAATTAACTATAAAATACTAACACCCTTTCAATTCTCTACCTTGTTTGAAATAAAGGTGTATGGTTCTTTCTTTATCTCTTTCCTCTCTTTTACTAAAAAATAAATATATAATCATTATAAATCCCTTCCCTAATTCCTATATATATATTAGAGTATGTCTAAATGAAGGGTAAAAGCCGATGATAAAAGACGTTACGTTGTTAAATTTTCTTTTCTTTTTAAATTTTTTTTTTTATATATATATTTTCAAAAAATTTCTTTTTTTCCTATTCAAAATAAAAACATATTATTCTAACATATAATTACTTTTATTACATTTTTCTCTCCTTAATAAGATATAAATATAATACATATAAACAACTATTTAATCATCTAACTTGAACACAAAATTTTTTTAACTTTTATCTTTTATATTCAATTTAGATTTAGCTTGCTAATCTAATAGAATTTTCTATTTATATATAAAATATTACTATTATTACAAGTTTTAAATATAGTTCTGTCAATATATAAATCCATGTTAACTTACTCTATAATATCAACTTAATTTAAATTATATTTAAGATTTAAATTTTTATTAGATAAACTTTATTATTTACACATTTCATATATATATATATATATATATATATTGAATGAATTTAAGTAAATATCATACTTTCAAAAAAAAATTGTAAATTTTCACATCTTGGTAAAAATTCATTAGAAATTACTCTTATTTTAAATAATTCTCTTGAAAAAATATACATATATATTCCATGCAATAATACCTATAAGGTTCAAATTTATATTAATATTTCAAATCTTTGCAAATATGATCTTGATTCTATTTTATATAGGTAAATATTTTCTTCCAATACTAACTAAATATATTTCCAAGATCTAAATTTAACTTATAAAATCGCATACCTATGTTAATTTTAGTTTCAAAGATTTGTAAAATGATTTTCAAGCAGCTCCATCTATATTATTTTGTTATACACATTGAAGGAAATATATATATATATATATATATTTTTACGGACTCTGCTAACCAGAATTGATGATTTTTGAGCCCCGAGATATACATTAAATTTTCATATTTTATAATTATAAAAATATATTTTTTAATTATAATAGTATATTATTTTAAAATTATAATTACTAGAAAAACTACTCTCTGTTAAATCGACCGCCAGAGGTCGCGTTTTCCCTATAAAAACTCATTGTTGTTGTTTCCTGATTTACGGCTCACACCTTTTGTAATTTATGTAAATAAGATTTCTTTTTTTTTTCTTACGCCTTAAGCCAGGCAGTACTTTTATCATATTATTATATTCCTTTAGTTGAATTAAAGTAATATCTGATGAAAACTATTTTTATTATTTGTACTTTAAAGATTTTAACCACGACTGCATTACCATAGCATAATCCTCAAAAAAAAAAAATGTAATTTTCTTTCATAATTTATATATATTTCTCATATAGGTTTTTAAAAATCAAATGGTTACTTATTTCTTTACTGATTGATTAACGTGTTTATCATATAATATCAGTTTCATTATTTAGATTCATAATAGATGATATTTTGTTAACATAAATGCTTATTCATTTACATTGTCTACATACTGAATTGACATTTATGAAGTATTTTAGTTAATAATAGGTAGATATATTTGAGAACTCACTGGGTTCAGATATTCTTAGAATATTTATGTAATGTTCATGATTAGAACCATTTCACGTCACAAAGGTCTTCATCTAGAAGCTCTTCTTAAGTTTAGAGCCAAAAGAAGATGAAGACACTACTTGATTATATGAACATGGGTTCTTCTCGAAAAGTTAAAGAAACTTCTAAACTATATAATTAAATGAAAAACCAATAGATAAAATAAAGAATAAAAAGGTCAGGTGTTGATACTAAAAATAAAGAATGCATATCCTGACCAAAAGCACATGTGCTTTTCAGATCTAGTGCTACAGCCTACTCCACGCTGACAAGTGCCAACAGCGCGAAACGCGTTCGTGGATGGCTTTTCTTGATTTATCAAGAAATTGGGTTGACCAAATACCAGGGAACAGGTTAAATCAATGTTTAGTTGATTTCGGTTCCAGTAGATGGCGTTCTGCCATCTAAAAAGTACATGTGCTTTTGGTCAGGATATGCTTTCAATACCTTAAATATAATTAAATATATTGTAGTGATTTCATATACTGATTTGTTCTCTTATTTTCGATGAAGAAAAATGCAGTTTATATATGTAAATAAGTATTGCGTGATGATGATGATGAATATTGAGTGAGATGAACTGAGTTAATGGTACTGATGAGAGAAGGATAGATGATTTCCTAAAGAATAAAAGCTTATATTAGGTAGTGGCAGAGATTGTAGGCTACCAATTGGTGGAAAACACGAGATATATTTGCGTATAAAAAGACAAAGGTAAAGTAGACGTTAAAATAGACCTTAAAGCTAGATGCAATCTATTGACCGTCACAGAAAACAAGCGGTCCCGGGTCGGTGAAAGGCCACAACAACAGTTTTGGAAAACTGAAAAACGTCCACCTAGAGACAATGGTTTCGGGCTAATGGCCCTCGTCAGTTGAGAGCGGTCTTTAGATGGCATCTAGAATTAACGTTTATTTTGACTGGAGAGGCGACTTTTGTCTTTTCAGGTAATATCCTACCGGAAAATATCTATCTATATTTGCGTATAGTGCCCGATTTTAAATTAATGTGTATTCGGAAAATTGAAGATTTTGATAATTCAATTAAACATTGCCAAGGATTTGCTTCACCTTGAATCATATCAAGGTTGAAATTCAATATGTCCCACCACCCTTGTGCGGGGTTGTTGTACAGGGCTCTGGCACATTTGTAAGTGCAAACTCTAACTGCTTTTCAAATGTGTAGACATGTGGTGCACTTACAGTAAAAGCAGTCGACTACCTCTACCCACCATGATTTTCATGGCCTGTACCATGTGTACAGGGATAATAATAATTATACCTTTATTTGTAGAACGTCGTTAGGCAAGTTTTACCGCAAATGTTTCTTTTGAACGGAAAATCGTAATTTATTTTAAAGAGAAATAACGACTTTTTCTATCTTTAGATATGAAGTATGAAAGAATGAATTGTGAAGAGTAATAATGAATGGAAAAATAAATTTTTCAGGGATGGGAACACTGTGGGTTCGCTCCCCATCCCTGGACAATTTTATTTTTCTGTTCATCATTACTCTTCACAGTTCATCCTTTAATACTTCATATCTAAGGATAGAAAACAATCGTTATTTTTCCTTAAGATAATTTAAAATACAATATAACGCGGCTGATGATTGTAAAACGAAAATTGCAATTATACCGCGAATGTTTCTTTTAAACAAAAATCGAAATTTTTTTCAAAGAGAAATAACGACCATTTCTAACTTTAAGGATGAAGTATGAAAGGGTGAAAATATGAAGAGTAATGGCGAACGGAAAAATAAAAGTGTCCAGGGGCGGGAATCGAACCCACGACCTTCCGCTTACCGGGCAGATGCCATGTCCACTAGGCTACCCTGGACATATTTTCCGTTCGTAAATATTATATAAAGTAATTTAAAATATACAATATAACGCGGCTGATGATTGTAAAACGAAAATTGCTATTATACCGCGAATTTTTCTTTTAAACAAAAATCGAAATTTATTTTAAAGAGAAATAACGACCATTTCTAATTTTAAGGATGAAGTATGAAAGGGTGAAAATATGAAGAGTAATGGCGAACGGAAAAATAAAAGTGTCCAGGTCGTGGGTTCGATTCCCGCCCCTGGACACTTTTATTTTTCCGTTCGCCATTACTCTTCATATTTTCACCCTTTCATACTTCATCCTTAAAGTTAGAAATGGTCGTTATTTCTCTTTAAAATAAATTTCGATTTTTGTTTAAAAGAAACATTCGCGGTATAATTGCAATTTTCGTTCTCCTTAAGATAAATTACGATATTTCGTTCAAAAGAAAAATCCACGGTAAAACTTGTCAAACATCGTCCTGCAATCATAAGCCGTATTATATTGTATTAAACTTTTATTTTTACATATATAAATATAATTGTTCAATAACGGTATCTAAAATATCTACTAATCTTTACTGCTTTTTTTGGATAAATATATGAAAATATTTTTATTGACTATATTTTAAAATTCGGGAATTACCGAGTTTCCCTGATACATGTTTAGCATGTAATTTTTTTCTTTTCAAATTGAGGTATGAATTTTCTAGCCGAATATAAATAACTATATATGTTTGAAAAAATAGAGCAATCCATATATTATATTATGATGCACTTGCGCGCCATCTGTTATCAAAATTCGAAACTATTTTAGAGGCGTAAGATTACTTTTGAAATTGAACAATTTGAATAAAAACATGTATTATAATATTTAAAAATGCCTATTTTAAATAATAAAGTTTTATTTCCGTTATTTCGTGTGGCAACTCGCCAAACTTCATTGGGGAACAAGATTATTTTGAGAAGCTCGCGTCTCAATTCTCGAGTATGTACAACTGCTATAAAATCTTCAATATGCTTGTTTTTTTTATAAATATAATTAATAATAATAAAATAATGTATAAAATATTAATATATAGAGAATAAATAAATATACACATTTAAAATATAAGAATTGAAAATCAGTAATTTGTTATATATATATTTGTATAGTAGTGTGGGCTATATGGTTTTAAATTGTAAGTATAATTGAGGAATGTCTATTTTTCGGTTGATACTATTTTTTATCTTCTATTGAGGTCCAGCTTTCTAGAAAAAGTATTGAATGTTTGTCCTTGTAATTTTGATATACTATTTCAGTTGAGTCTAAATTTGGTATGTGGTCCTGGTTCAGTGCGTGGTCTACTAAAAGTGAAAGAGGGCTATAGTTTTGAAGGGGTGTCCAGTGTTGATTGGTTCTTTCTTCCAGAGTTTTCCTGTCTCTCCTATGTATGTAGCTGGGCAAGATCGGCACGGGATTCTGTAAATGAGGTTGGATTTTTGACTGTTGTTTGTGTTATGTTTAGTATCGGGATGGCGGAGAAGTGTTTTAAAGTTGGATGGTGTCTGGTATATCGTCTTTATATTATACTTCTTAAGGGCTCTACTGGTTCTTTCAATGCCATACGGAAGTGTGCAAAATGGATTTCTGAGATTGGCTATTGGAAGGAGGGATGAATGTTGATCTGTAGAATTGTCTTTTAACAAATTACTGATTTTCAATTCTTTTATTTTAAATGTATATATTTATTTATTCTCTATATATTAATATTTATAAATCATTTTATTATTTATAATTATATTTATAAACATGCCTACTGTAGATTTTAGATATTTTACATTTTATAGCAGTTGTACATACTCGTGAATTGAGACGCGAGCTTATCAAAATAATCTTGTTCCCCGAAGAAGTTTGGCGAGTTGCCACGCGAAATATCGGAAATAAAACTTTATGATCCAAAATAGGCATTTTTAAATAACTTTATATATACTTCTCGAATAGTATTCCTAAAAATTCAAAATTATTTTCAAAAATACATTTAAAAAACATCCTTGAATGTTTGAAAAAAAAAAATTTAAAAATTCAAGAGGAATGAAAAATATCTTCAATAGTAATATTCATTTCTTTTTCAAAAATTCTATGTGAACCTTTCCAAGAATATATTAGATGTATTTAGAATGTATTGAGATTTATTATTTTACAATATAGCAGATTTTTATACATAATATATTTATTCATAGAATAGATCAAACGATTTTTGACAAATTGAACTTTCAATATCGCCATCTATTGAAGAAATTTGGAACGTTAGATATTATTAAAAGACTGATGTAGTGATAATATTGTCACAGTAATGAAGATGACGTTTGGGTAGAATAAAATAATAATTTATTAGATGACTTTAAATTGTTAAATAGTTTGAGGGATAAAAAGAAGTAGAGATAAACTAAGTTCAATGGATAAAAATAATTATAAATTAAGGAAGTAATGTCAAAGACCTAAACGGCTGGCTATCGGCTACACCCCCTAAGATGGCAGTTAATGTTTTCTAACTTCATGCCTAGCGCGTCCGCCATCTATCGGAGCTTAGGTACATAACACTCGCCGAGCTGACAGTTGCTCGCCACCTATAGGGGCTTAGGTACATAACATTTGCCGATGTATTATTTACAGTTTACGCTATGTACATTTTTGGTTATGACAATATTTTGTGATATGTGGAATGGATAACTTTCCAAAATAAACTTCGACAATATCCCATACTAAGCTTCATCAAAGTAAGTAGGTTATTTAATTACAAAGGTATATATTGGATCGATAATAATTTATTTTACCAATATATCATTGGCTGAACGCCAACCTTTTTCAAAGTATTATAACATATTTATGACACACACACAATAGCATTTATTAGGGTTCAAGCACCATACAGGATATTCCCAGTATAGCAATCACTTTAATTGAACATAAATTAAGTACTATATACAATTTAGTATTAACATGAGACCAAAAAAAAATCCTATTTACACATGTTTCTCATCCTTCTCGCCTCTCACAAAATAGGTATAAATCTATTGCACTTTGTCTACTTTTCACCGTTTTATGTCAACAACAAACTCAGCACTACATAACGTTAATAGAATTAAGTTAAAATATATATTTTTTACCAATATTCAATGGGAAGAAAAAAATATATAAGTAGGTTATTAAACTAAACCTACAAAGATCATGAATCAAAATCTAGATTTTTAATATACAACTCCTGTAAAATACAAAGGTAATAGAAGACCATGTTTGTTGAAGACAGCATAATTATTATAATTCAAAAACCATTTACTAAAAGATCGACAAAAGTTATTTTCAACACTTCATCACAATACCAGAAATTAATGAGCAGATATTGATTAAATTATGCATAAGGAAAGACTCTGTGATTAACTAAGAGAGTTTTTATTGATCTTTTGAATATTATCAGCATAAAACATAACGAAATCTCAGAGTCTGATAAAATAAGAATTAATTCTATTTAATAATCAGTTTAAATATTCGCTTAAAAAGAGAAAATAGCTCTTAATATTTGCGCAAAGACTGAATATAAATACTACAAATTTGTGTCTATTTTGAAGGAAACGGTACATTTTCATTTTAACCTTCCATTACCATCTCTATTTTAAACAAAATATTAGCCCATTCACCTGGCTATGTAATGAGAACTTTATTATTTTAGGTAGATTCGTGACTTCAACAAGAAAGCTGAGCTGTCCATAATGACTAGGAATATATTCAATGGTCACAATTCTCAGGGATGCTTATACAAAGGTTTCTAAAATTTGCAAAGTAGCTTCCTTACTGTTAAATTTACGATTATTTAAGCAGACAGAATATTTTTATATGGAGGCCTTTTTTGATTTACAATAAAGTAAATTTCTTATTTTATCTTTAAATAAGTTTTGTGAATAAAAGGAAGTATTCGAGGATTAATCTATGGATGCAATATATGTATATTAATTTTCTATCTTTAAAATAAGAGCGATTTATATATTAGTTTGTAATAACCTAAAGAAAATATCTAGTTTTGCCTTTACACCATTCACCTATTTTTATATTGTTTTAACCAAAAATATATTGCTATGTACTTTGTAATGCCTTTTCAAATAAACATGCAATTTTTAGCATCTATGCAAGATTTCATCCGTGAAAACCAATTATCGAAGCACTTACACCAGTCAACTTCGGGGGTGGAATTTACGGCAGTGATAAAGGCTTGCAGTGCTTCATCAGCAGTGTCAAATTTTATCCCTTCCAACGATAACTTAACTTTTTGGAAATAAAAGTCAAAAAGTGCTAGGTCTAGTGAATATGGTGGATGAATGACTAATTGGACACCAGAGGTCACTAAAGAGTCTAATGTTTGAGCTTAGGTGTGCGGTCTGAAATTGTCATGGTGAAGGACTCCTCTGAGTTCATGGTCTGCTTTGCTTGACCGTCGCCGCAAACGAGCGGCCTCGGATCGGTGATAAAGCCACAGCAACAACTTTGGCAAACTGAGAAGCGTCCACCTAGAGATCATGGGTGCGGGATAACGGCCTTCATCAGCCTGATGATCATAGCTGATCACATGATGAGATCATAGCTCGTAATTATCGATTCCAGCTTGGTTCTTCTTAGTTGTCAGAAGATAGTGTAGAGGGTTTATCACCGACCCGAGGCCGCTAGTTTGGGGCGACGGTAATAGATCGCGTCAAGTTTTGACTTTGACGTGAGAAGCCTCTTATGTTTCTATGGATAAATAAAACAATCAAGACAAAATCCATTCAGTGTATTTTAATAATTTCGTTATATAAATACATTGTTGCGTTGTTGGCTGACAAAGAATAACTTCCATGGGTTAAACGATCTTTAGGACTTCATTTAAGCCTAATAAATTAAATAATCGCAGAAGAATGCAAAATAAAACAACAATAAAGAAAACAGAAGTTGCACACCCCCCACCGCAGCACAGTAAAGAAAAGCAGCAGCAGAACAGGAGAAAGAAGTTCGTAGAACCTTCTAGAATCTTCCAGGAAGTACACCACAGTCCGACCTCTTGGGACAGCAGTGTTTGCTTGGAGTCCATCACATAGCTTCGTACTTCTTCCCCTCTTTCTTCTCCTCGACATGAGTTTCTCATCCCTATATACCCCGGAGTAGATCTTTCCAGAACGTCATGATTGGTCAGCCAATCAGAAAGCTGCCAGCACCAAATCTTGCACAATCGCTTTAGGTTGGCCAATCTGTTGTCTTCCGCTTTTTCTACATTATTCTTAAACGTTCTATAACATTCTCTCTCCATTATGAAATGTGCGTTTCTTTCTGCGTAATAATATGTTCTAGAGAAATATATAAGTCGGGTGACAAGTTTTGCACTATATGGTTAAAATATTATATGATTATATTGATTTTACAAATATTATCACAATAATATTTACAATAATAGCAATACACTATCAAATTTGAAACAAGTTCTATTTTAAAGAAGCAGAACCTAATATACAAATAAAATAAACACAGGTTGTTTGACATTTAAAAGAATTTAAAATTGTTTCAACCAGCTCCATCTATAGTAAATGTCTTACGACATTTTTAATAAAGATTATTAATTATTTCAAATATGTGTTTAATATCCAAATTATTTTAAAGTTTTTAAATAATATATATTCTTATAGTATTGATAAATTGGAAATAATAATATATTATTAAATTGTTGTTACATATATTTTGATTTTTTTTTTATATTTGTCATATCGGACGCGATATCCCAGCTTGGGATACTTGCGCCTAAATACATTTTAACAACTTATATACAGTTCTTTTTATATACAATTCAATGACAAGACTAAAAACAAAATTAAAAATGAAAGGTTGGTTTTCTCAAATAGAAAATTAAGTCTGAAATGAATTTACAAAAATTATTGAATTTTACATAGATGTCTTTGGTATATACAAATATGCACATTTCTTCGATGGGATAAAAATGATTACTTCTGTAGGTGTGAAAGATTGGGCATTCTATTAATAAATGTAATGAGTTTTGGTTTTCTTTTCCACAGAAGCAGCTGGATCATCCGTTGACCCGATTTTTCCTAGAAATTCTCCAAATTACATGATTTGTAATTAAATTGTATATATTTTTAAAATGAGAAATCATAAAACACACATTATATATATCTAAAAAACCATAAAATTCTCCTATTAAACCTTACAGTACCATTATATACCATATATATAGACACACTGGGCAGAATTTGCCAATGAATTATTTTATATGATCAATTTGTAAGGAATAATATAGGTTAAGGCAGGAGAATGGTAAGTATGTTAAATATGCAAATATACGTAGAGAAAATTCTAAGTGATTGCCAATTACAGCCACCGCTATGTATTTTATTCGAAAATATGAGATAGTTTTATAACCTTGGAAATTTTGACTAAGCTGTTTTAGTGAATAATGAAGCGAATAGCGACTAAAATTTACACGAATATTTAAAGAAAAAGCACATGTACTCCTGGTCAGGATATGCCTTCTTTATTTCTGATTTTTAAAATATGTTTCTATTATTTTTTCACGTGTTAAGCGTATTCATGCAAGTTTGGCCTTGAATACCCATTTCTTGGTTTCCCAAGAAAACTGAAATAAAAAATATTTTGGTACAGGCTACTCCACGCTGCAAACGCCAACAGCGCGAAACGCCTTCGTGGATGGCTTTTCTTGATTTATCAAGAGTAAATTTTTCCATAAATTATATAATTTTAAAATATATTAACATTATTATAACATATATATTGATATTCGAAATGTATATATATTATGAAAAATGAGGAGATTTTATGCTTGATTTTTGATTATCTTGAGGATTATGCTATGGAAATGTAGTCGTGGTTAAAAATCTTGAGAGAATAATAATGTAAATGGTTTTGATCAGTAATTGTTTTAATTGAGATAAATGAATATATTAAAAAAACATAATTTGATAAAGGTACTTCCAGTCTTAAGGCGAGTAGAACAAGGAAATCAAAAGTTATTTACATAATGTACAAAAGGTTTGAGCCGGTCATCGGGAAACAATAATGATTTTTATAGGAGAAGCGTGACCTCTGGCGGTTGACTTAGCAGAGTATTTGAATCCATGAAATATAATTCTGAATAAAACAAAATTTTAATATAACATATATATATATTTTTTATATATTAATATTTTCTGACAAGTACAAATGCATATTATAGAAATATCTGTATAAAGATAATCTATGTGAAATTATAATTAGAGGGAATAGGAAGTTATGTAGTAATAAAAGCCTGTCGATCTCAGGCTTCCTGCTATAAAAATGTACATTTCCAATGTCGCCTCCTCATTTTCCCTCACAACGGTGACTATTTTACCCTACTGAGAATAGTTTAAAAATACCTGGATTTGATAATCAGGAAACAGTTCTCTCGGAGGTAGTTTTCACGCCAATTATTCCCAGGGTGGTCCTTAGACTTTCTCTTTACTCTTAAAACTCCTCCTCACACGTTTATGATTCTGAACTCTGACTCTTTGTGTGCCCTTACCGTTTGCCACACAGCCCACGACTACTTAGCAAATATTACGATATATATTATACAAGATATTGGTGTAAATATATACAAATAATAAAGAATAAAAAATATAAAAAAAGGTTAGGTATTGATATTAAAAACAAAAGAAGGCATATCCTGACCGTGCTCACATAAGAATTTTCAGAATGCGCTCTGCCATCTAGAAATGCTCACGTGAGCGCGGTTAGTATATGCCTTCTTTGTTTTTAATATATCTATTCCAAATTTCGTGTATAATATTATTTTGTGATTTTTGCTACTCAGTCGTGGACTGTGATGTTTGTGTGTGTGTTTGTTGTGATGTGTGTGTTGGCAAGTGTTATGTATATATAAAGAGAGAAAGAAAGAGATAAAGAAATTGAGATTGAAAATATTAATTACATAGATCATATAAGGTTATATAGAGTTAAATACAAAATACACGAATAAATAAGATTAAAAAAAGATAAATAGATGTGAATAAATGTAAAATATATAATCAATAGATATACATATAGTATACTGGTATTTTAAAGTCTCATATATTTCAATTAGTTAGACCAGATACCTTATTCGGTTACCACAGTATAGCGAGAGACCCTCTCGGATCTCACATCACAGCGAGAGACCCTCAGGATATCAAATATATATGCATAATATTAAATTAAAATTTATATATTCATATCAATTTATTGAAAAAACAAAATTAATACAAAATTAATTATTTTCTAAGTACTTTTTTTGTTATTATCGACTTCCTATACCATTTTTAAAAATCTCAGTGATAAATTAATTTGATTTATTTACACTAGTCAGAGTCTATCATTTGACATTATGTAATGAGTAAAGAAATAATTTCTTTAAGGTTGGTCAAGATTCTTTAGTTCTTTAGTATATATATATATAAGAAGATTTTCCGCTGATTTTGGAATATTTTAAAATATACAGAATTATTAGCCGTGGCTTGATTATGGGTTTGTTATAAATAAAAAATAATTCTGCTGATCTTAATTATCTCGTGGATTATGCTATGGTAATGCAGTCGAGTTTAAAAATAATAATAGCCTTGATAAAAGATTGATTTAATTGAGCTAAAGGAAAATATAAAAAAAACATATTTTGATGAAAGTACTGCCTGGCTTAAGGTGTAAGAATCAAAAAAATGAAAAGCTTATTTACATAAAGTACAAAATTTTGAGCCGGCCATCGGGAAACACAACAATCGGTTTTATATAGGGGAAGTCCCGACATCTGGTGGTAGATTTAAACAGAATATTTGAATCTATGAAATATATTTTTAAATGAAATAATATTTTAATATAACATATATATATAATATAAAAAATGAGATTTTCTGATGATTTTGATTTCTAGAGGATTATGCTATGGTAATGCAGTCGTGATTAAAATTTTGAAAATATAAATAAAAACAGTTTAGATCATTATTGCTTTAATTTAGCTTATGAAAAAGAAACAGATTTAGAAAGTTATTGCCTGATTTAAAGCTTAAGAATAAAGAAAACAAAATATTATTCACATAATTACATAAGGTTTGAGCCGACCAACGGGAAACAACAGCAATGGGTTATATAAAGGGAAAGCGCGACCTCTGACGGTTGATTTAACAGCGTAATTTTTTCTACAAATTTTAATTTGAAAATGAAATATATATATATAAACCTTGCATTACCAATTATATTAAGAGTTGTATATATATATTACGAAAAAGAAGAAAAATTCTGCTGATTTTTGAATGTTATTTATAGAATAATCGATTAATAAAATATAAATGTTTCGATAGTTTGAGATATTTCTTTATGTGTTTTTAAAACGAATGTTTCACATTCCCTATTGCGAGATTAGCATGTCTTTCATTATATTAGTCGCAATTTTGAATAAATATGGGGTCTCACATTGCGGGTTACACTTTTACATCGAGTTATGCAGAATTGATGCAGTTTTTTATGGAAAATATGTTGAAATTGTAACATTCTTTGTATATATTTATGTAAAATATTTAATTATTATATGATTTTCATCATTGTTAAGCTGTCGAAAACACTGTTTTTCCTTTTTTCTCTAATTTTGCATATGTAATTTTTGTTTATATATTATGGTTAACCTTGTTATTTATTGTTGTTGAACCTTGTAATTGAATTAAATAATAAAACACAAAATATTGTCACTATACCTCATTTCTAAATAGGATTCACCTTTGAATGCTTATAAGCTAAATATAACTGAACATGATAAGAAAGAAAACACTATGATATATTCAAAGAACAACCTTTTTTTTTGTTTATCCCTAGTACACATGGTACAGGCCATTATAATCGTGGTGGGTAGAAGTAGACGGCTGCTTTTGATGTAAGTGCACCACATGTCTACACATATTAAAATTTTGCACTTACAAATATGCCAGAGCCCGTTTGGTTATTTGCACTCGTTGGTGGCGTTGGACTTTTGCGAGAATCGGGGACCATTGGAGCATTTTTTTAATAAGAAAAAAGTTCCCAATGCGGGAATCGAACCCAGGTCGTAGCGGTCGAAACACAACGGTTTAGACCTTCCAAAGAAGAATCAAAATTTTCCAGTAATGTATATAAAACACACATTATATATTATCATTATAAATGAAAATGTTATAAATATTTTGAATCAAATCATTTGAATATTCAAGGATTTATTAACCAGGAAACCAATAGCTGGATAATAGTTTACCAAAATGATTTACATTGTTATAAATGTATAATAATAGGCTTTATATTTACAAATATGATTTTCACCAACCGCCTTTATTTGTACTCGTTCAAATCATATCTTAAACCCTAAGATCTGAAATAAATTTCAGCCTCTTCACGCTGGTTTTAAATGTATCCATTTTTTTTTTTTTAATAATATTTACTGATTAATATCATTAAATTCAGGACTTCAGTTTGTTTTTAATGATTTTCACAATATAAAATACGCATTAGTGTTTCAAATTAAAATAGGTATATACTCAATTAAAAATTTTTGATATTCTTGAAATTCTAGAAATTTCGTAAGAAAATATTATAAATTTAAATGATAACCTAAATTGGTTTAGAAATGTAGAGGATTACAACAAAAGAAAATAAATGAAAATAAATGAAAAAAGAGAATAATATATTGCTTTTAAAATATCATCCACAATATTATTCGACCTACCTCAATATTATATTTCAAAATAAATTAAAATTATTTTTTTAAATTCTCTTTCTAGAATAATATTGATATATACCATTTGAACCAGCTCCATCTGCCGAGAATGATTTAAGATATTGATAAACATCAAGATTTTAAGTAATGTTTTTTTTATTTTATTTTAACGAAATATGTTCAAATGGAAATAATTCAAAAACACAGTATTATTTCATATTATTTATAACTTAAAATATATTTTTCTATGGCGGAATTTGGCAATTATACCGCAAATGTTTCTTTTGAACGAAAAATCGAAATTTATTTTAAGGAAAATAACGATTATTTCTAACCTTAGGGATGAAGTATGCAAGGATAAATGTGAAGAGTAATGATGAACGGAAAGTGTCCAGGGATGGGAATTTATTTTTTCCGTGTATTATTACGCTCCACAATTCATCCTATCATACTTCATACCTAAGGTTAGAAATAATCGTTATTTCTCCTTAAAATAAATTTCGATCGTTCAAAATAAACATTTGCGGTATAATTGCCAAATTTCATTTTACAATCATAAGCCGCATTATATTGTATTATAAATATCATCCTATATTGATGAGGTACAATTCAGACAAAATTATAAACGCAAGGTAATAGGATCAAATACAAAAAGAATAGTGTGTGACGTTTCAGTAAAAACGTTGTTACCATCTTCAGACAAAAGTTCAGGATGAGAAAAAAATATCACAGCATGCTTCAAATAGTTCAAATATGTTTTAAACATGCTGTGATATTTTTTTTTCTCATTCAGCACTTTTGTCTGAAGACAGTAATAACGTTGTTACCAAAATGACCCACACTATTTATTTATTCGGAATTGGTCTTATTACCTTGTGTTTGTCCTATATTATTATATATTGTTATTTTATAGAGAGAATGTTAATTTTTTTAAAGTAAACAATAATATCAATTTCACTAGTATATAGTGTAATTTTGAAAATTACCTTTACCTAACAAAGAAATTCACAAGATGTTGAGGTGGTGGTGTCCAATGAAGAGCCTCAGATGTCTCCATACATCTCTAGCACAGCAGTCGCAATGTACACTATCTTGCTCTTCATTGAAAATGGGTGCTGTTACCACGTTATTCACCTTGGAAATTAAACAGAATTAATTCACAAGATCTCAAGAGTTTTAAAAAACATATTATTTATTGTGAAAAAATAGTACAAATGTAATATTGTACTGGGATAAGGCGCATAAATTATGAAAAAGGCATCTCCTTACGTGCAACTAAAAGGTGCTGATGGCTTATAGCGATTTAATAATGCTAAATAGTGATTTTTCAGGATGCCTGAATGACCAGTTTTTGGTCGTTGAGGTACAGCTTGCACCACGCTGATGAAGGCCAAAAGACCGAAACAGTCCGGAGTTAGATTTTCTTGAATATCAAGAATGGGTATTTGGCCAATTCTGGAATAATTAAAAATCAACGAGAATAGTTGATATTTATTCCGATATATGGCGCAAGCCACAGGCAACTTTCAGTTGCAGGATTAAGAGATGCCTGTTTTATAATATTATTATATGATAAGATATATATATATCTAGATTGAGATATGAAGTCTATACTTTATTTAAAAATATTTAGAGAAATTCAATTTTGATATCTAAAAAATGTATTCTTCTTCGCGTGGTTCATCAATTTTGAAGCAATTTTTTCATTGGATACTTTTTTATCATCTTAATTTCAGTGATAAATTACATTATCATCAATGAACAAATGATTTTACTGTTAAAGTTGATATATAATTTAAATTAATCTTTTGACAGTAAATTATTTCTTTCTTATAATATTAATTATTCAGCGCCACATGGTGAATTATTTAGAAATTTATTTTCACTCTTTTTGGAGGGCAGAAATCCTCGAAAGATCGGCATATTAAATTTTACATAATCTCTTCGCCTCACTATTTTGTACTTTGAATAACTATTGCTAAAAAATCAAGAAATGGGTATTTAAGGCCAAATTTGTGTAAAGACGCTTAACACATGAAAAAAACAATAGAAAAAATAAAAGATAAGTGGGCCAGGTGTTGATATTAAAAATAAAGAAGGCATCTCCTGACCATGAGCACATGTGCTTTTTAGATGGCAGAGCGCCATCTAGTGGAGCAAAAATAAACTAAACGTTTATTTAGCTTGCTCCGAGATATTTAGTTAACCCAATTTCAGGATAAATTATGAAAAGCCATCCACTAACGCGTTGTTGTCTAGCGCTGAAGAAGAGAGGATATTCCTACAGGATTTTAAGTTGTATAATCGTCTTGAGCAATAGATATTTAAAGTAAAAATTCGCAAAGCGAGAGCTTCATGTAAGAATATATTTGGCCGAGCTTTCCAGTACTTCTGCCGTTCAACAGGAGTGAAAATATATTTAAAATAATTCAATATGTGACATTGATTAATTAATATAAGAAATTATATTATTTTTTTCTATTGTTTTTTCATGTTTTAAGCGGCTTTACGCAAATTTGGCCTTAAATACCCATTTCTTGATTTTTCGGGAAGCCATTGGGACCAAAAATATTTTTGGTCGCAGTGGTTACAGCCTTCTCCACGCTGACGAACGTCAACAGCGCGAAACGCGTTCGTAGATGGCTTTTCTTGATATATTCAAGAAATTGGGTTGGCCAAATATCTCGGAGCAAGCTAAATAAACGTTTAGTTTATTTTTGCTCCACTAGATGGCGCTCTGCCATCTAAAAAGCACATGTGCTCGTGGTCAGGAGATTGCTTCTTTATTTTTAATATATATATTATAAAAAAAGAGATTCCTGTTGGTTTTTGATTATTAGAGTTATATAGAATTATTACTTGATGCTGATTTTGTATCCATGAGTATATTACGTTATTGTTCTGCAATCGTGGCAATAATAATAATAGTCTTGATCAGAGATTGCTTTATTGAACCAAAATATATCATATAAAAACATAATTTTATAAAAGTACTGCCTGGCTTAAAGCGTAAGAATATAAAAATGAAAAGCTTATTTCAATAATGTACAAAAGGTTTGAGCCGGCTTACGAGGAACAAGAACAATTGAGTTTTTATAGCGGAAGCGTGGCCTCTGGCAGTCGATTTAGGAGAGTCATTTAATCTTTGAAATATATTTGAAAGAAAATAATATTTCAATATAACATATATTTATATCTAAAATATTAAATTCTTTTTTTCTTCTTTAAAAAGTTTCTACCATATATTTGAATATATATAAAGAGAAGATCTAAATTCATCATAAGTAAATCTAACTTTCTATGTTTCTTTGCATAACTTTATGTCTTGAATATTGAGAAATCCATATGAAAAAATCAATTGAATGTGAGATTTTGGATCAGATTTATTGATTACATATAATTAAAAAAAGTTTATTTTTATCCAAAAAATATATCGTTATTAAACTTTGTATGTGTAACGAAAGTTAAGAATTGTGGTCTATTAATTTACAATTGATTTTAAAATAAATGAAACCTTGACCTGATGAACATTCTTTTTTATTATTAATGGATGTAATAACAAAGAAAAATTAGAAAATAAAAATAAAAGTTATAGCATCATATAGATATTTTTTATAACGAATATTTAAGATGAATATGTATCAAAAATATTACTAACGAAACTAATATTGAGAAAAAAAAAAAGGAATCTTCTTATCGTGCAACTGTAAGTTGCTGACTGCTTGCCCCTATTTATCGGAAAAAAATATCAAATATTCGTGATTTTTAATTATTCCAGAATTGACCAAATACCCCTACTTGATTAATCAAGGAAAGATAACCATGTAAGCGTTTTGGGCTGTTGGCCCTTAACAGCGTGGTGCAAGCTGTATCTCAACGACCAAAAACTGGTCATTCAGGCATCCTAAAAAAATAATGAAACGGGTAGTTAAGGCCAGAATTCCATGAGAACAATGTGAAATAATAGCAAAAATGTATTAAGTAATAGTATTAAAGAAATAGTATTTATCATTGAAACTAATATTATTTTTATCTTAAAAGTCTAGAAAATATTAATTAACAACTAAAAGCTTTTGAATAATTATATTTAAAATATATTACTTTTAAAATATATCTTTGAAAAAATATTGTTTTGTCTATGTCTCAAAATATGTTTCGATATAAATTGTAAACATTATTAAAAGCTCATCCTGATAAAGAATAAACAAATGCCTACTTAATTTCATTATTTTGAACATTTTTCGTAGTTTTGGTTAAACCCACCACCTATTGTAATTATTTGAAGACAATAAAAAATTAATAATTATATTTTGAAACTGCGTTTTATATAAAAATAAATATTCAGTTTTGAGTTTTCACAATATTTGATATATAAAATTGACATTTGAATATTATTTAGTTTTATTTATTTTATCAATAGATTTCACAGTATAATATATATAATATTATATAATTTTTTATTTGTTTCCTATTATAAATATAAAAAGGTTTATAAATATAAAGAAAGTTATAGTAAATTTGATGTCGAATTGAAAGTATAGCAAGCTATTACCGAACATAAACAAGTTAACATACACACACACTGTGTCCTTCTTTCCGTCACCCACAACAACAACAAAAAAAAATATTTTTTTATGTTTCTCCTGCCTGTCTTTTAGATTTAATTCATATGATCGTTGGTGGAATAGATTAGTATGAGAGTCGAGTACGAAGGTCGAACTCTCCAGGTTTACTTTTGATAAGACCAGGCCCGGTACCAATCTCTTTCCATCCTGGTTGAGCCATTATGGTTTCCATTAACACAAAACAAACAAATTTGACTCCAATTTACCCTAAAAAGTCTTATTAGAAAAAAAAAAGAAAAAAAATGAATTAAAAAAAAATACTTTTAAAGTTTCAGTTTGTTTTCTTTCTTTTTACCTTTAAAAGTTGGATTAAGGTTTACATATTTCTTTATTTGCTCTATTTCTTATCCTTATACCCGATTCTTCTTTTTTTACTACGTTCTGCTTCTATGATGCGTAACTGCCGATGCTACAGCTGAAATTGTTATAACCCTATGTTGTTACATAAAATACAAAACCTTTATGATACCTTCAAAATAATATTTATCTATTTTTAATTTCAATACTCTTTCTCTAAAACCAACTATATTTTATATAATATATAATTAAATGTGAAAAATAACATTAAAAAAATTGTTTTGGTCGCAGGGATACAGCCTGCTTCACACTGAAGACCGAAACGCGTTCGTGGATGGCTTAATTTATCAAGAAAATGGGTTGGCAAAATATCACGTTTAGTTGATTTCTGTTCCCCGATGGCCGGCTCAAAACTTTTGTACATGATGTAAATAATCTTTTGTTTTCCTTATTCTACTCGCCTTAAGCCAGACATTACTTTTATAAATTAGTTTTTCATATATATTTCCTTGGCTCAAATAAAGAAATCTCTGATCAAGACTTTATATTTTCAAGATTATTATTTCAACCACGACTGCATTACATTACCATAATCCTCAACATGATCAAGAATACAACATAAAATCTCATTCATCTTTTTTTATAACATTTATATATATTTTTTCCTATAATTTTATTTTTTCTTATAAAATTTGGGCCTCTTATGTGAATCTAATTTGAAATTTATATTAAAAACTAGAATTTAGTTATAGGAATCATGATTTACACTGGTGGATTATCAACTTATGCTAAATATTTCTATTGAATTCATTCAAAATTTTCATCTAGGTTCAACATTTTTTCAGAACAAGTTTACTTTTATTTTAGTTTTCTAAGAAATTCGTTATTTCAGTTTAAACTACTTCTACTCTAATAATACGCAATATTTTATTGAATATATAATTACAACCTTTGGTTTATATGCATACATACAGGTTTAATTCGATTGATTATGCGTTCGAAAAAGTTATTTCTCTCGTTGAACAAGTCCAAAGTCCAAATCCTTTCTGTGTTGAGCATTTATTCTTCCCACAATTTTTTTTGGACGATCCAATAACATATCTTTCTTTGGATAAGCTTTTCAATTATAATGAATTAAATTGTATCCTTGCCTCTTGAATGAAGCTAGCCGGCAACCAAGCAGTGCGATCGGGACCCCAGACAAACCGCACCAGAGGGGCTTGCAGATTGGAGTTGGAGGAGTCGGCTGGAATATATCCATGGAGGTGGTACATGAAGGAGGAGTGACCAAGCAGTTGGCGGCTCTGGTCCGACCGACGAGGGAAAGCCCGCGGGTGAAGGGAGCCATCTTCGGAAGGCCGCGTCCACTAGATCCAGGAGATGTCCTTCCTGCATGACGACTGACGCTCTAGGCCGGATGTCACAGCCCAGCATCCTCAAACAGGTATTTGTCCGGGATTAAAAGTGTACCTGCCTGTTTGATCATATTATTACTGATAAAATCTGGACCTGGTGCTTTCTTGATATTAATTTTGAAAATATATTTCAACATTTTTATTTCCATAAAAATGTTATTTTGGTTTTTAAATTCAGGTTTATAGTTTCTAATAAAGCATGTTCCTCTTTATCTGAATGAACATCATCATCTGGAAATAAATCATTCAAGAGACTTTTCATTTTTTCTTTCTTTAAAGTATCCGGTATATTATCGATCATTGTAAGTCCTATATTGTTGTTGGATGATCTCAGAGATTTAAAAATTTTATAGGCATTTCCAAATGGGTTGTTTGATTCATCTTCTTCAATGAATATTCTCCAACTTTTTCTTAGCTCTTTCGATAGCGTTAATGTACTTGTTTCTTGCAAATTTAAAAATTATTTTATTGATGACTCTATGCCGATAGTATAAGTTTCTAATATAATGAAAATAAATTTCATTTTCTCAGGTTCCCATCCACCACTTTATATTATATATGCTTGAAAGAGTTTGATTTGATTTCCAGATACGAATAAGCTGCCTCACTAATTATGTATGTAAGTTTCATCACTGTAATATAATATAATATGTTTAAATATATTTGACCATCGATCAATATTATTGTTTTTCATAAATATGTAAATTACATCTATATTTACATTCGTAGTATGTTGCACTTTGTTCACCTAAGATAAATAAAATAAGTCTTTTATAAAAATATATTTTTATCAATAACACTAGCCGAGTGACCCGGGCGTTGTCCCGGGTTTACCCGAAGGACCCGCAGGTGAGAAACTATAGGCATTGGTGCTATGCCTAAAAAATATTTAAAATTAAAAAAGTAGAAATATTTCAACAAATCCGAAAATAAAATTGCAAACAAACATCTACACTACTTAAAGGACATGAGAGCACATGCACTGTATCACCATACGTGTACCATTTGCAAAGACCTGCTTAGGATTAAAATTTCTCAAAGCATAACAATAGCACCACCTAGAGTGTAACTGGTGTGGAGGCATTTTTTCTTCTGGGAGTAAGGCTATTGAGAAATTCAGTAGGGAGTTATTTTGCTCCTCCACATTTTAACACTCCAACGTTAACACTGAGGAAACCCTGACTCATGTTTGGTAAGCAATTTCAGGGAAGAAACTATAGACATTGGATTAAATAAATTATCAATTAAATTACATTAAATAAAATTAATTAGATATAAATAAATATTATTTTGAGTGAAAAGAAGAAAAAAAATAACAAATAAGAAAATAAATTTTCAAACAACACAACTATATTGCAGATAAGACAACCTCGTCAGTCTAGGGCCATTACCCCGAAACCCTGGTCTCTAGGTGGACGCTTTTCAGTTTGCCAAAGCTGGTGTTGTGGCTTTGTCACCGACCCGAGGCCTCTAGTTGCGGCGACGGTCAATAGATGGCGTCTAGTTTTGACGTCTATTTTGACGGGAAAGGCGACCTTTGGCTCTTTGGATATATATATATATATATATAAACGCAAAACGGTCTTTTTATTCAAACACTCCTAAATTTTACAGGGAAACGTTATTAGGGGGGGAGGGGATAACACTTGTTAAAAATATATATATATATGATTTTAAATAAATAACATACTTTTAAAAATATTATAAACTTTCACATCTTTGTAAAAATTAAATAGAAACTTCTCTTATTTTAAGTAATTCTCGTAAAAATATAATACATGAATTGCGACAATGCATATAAAGTTCAAATTCATATTAATATTTCAAACTTTTAATTCATATTAATTCTATTTTATATAGATACATATTTATTTCAATACTAAATAAAGATATTTCCAAGATCGAAACCTAACTTATAAAAACGTATACCAATGTTAATTTGGTGTTTTAAAGATTTAAAAAATAATTTTAAAAGCACTCATCTATATAATTTTGTTATATGCATTAAAGGAAATATCTTTATTTACGGGGCTGTTAATTAGAATGAATGATTTTTGAGCCCCGAGATATACATTAAATTTATTAAATTTCAATCAAGAGTATTGCAATATTTATAAAAATATATATAAATTTCTCATATTAGTTTTGGAAAAACAGAGTGTTTATAATTCTTCATTGATTGCTTAACAAGTTAACCATATAATCATAAGGATAGAGGTTGTCTGGCCGGTATTCATATTTCTGTGAAAAATAAACACTTCGGCCAGTTAGAATTTTATTTTCTCAACGTTTCGACAAAATTATTTTGTCTTCGTCAAGAGAAGTAAATAAAAGTTGGCCAAATGCTTTATTTTTATTTACTCTCCTGACGAAGACAAAAGATTTTTGTCGAAACGTTGACTGGCTGAAGTATCTATTTTTCATAGAAATATTGACCATATTATTATTATTATTATCATTTACAAAGCACGCGATATCCGTCTTGGATATTTGCATGCATACACAAGTTTGGGAGCTTATTTACAGTAATTATTAATATGATTTTAGTTATTATAATAGAAATTATTAACATATTTGTCAGTTAGTTAACGATTTAATTACCCTATAATGAATATTAGTGAACATCACAGATAAGAACAGAAATTTAGAGCTATTTACAGCATATAACTATATATCAGTTATTACAGCCCAGGCTATCTATTACTAAAAAACATTCTACAAAATCTATTAAAATTTATATACATATATCTATTATGAACTATTTGATTTAGACAATTTATATTTATTTGATTTTTGACTCTCAAGTCCTCTACAAGTCGACAGTCCGTTAGAATATGTACAGGATTTTCTTCTTCTGCACCACATGAGCATTTAGGCGAATCCGTCTTTCTGACTTTGTACAAATATGATCTAAAGTTACCGTGTCCAGTAAAAAAATTGGACACTGTAAAAATTTGGCTTGACATATTTGGGTATTTGGGAGTCAGTGAAGAAGGACTTGAAAATGGTATTAGGCTTCTCATAGTATTTCTGCATTTTTTCCCTTATATAATTAGAAATTATATTCCTACTTGAAGAGTCAAATCGGTTGTAATTTATTTCGGTTTTCAACATGTTAGATTCAATATAATCAGTAAGTTTGGGGACTTGTGCAAGTATGTGTGTACAGTCCGATGATGTTGTACTGTAGGCCTGTATACAATGTTTTAATATTTTATATTGAAGAGAATTTAGTTTGTCCTTAGACTTTTTGTTTATGAATGGATACCATACTGAATAACCATAAGTAATTGTACTTCGATATAATGTCTTATACAATATCAGTCTTCGTCTAAAGTCTAGACCCCATGCTTTCTTTGTCAGGCCAAATATATCCACTAGCTCTAGTTACTTTTATGATAATTTCATTAACGTGAGGCGTAAAGTCCAGTTTGCTTCTGACTCGGTGATTTTTAATAGTCACTCCTAGGATCTTAAGATCTTCAACCGGTTTAATTAACTTGCTACCTGAGACTATTATATCGCTATTGCATTTATATAAATACATGTTTATATTTAATATTTTTTTTTTCATCTGACAATTTTAATTTACGACTTTCACACCACTTATTGATTTTTCTTAATACCATATAATGCCAATTTCAATATTTAGATTCATAATAGATGATATTTTATTTACATATGCTTAATCATTTACATCGTCTATATACTAAATTGAGATTTATGAAGTATTTTAGTTTATAATAGGTGGATATATATTTGAGAATTCACAGGGTATCTAGGTATTTTCAAAATATTTGTGTGATATTTATTACTGAAGCAATTTCGGGTCAACAAGTGTGTCCATCTAGAAGCTCTTCTTGAGCTTTGAGCCAAAAGAAGCTGAAGACACTACTTGATTATATGAACATGGATTCTTCTCTATGTTAATGATACTTCTAACATATAATAAAATGAAAATCCAATAGATAAAATAAAGAATAAAATGGTCAAGTGTTGATATTAAAAATAAAGAATGCATATCCTGACCAAAAGCACATGTGCTTTTCAGATGTAGTGATACAGCCTACTCCACGCCGACAAGTGCCAACAGCGCGAAACGCGTTCGTGGATATCTTTTCTTGATTTATCAAAAAATTGGTTTGGACAAATACCAGGGAACAGGTTATATCAATGTTTAGTTGATTTCTGTGCCAGTAGATGGCGTTCTGCCATCTAAAAAGTACATGTGCTTTTGGTCAGGATATGCTTTCAATATCTTAAATATAAATAGATATATTGTAGTGATTTCATATACTGATTTGTTTTCTTATTTTTGATGAAGAGAAATGCACACACACAGTTTATATATGTAAATAAATATATATTGCGTGAAAGAAAATGAGTTAATGGTACTGATGAGAGAGAGAATTTATCTTAAGAATAAAAGCTTATATTTTGTGGTGGCAGAGATTGGAGGAAACCAATAGGTGGAAACACGAGATATATAGGCGTATAAAAAGACAAAGGTAAAATAAACGTTAAATTAGACCTTAAAGCTAGATGCAATCTATTGACCGTCACCGAAAACAAGAAGTCCCGGGTCGGTGAAAGGCCACAACAACAGCTTTGGCAAACTGAAAAGCGTCCACCTATTGACCATGGTTTCGGGCTAATGGCCCTCGTCAGTCTAGGGCCATTAGCCCGAAACCCTGGTGTCAAGGTGGACGCTTTTCAGTTTGCGAAAGCTGGTGTTGTGGCTTTGTCACCGACCCGAGGCCTCTAGTTGCGGCGATGGTCAATAGATGGCGTCTAGTTTTGACGTCTTTTTTGACGGGAAAGGCAACCTTTGGCTCTTTGGATATATATATATATATATATATAATGATTTTAAGTAAATAACATACTTTTAAATATTGTAAACTTTCACATCTTGGTAAAATTTAATTAGAAACTACTCTCATTATAAGTAATTCTCGTAAAAATATAATACATCAATTGCGAAAATGCATATAAGGTTCAAATTCATATTAATATTTCAAACTTTTAATTCATATTAATTCTATTTTATATAGATACATATTTATTTCAATACTAAATAAAGATATTTCCAAGATCGAAACCTAACTTATAAAAACGTATACCTATGTTAATTTAGTGTTTTAAACATTTAAAAAATAATTTTAAAAGCAGCTCCATCTATATAATTTTTTTATATGCATTAAAGGAAATATCTTTTTTTACGGGGCTGTTAATTAGAATGAATGATTTTTGAGGCCCGAGATATACATTAAATTTATTAAATTTCAATCAAGAGTATTGCAATATTTATAAATATATATAAATTTCTCATGTCAGTTTTGGAAAAACAGAGTGTTTATAATTCTTCATTGATTGATTAACAAGTTAACCATATAATCGTAAGGATAGAGGTTGTCTGGCCGGTATTCATATTTCTGTGAAAAATAAACACTTCGGCCAGTTAGAATTTATTTTCTCAACGTTTCGACAAAATTATTTTGTCTTCGTCAAGAGAAGTAAATAAAAGTTGGTCAAATGCTTTATTTTTATTTACTTCTCCTGACGAAGACAAAATATTTTTGTCGAAACGTTGACTGGCCGAAGTATCTATTTTTCATAGAAATATTGACCATATAATTCCAATTTCATTATTTAGATTCATAATAGATGATATTTTATTTACATATGCTTACTCATTTACATCGTCTATATACTAAATTGAGATTTATTAAGTATTTTAGTTTATAATAGGTAGATATATTTGAGAACTCATAGGGTGTCCAGGTATTCTTAGAATAATTGTGTGATGTTAATAATTAAAACCATTTCACGTCACAAAGGTCTTCATCTAGAAGCTCTTCTTGAGATTTGAGCCAAAAGAAGATGAAGATACTACTTGATTATATGAACATGGATTCTTCTCTATGTTAAAGATACTTCTAACCTATATAATTGAATGAAAAACCAATAGATGAAATAAATAATAAAAAGAACAGGTGTTGATATTAAAAATAAATAATGCGTATCCTGACCAAAAGCACATGTGCTTTTAGAGGTAGTGGTACAGCCTACTCCATGCCGACGAGCGCCAACAGCGCGAAACGCGTTCGTGGATGGTTTTTCTTGATTTATCAAGAAATTGGGTTGGCCAAATACCAGGGAACAGGATAAATCAATGTTTAGTTGATTTCCGTTCCAGTATATGGCGTTTGGCCATCTAAAAAGTACATGTGCTCTTGGTCAGGATATGCTTTCAATATCTTAAATATAATTAGATATATTTAGTGATTTCATAAACTGATTTGCTTTTTTTTTTTTTTGATGAAGAGAAATGCAGTTTATATATGTAAATAAATATATATTGCGTGAAAGAAAATAAGTTTATGGTACTGATGAGAGAGGGATAGATGAATCCCTAAAGAATAAAAGCTTATATTTTGTGGTGGCAGAGATTGGAGGCAACCAATAGTTGGAAAACACGATATATATTTTAATAACGATTAGATTCGATAAGGATAAGTTTCTTTATTTGTAAAATTAATTCGAGCTTCCGGGCGCAAGCTGCCCTTCTACAGGAATAAAGTATACAATTCAAAATAAACTTGTATGTACAAATATATATTTTCTTTAAATGATATATTGCTCTGGTCTTGTATAGCGTGAGTGGATCACATGCCCGCGTGATTTAGTTTAAATCAAAGAAAAGCCTTGATAAATAGAGGCGTGTTGCCCCTAGAAATACTGGCCGATTAATAAACTTATATCCAATATATGCCCCATATTTATCTATACATATATATATATAAGCTAATATTTGCATATCTAGGATTATTTATGAAGAGTTTTATATTATAATTATATATAAATATATATATTTGTTTATTAAAAGACAAAGGTAAAATAGACGTCAAAATAGACGTCAAAGCTAGATGCAATCTATTGACCGTCACCGAAAACAAGAGATCCCGGGTCGGTGGAAGGCCACAACAACAGTTTTGGCAAATTGAAAAGCGTCCACCTAGAGACAATGGTTTCGGGCTAATGGCCCTCGTCAGTTGAGAGCGGTATTTTAGATGGGGTCTAGAATTGACGTCTATTTTGACGGGAGAGGCGACTTTTGTCTTTTTAGGTAATATCCTACCGGAAAATATCTATCTATATTTGCGTATAGTGCCCGACATTTAAATTAATGTGTATTCTTAAAATTGAATGTTTTGATAATTCAATTAAACATTGCCAAGGATTTGCTTCATCTTGAATCATATCAAGTTTGAAATTTAATATGTCCCACCACCCTTCTGCGGGGTTGTTGTACAGTGCTCTGGCACATTTGTAAGTGCAAAGTCGAACTGCTTTTGCACATGTGTAGACATGTGGTGCACTTACAGTAAATTCAGTCGCCTACCTCTTCCCACCATGATTTTCATGGCCTGTACCATGTGTGTACAGGGATAATAATAATTATACCTTTATTTGTAGAACGACGTTTGACAATTTTACCGCCAATGTTTCTTTTGAACGAAAAATCGTAATTTATTTTAAGGAGAATTAACGACTATTTCTATCCTTAGGGATGAAGTATGGAAGGATGAATTGTGAAGAGTATTGATAAACGGAGAAATAAAATTGTCCAGGGATGGGAAGTTTGTGGGTTCGTTTCCTATCCCTGGACAATTTTATTTTTTTGTTCATCATTACTCTTCACAATTCATCCTTTCATACTTCATCCCTTAGGTTAGAAATAGTCGTTATTTCTCCTTAATATAAATTACAATTTTCGTCAAAAGAAATATTTACGGTAAAACTTATCAAACATTGTTCTGCAATCATAAGCCGCATTATATTGTATTAAACTTTTATTTTTACATATACAAATATAATTGTTCAATAACGGTATCTAAAATATCTTCTAATCTTTACTGCTTTTTTTGGATAAATATATGAAAATATTTTTATTGTCTATATCTTAAAATTCGGGAATTACCGAGTTTCCCTGATACATGTTTAGCATGTAATTATTTTTTCAAATTGAGGTATGAATTCTTTAGTCGAATATAAATAACTATATATATACCCCTCGAATAGTATTCCTAAAAATTCAAATTATTTACAAAATTGCATTTAAAAACATCATTGAATGCTTGAAAAAAAATAACATCAACTCTCAAGATATAAAAATATCTTCAATAGTAATATTCATTTTTTTTTCAAAATTTCTATGTGAACCTGTTTAAGAATTAATTAGATTTATTCAAGAATGTATTGAGATTTAATATTTTACAATATAGCAGATTTTCATACAAAATATGTTTCTTCATAGAAGAGATCAAACGATTAATGACAAATTAAACTTCAATATCGCCATCTATTGAATAAATTTGGAACGTTAGATATTATTAAAAGACTGATGTAGTTATAATATTGTCACATTAATGAAGGTGACGTTTGGGTAGAATAAAATAATAATTTATTAGATGACTTTAAATAGTTAAATAGTTTGAGGGATAAAAAGAAATAGAGATAAACTAAGTTCAATGGATAAAAATAATTATAAATTAAGGAAGTAATGGCAAAGACCTAAACGTCTGGCTATCGGCTACACCCCCCTAAGATGGCGGCTAATTTTTGGTTTTGACAATATTTTTTGATATGTGGAATGGATAAACTTCCAAAATAGAACTTCAACAATCTCCCATATCAAACTTTATTAAAATAAAAGCTTGATTAAAAAGGTATATATTGGATCGATATATATTTATTTTACCAATATATCAGTTGGCTAAACGCCAACCTTTTTCAAGGTTATATAACATATTTATGTCACATACAAAATATCATTTATTAGGGATCAAGCCCCATACAGGATATTCCCAGTATAGCAATGGTTTTAATTGAACATAAATTAAGTACTATATACAATTTAGTATTAACATGAGCCCATAAAAAAAATCCTATTTACACATGTTTCTCATCCTTCTCTCCTCACAAAATTTGCATAAATCTATTGCACTTTGTCTACTTATCATCGTTTTATGTCAACAACAAACTCAGCGCTACATAACGTTAATAGAATTAAGTTAGAATATATATTTTTTACCAATATTCGATGGGAAGGAAAAAAATATATAAGTAGTTTAGTAAACTAAACCTACAAAGATCTTGAATCAAAATCTAGATTTTTAATATACAACTCCTGTAAAATACAAGGTAATAGAAGACCATGTTTGTGTTGAAGACAGCATAATTATTATAATTCAAAAACCATTTACTAAAAGATCGACAAAAGTTATTTTTGACACTTCATCACAATACCAGAAATTAATGGGCAGAAATTGATTAAATTATGCATGAAGAAAGACTCTGTGATTAAATATGAGAGATTTTATTGATTTTTTGAATATTATCGGCATAAAACATAACGAAATCTCGGAGTCTGATAAAATAAGAATTAATTGTATTTAATAATCAGTTTAAATAGTCGTTAAAAGGATGCCACTTTTGCTATTTGCGCAAAGAATAAATATAAATACTACGAATTTGTGTCTATTTTGAAGGAAACGGTACGTTTTCATTTTAACCTTCCATTGCCATCTCCATTTTAAACAAAATATTAGCCCATTTACCTGGCTATGTAATGAAACTCTATTATTTTAGGTGATATTCGTGACTTTAACAAGAAAGCTGAGCTGTCCATAATGACTAGGAATATATTCAATGGTCACATTTCTCAGGGATGCTTATACAAAGGTTTCTGAAATTGGCAATATAGCTTCCTTACTGTTAAATTTATGATTATTTAAGCAGACAGAATATTTTGATATGAAGGCCTTTTTTGATTTACAATAAAGGAAATTTCTTATTTTTTCTTTAAATAAGTTTTGTGAATAAAAGCGAGTATTCGAGGATTAATCTATGGTTGCAATATATGTATATTCATTTTCTATCTTTAAAATAAGATCAATTTATATATTAGTTTGTAATAACCTAAAGAAAATATCTAGTTTTGCCTTTAAACCATTCACCTATAAACTAATTTGCAATATTTATATTGTTTTAACCAAAAATATATTGCTTTGTTATGCCTTTAAATAAACATGCAATTTTTAGCATCTATGCAAGATTTCATCCGTGAAAACCAATTATCGAAACACTTACACCAGTCATCTTCGGGTGAAATTTACGGCAGTGATAAAGGCTTGCAGTGCTTCATCAGCAGTGTCAAATTTTATCCCATACAACAATAACTTAACTTTTTGGAAATAAAAGTCAAAAAGTGCTAGGTCTAGTGAATATGGTGGATGAATGACTAATTGGACACCAGAGTTCACTAAAAAGTCTAATGTTTGGGCTTAGGTGTGCGGTCTGAAATTGTCATGGTGAAGGACTCCTCTAAGTTGAGTTCATGGTCTGCTTTGCTTGACCGTCGCCGCACACTAGCGGCCTCGGGTCGGTGACAAGGTCACAACAACAACTTTGGCAAACTGAGAAGCGTCCACCTAGAGATCATGTGGCGGGATAACGGCCTTCTTCAGCCTGATGATCATAGCTGATCACATGATGAGATCATAGCTCGTAATTATCGATTCCAGCTGGGTTCTTCTTAGTTTTCAGAAGATAGTGTAGTGGGTTTATCACCGACCCGAGACCGCTAGATTGGAACGACGGTAATAGATGGCGTCAGGTTTTGACGTTTATTTTGATGGGAGAAGCGTCTAATGTTTCTATGGATACATAAAACAATCAATACAAAATCCATTCAGTGTATTTTAATAATTTCGTTGTATAAATACATTGTTGCGTTGTTGGTTGACAAAGAATAACTTCCGTGGGTACAAAGGATCTTTAGAACTTTATTGAAGCCTAATAAATAAAATAATTACAGAAGAATACAAAATAAACTACAATAAAGAAAACAGCAGTTACAAACATCCAACTGTAGCACAGTGAAGAAAAGCAGGAGCAGAACAGGAGAAAGAAGTTCGTAGAACCTTCTAGAATCTTCCAGGAAGTACACCACAGTCCGACCTCTTGAGACAGCAGAGTTTGCTTGGTGTCCATCACGTAGCTTCGTACTTCTTCCCCTCTTTCTTCTCGCTCTTCTCCCCGTCAAGAGTTTCTCATCCCTATATATCCCGGAAAATATCTTTCCAGAACGGTCATGGTTGGTCAGCCAATCAGAAAGCCGCCAGCACCAAATATTGCACAATCGCTTTAGGTTGGCCAATCTTTGTCTTCCGCTTTTTCTACATTATTCTTAAACGTTCTATAACATTCTCTCTCCATTATGAAATGTGCTTTCCTTTCTGCGTAATGATATGTTCTAGAGAAATATATATGTCTTAAGAGAGTTGTTGCAATGTATGGTTAAAATATTATATGATTATATTGAATTTTACAAATATTATCACAATAATATTTACAATAATAACAATACACTATCAAATTTGAAACAAGTTCTATTTTAAAGAAGCAGAACCTAACATACAAATAAAATAAACACAGGTTGTTTGACATTTAAAAGAATTTTATAATTGTTTCAACCAGCTCCATCTATAGTAAATGTCTTAAGTTATTTTTAAATAAAGATTATTAATTATTTCAAATATGTGTTACATATGGAAATTATTATTTTATAAATTTGAAAAAATATATATTCTTTGATTATTGCTAAATTGAAAATTATAATATATTATTAAATTGTTGTTACATATATTTTTGATTTATTTTTTTCATATCGGACGCGATATCCCAGTTTGGAATACTTACGCCTAAATACCTTTTAGCAGCTCATATACAATTCATTTTATATACAATTCAATAAACAAGAATGAAAAAAAAATTAAACTGAAAGGTTGGTTTTTCTCAAACAGAAAATTAAGTATGAAATGAATTTACAAAAATCATTGAATTTTACATAGAGGTCTTTGTAATATACAAATTCGCACATTTCTTCAATGAGATAAAAATGATTACTTCTGTAGCTGTGAAAGATCGACATTCTATTAATTACAATTTTTTTTATTTCCAAAGCGCTATATCCCGCAAGGGATACTTGCGCCAAACAAGGAGAAAGGTTTATTTACATAAGTTATTTACATTATTCAACGCATGAAAACATTAGAGATCCAGATTTTGTATAAAGTTTAGAATGTATTTACAAAATGAATGAATTCTATTAATAAATGTATTGAGTCTTGGATATTTTGTTACAGAAGCAGCTTGGATTATCTGTTGCCCCGATTTTCGCCAAAACTCTCCAAAATTACCATGATTTGTAATTAAATTGTATATATTTTTTAAATGAGAAATCATAAAACACACATTATATATATCCAAATCGTTGATTAAAAAGACAAATATTAGATCAAAAAATCATTTATTTTACCAATATTTCAGTTGGCTGAACACCAACCTTTATCAAGGTGTTATAACATTTTTCGTTCAATTCGGCGTTCAGCCAACGGAAATATTGGTTAAATAAATGGTGTTTCGATACAATATATGCCTTTTTAATTAAATATTTATCTGTGGATTGCTCTATTTTCAAAATATATCTAAATAACCATAAAATTCTCCTATTAAACCTTACAGTACCATTATATACCATATAATGGACACACTGGGCAGAATTTGCCAATGAATTATTTTAGATGATCAATTTGTAAGGAAGAATATAGGTTAATGCAGGAGAATGGTAAATATGTAAAATATGCAAATATACGTAGAAAATTCTAAGTGATTGCCAATTACAGCCACCGCTATATATTTTTTTTATTCGAAAATATGAGATAGTTTTATAACCTTGGAAATGTTGACTAAGCTGTATTAGTGAATAATGAAGCGAGTAGCGAATAAATTTTACACGAATATTAAAAAAAAAAAAAAAACACATGTACTCCTGGTCGGATATGCCTTCTTTATTTCTGGTTTTTAAATTTTTCTATTATTTTTTCACATGTTAAGCGTATTCACGCAAATTTGGCCTTGAATACCCAATTCTTGGTTTCCCAAGATAACTGGAATAAAAAATATTTTGGTACAGCCTGCTCCACGCTGCGAACGCCAACAGCGCGAAACGCGTTCGTGGATGGCTTTTTTTTGATTTATCAAGAGTAATTTTTTCTAAATTATAATTTTAAAATAAAATAACAATATTATAACATATATATTGATATTCGAAATGTATATATATTATGAAAAATGAGGAGATTTTATGCTTGATTTTTGATTATCTTGAGGATTATGCTATGGAAATGTAGTCGTGGTTAAAAATCTTGAAAGAATAATAATGTAAATGGCTTTGATCAGTAATTGCTTTAATTGAGCTAAAGGAAATATATATTAAAAAACATAATTTGATAAAAGAACTTCCTGTCTTTAGGCGAGTAGAAGAAGGAAAACAAAAGATTATTTACATAATGTACAAAAGGTTTGAGCCGGCCATCGGGAAAAACAACAATGAGTTTTTATAGGAGAAGCGTGACTTCTGGCGGTCGACTTAGCAGAGTATTTGAATCCATAAATATAATTCTGAATAAAACAAAATTCTAATATAATAATATAATATAATATATAATATTCTCACAAGTACAAATGCATATTATAGAAATATCTGTATAAAGATAATCTATGTGAATTTATAATTAGTGGGAATAGAAAGTTAGCTAGTAATAAAAGCCTGTCGACTTCAGGCTTCCTGCTATAAAAATTGGACATTTTCAATATCGCTTCCTCGTTTTCCCTCTCAACGGTGACTATTTTACCCTACTGAGAATAGTTTTAAAAGACCTGGATTTGATAATCAGAAAAGTTCTCTCGGAGGTAGTTTTCATATATTTTGGATTGAATAAACTATTTATTTGCCAATAATTCGGTTGGCTGAACGCTAACCTTCGTCAAGGCATTACATTTTTGTATAAAAAACTCAGCGCTGCATAATGTTATAATATCACAGTTGAAATAATTTTTGATATTTTTTTCATGCACAAATTTCCCTCACCTACTTTGTATTTTTTTTTATTATTTCAACTGTGATATTATAACACTATGCGGCGCTGAGTTTGTTTATACAAAAATGTAATGCCTTGATAAAGGTTGGCGTACAGCCTACCAAAATATTGCAAATAAATCTTTTATTCAACCAAAATATACGTATTTTATTATCGAATATTTATATATTGTAGCGAAGTATTTATTATTTCATCAACAGAGTATCATTTTTTATGTTTATATTTTGCTACTCTGTAAACCTAATTGTGGATCTTTTAAATCTATCTACACTACTTTCCTATATCCTCGAGACAAGAGGTAATATTGTAGCAAAGTATTTATTATTTTATTAACAGAGTATCATTTTTATGTTATATTTTGCTGCTCTGTAAACGTCCCTCGTTGCTTATCTTTTGTGTATCATTAATAGTTTGTTCTTGCCTTAAATATTTCGCTGTGTCATCCTGAAATTTGTCTTCCTAAATTTCCACGTGCATATGATATATTTTATATATGATGCATTAGAGCGCCTAATCCTTCATAAGAAATATGAACTGTTTTCTACGCGTATGATTATTTTTGAATTGAAACATTTTTCTACTGCCTTTACTGCAATGATGAAATAATGGGAAGGCCTGGCTCATCATTGGAGAAATCTCCCAAATGTTTCGCCAGTTCAATCTACCATACCTCTCTAAATTGAAGTTGACTGTTTTCCTGCTATACCGACACTGAAGCTAGACTCTTGAAAGGGTAAAACGCTGGGAGGTTTTACCACTGATAAGTCAGACCCTCCCATTATTTTATCATTGCAGTAAGGGCAGAATAAAATTGTTTTAATTGGAAAAATAATCATACGCTCAATAGAAAAGTTATATTGATCATAGATTTGTAAATTTAAACAGGCTTTTTTAGCGATAGAAGGACGTGATGCAATTTTTCCACTAATAGAAACAAAGCCCTGCTTAACAACTTGATTTCTCGAAAGAAAATATCGGGTGATTTTTCAATATAAATTATATTTGTGTTCTATTTATTATATAATGGATGCGAACATCATGGCCAAGCAAAATAAACATCGTAACCACATATGAGCTGATCAGTGCAATAGCATCAAACTATGGCTTATATAAGTAGGATGTATCTCTGTGGATTTAAAACAATGGAATTCCTCCCAAAATCCTATCCTACAGCCTCAAAGTGGCGAGGGGTGTAAACGGGTAGCACAGGACGTCGTGAGTTCAACTCCTGGTGTAGCACAGGGTGGCCCTATAGCCCTCCTTTTCTCCATAGAAGCGGCTACACTCCATGTCAGGAGACCAAAAGAAGCAAAGTCACACTGAGTGGTACTTTCAGATATTCAGACCAACAGCACCCCTCTTTCCTTCTCCAAAGACCTCTGTGACAACCCCAGGACTATAATAGAAAAGCTGAGTCAATGGGATCTAATGGAGATCGTTTAAACGACTTGAGGATAAAGCAACAACATCAACAACAATGGACTGGACGACAAACCTACGAGGAAATGAAGAGAATGGCGAAGGAAGTATGGAGAGACCATGTGGCCGACCCTCAGTAGAGGAAGGTATTGAAGGAGGGAGATACGGAGAGACCATGTGGCCCACCCTCAGTAGAGGAAGGCATTGAAGGAGGGAGATATGGAGAGACCATGTGGCCCACCCTCAGTAGAGGAAGGCATTGAAAGAGGGAGATATCGAGAGACCATGTGGCCCACCCTCAGTATAGGAAGACATTGAAGGAGGAGATATGAAGAGACCATGTGACCTACCCTCAGTAGAGGAAGGCATTGAAGGAGGGAAGTATGGAGAGACCATGTGGCCCACCCTTAGTAGAGGATGGCATTAAGGAGGGAGATATGGAGAGACCATGTGGCCCACCCTTAGTAGAGGAAGGCATTGAAAGAGGGAGATATCGAGAGACCATGTGGCCCACCCTCAGTATAGGAAGACATTGAAGGAGGGAGATATGAAAGACCATGTGGCCCACCCTCAGTATAGGAAGACACTGAAGGAGGAAGTATGGAGAGACCATGTGGCCTACCCTCAGTAGAGGAAGGCATTGAAGGAGGGAGATATGGAGAGACCATGTGACCTACCCTCAGTAGAGGAAGGCATTGAAGGAGGGAAGTATGGAGAGACCATGTGGCCCACCCTTAGTAGAGGATGGCATTGAAGGAGGGAGATATGGAGAGACCATGTGGCCCACCCTTAGTAGAGGAAGGCATTGAAGGATGCAAGTACTTTGTGGAAAATTGAAAACAAAGGCCTACAATCTCCCAGATATTAAGAAATATAGAAATGTACTTAGGTAATTAAACATATTAAAATACCTTACTCTTGAGCCTTTTGTATTGAGAGAATATATATTTTTAATATTTTAATAAAAAGCTTGGAAATGCATTTTTAAACCAGAATAACACGAACACGTTCATGTTTTGAAATAAGTATCGCTTGAGAAAATAGTGTTTAAAATATTTATCATTTGAATATTCTCCTCTAAAAGATAGGAATTTTAAAATTGAAGTTACATTAGAGAGAGAATTGAGAATAAATATCTTAATTTTTAAAATCTCGCTTGTTTCTCACCAAAATATTATGTATGTTGAATATATTTTGTTATATAAATAATATCACATATATATTTTCGAAAAGTATTCATTATTTTTTATAACAGATATATTATTAATATTTTTTATATTCATCATATTATTTTTATTTAGCTACTCCGGAAACTTACCTCATTACTTAACTTGCATCTTATAAATTCTGATTTTGTTTTTGCCTTAAATAAATTGCAGTGTCATTTTGAAGTTTGTCTTTCCTAAATTTCAATGTGACAATACCTATACATTTAATAAACAAAATATAAAAAAAAATTAGAGAGAACCAATATATATATATAATACAAATAAAATTCCTTCATATGAGAAATATCATGACCACTTTATCTACAATCAATCCTCTATTTGACAATAGTAGATAAGACTTCGATTAAAACCAATACGTGAATACTGAGTTGGGTATTCACAAAGTATTTAGGTATGATGCATCTATGAGCGATGAAATTATTTTTCAAATTGATCTTTGAAATGTATATTTCTTGACATTCATTACACATCATTCTGCATTCTTTAGAACCATTCATTAAAACATTAATGCCACTTTTTTATATAACATAAGCTCCTTGGTCTTTATGTATGTCCGATGTGCTTTTATAAGTATTTCAAAAAGGTTTCTGCTGGTTTTAGAATATAATTGATATATAGAATTGTGTTACCTTGTTTCTGGATACATAGGCATTTTGGCAATAGCATGCAGTTTATGAATATTCTATGATATCGTTTGCAGTCGTGAAGAGAATAATAAAAATAGTTTTAAATCAAACACAATACACACAACAACAACACAAACACACAGACTATTTTACGCTGACGAGCGCCAACAGCGCGAAAGGCGTTCGTGGATGGCTTTTCTTGATTTATCAAGAAATTGGGTTGGCTAAATATCAGGGAACAGGCTAATTCAATGATTAGTTGATTTCTGCTCCACCAGAAGGCGTTCTGCCATCTGAAAAGCACATGTGCTCCTGGTCAGGATATGCTCTTTTTATTTTTAATATCAACACAAAAAAAAATATCACACACAATAACACACACACAACAACAATATGCACGCACAACACAAGCACAAAAAATTCCCTTTAATATAGAGGACATATACTGTATTTAAAAAGTGTACTACTTGACTTGAGTCGCAAAGACGAAAATAAAATAAACTAGAATAATTATTTACATAATTACAATTTTTTTTTAGTCGGCAAACGTAAACAACAACAATGTGTTTTATAAAGCGGAAGCCACGACTTTTGACGGTCGAATTTAAAGAGTATTTTATTCTATAAATTATGATTTTAAAATGAAATTAAAGTTTTTATTAGATAGCAAAAAGGCATATATTGGATTGAATAAAATATTTATTCACCAATATTTCGGTTGGCTGAACGCCTACCTTTATCGAAGCATTACATTTTTGTATACACAAACTCAGCGCCGCATAGTGTTATGATATCAAGTTGAAATTATTTAAAATACAAAGTAGGTGGAGGAAATTTGTGCATAAAAATATGATAAAAATTACAATAAGAATAAGTTAGATATCTTAAAATATAATGGTTGGTGTTCAACCAACCGAAATATTGGTAAATAAATATTTTATTTAATTCAATATGTGTCTTTTTACTACCTAATGATTCAAGTATGGATTGCTCTATTTTCAGAAAAAAATTATGTAACATCTATATGTATTTATGTATTTCTGTTTAATTGGAATACGCCTTAAGATTAATAAGAATAATTTCACCATGTGAAAAAATAAAAATTTTGAATGGTGCCAATTCAGATGAAAAGAAAGATTTCTGAAGAATTTCAACTTTATTCTAAAAAGGTAATCTATCACTAAAAATAATCATATTTTAAGACTAATTTTCTTTTAAAATTTATAATGAAATTCATATCTACAACTCTTTATCTCCAATATTGAAAGAAGAAGGAAATAGCTCATTGGTGGGGATTCTTCCCAACGGTTTTGTTGAGTTAATGATGAGATTTTAATGATAATTATCCTTCATACCAAGATGAGTGGAGTAGCATTGTCTAAATGCCAATAAAAGCATGTCACACCTAGACTTGAATGTAATATACGCCATTTCTATTAACATCTGGAAGACATTCTGTTATGTATTAGTCATATTTAATAGGGTTTTTCATGATGAAAATGTCAAGCCTCACGAGATGGTATTTTTTTCTCTTCTACTCGGGAATTTTGTATAAGAACAAATGTTCTTATTAAAAGTTTTGTTTACGATACATTATCGCGCCATCTGTTATAATAAATCTGAACTATTTTTGAAGAGTATGATTATTTTAAAAATAAATCCACTTTATACTGCCCTTAATGCAATGTGATAAAATAATGAGAGGGTTCACACACAAATAAACAAACCATCATTTTATCATTGCACTAAGGGTAGTAGTAAATTAATTTACTTTGGAAGATTCAAAGCTTCAAAATTAGTTCAGGTTTAAAGATTCAAGCCTCAAAAGATACTTTTTTTCCTCTACTCAAATTCATGTATAAGAACAAATGATCTTAATAAAGATTTTGTTATACAATATAATAAATGGATTGTGATTGTAAAACGACATTTTAAAATTATCCCATGTGTTTTTGTGTTTCCCATACTGGACACTTTTATTTTTCGTTTATCATTTTTCACAATCATCTTTCATACTCCCTAAGGTTAGAAATAATCGTTATTTCTCCTTAAAATAATTTTGATTTTTCGTTCAAAAGAAACACACGCTGGATAATTTTCAAATGTCGTTTTACAAAGATTTTGTTGTTGATGTTCAATTTAAGACGATATAACTATATAATAACGATAGAAATCACATGTATAGGTAATTTATTAATAAAATTCCATTTCCTTTATAGCCATTTTTACAAACTCCTCTTCAAAGTTCCTACCCATCTTACAGATGCCAAATGACTATTTTGAATAAAACATATAATTTACATAAGTAAAAATCATAGTGAGTTTGAATAAAACATATTGAATATGTTTGTATAATATATATTAGGAAAGGAACTTATGAAACATATGTCGTAAAGGATGTATATTTTGCAATTCCTAAAGAATATCAAATAGAAAATTTATAAGAAAACTTTAAACACTGTCTTTGTAAATATTAATAACAATGTATATACTGTAAGTCGTTGTCATTTTATTAATTTTCAGCATTTAATAAAACAAAGGATATTTTAAAGATATATATCTTTTGTTTTATAAAATGATGGGAAATTATATATCTATAAGGTTTCTGCCTATATCCACATAAAAATTTGAGTTCTCATATGCTATAAATTTTTAATTTAAAATTAGAATATGTTGGGTTTACTTTTTCCGCAAGATGTCTACAATATTTTCTCAGGATATTGTGGGTTTAACTCTGAAGAATGACATAGTGTACAATCCGATGACATTGCAAGTTGACAGAAATCCAGACTTCTTGCTAGTTGTAAAATTGTCTATTTTCTATATTTCATTTTTAAAATTTATAATCAACTTTTAATGCCCTGACAACAAGAGAGTTGAAGTAAATTAATTTATAGATTATTCAAATCCTACTATGATTTCAAATGTATAACATTTTACACACCCGTCTAATTGGCCGGGGTGGTCGTATATAGAATTAGAGGTCGGAATTTGTATATATATTTTATTTAGAACGAAGAAAAATAGGCGTATCCGGTACTGTATCGTAATGAGCGTCTTACCTTCATTAATATAATTAGTATGTATGTGAATGGTTCCAGAAATATATATAAATATTTTGAATAACTAGAATAAAAATAAAAAAAAAAACACTAATTGAAAATATTTTAGTTACAGCCTTCAACTACAAGTTTTATAGCTTAAAAATAAAAGGAGCGGGAACGATATTAATATTGACTCAAGAACAAAACTTAATGTTAATTGGTATTCAGACAATAACTCTGAAAGATGTTCGATATACAGTGATCTTTATTGAAGACATACGAGATAATCAAGTGAAAATAAAATTGCTTCTGTATCTTTTTTTAAAAAAGCAGACTATTGGCGACATCAAAGACCTTTCACTTCCTTAAGTTTCTCGTTAAGATAGAGGCTGCCATAGCATATCGGCCAGTAAATATTTTATTGTCTCAAATTGAAGATACTTCGGCCAGTAAATTTTATTTATGAATGTATTAAACGATATGTAACAATTTTTTCTTTAATCTAACTGGTGATTTGAGGTTCTATATCGTCCTAACATTTCTTTATTTGAGTTTTGGACTGACAAGAGAATGTAACAAGAGGTTGGGATTACCTAAGGACAAGATGCCCTCGTGACTAGGGCTTCCAATCCCGGTACATATTTTCAATCCCGGGATTCGGGATTGCTTTTTTCTCAATCCCGGATCCCGGGATTGAAAAACATTTTCGTCTTTCTACGCCAAGAGGTATATCGTTTCGTTCGTTATATTTTTTCTTTTATATAGTGCCAATCACGTGGCACTTACTTCGATGAAAACAACCTGAAAGCCATATATTTTGCACCTGCTTATGAACTAAATCATTGCTTTTGGGTTACAGTTTGAAATTATCTGTCAATTACTGTACACACATCTGGAAAAACATTACTGTTTTTGGAATTCTTAGGCCACATCTCTTAATGCAGTGTTGGGCAGTAATCCATTCAAAGTAATACATTACCTTGTAATTACGATTACTTTGCAATGCATTACTTTTCAAAAAAATTAATTGCATTAGAATGTAAACATGATTACTCGTAATTCTATATACAGAGGGTGTTCACACTTATAGGAAACAAGTTTTATTATAAAATATTAAAATTAACACCATATTTGAAATTTTTCAAAAGTTCTATTTGAAAGCCTTTCTGTTTATTCACAGAACGGCACCTGATTTTCCAGATAGCAGACACTTTCTGATCATGGTCATACTCAAAAGATCCCATCTTCCATTACCACTTTCCAGAGACCTTCAATTGTCCTAGGGTGTCTCTTTCCAAGTGCTCTTTTAAGGCATCCAAAAATGCAAAAATCCATCGGGGATATATCAGGAGATTTTACAGGGGTTCTATTCTTTGGAATAGTGTTGATTCCTGTTCTTTGCCTTAGATCTTCCAAATAAGCTTGGGTTGAAGATGAGGTATGCCTTGTGGCGTTATCATGGTGAAACCAGACTTTGTTACTCTGTTTTATATAGATAGAGGGAATATCATTCAAAAATATAGGTTCTAAAATGTTGTTTTGATAGTACTCCGAATTTATTTTGGCATTTCTTTCAACTTTTCTTATTTTAATTTTCCTTCATATGATATACCGCATGCCACCATAGATCCATTGGGGTAACTTTCGGAACATTCCTCAACCAAATTGGCCTAGATTTTTCCACCCTTTTTTGATAGTATATAGCTCTTTTTCTGTCGCAAACGGTTAAATATACCCATACTTCGTCATATGTAACAATAAATTTCCATCTATCAGCAGCCAAGAAATCTTCATAAAAATATCTGCTGATAGTGTGTCGCTGACGAATATGGCTCTGAAACAATTTGTGAACCGCATGTTTTTTTGTAGCTTTTAGGCCTAAATCTTTATTTATTATTTTATTTATTGTTGACACTGATGTTCCTATTAATTTGGCTATATCTCTTTGTGGCATAGGATTTTATTTTAAAATTTATTCTTTCACTTTTTTGACAGTTGCAGGAGTTCTCACAGTAATAGGGTGATAATCTTTTGTCCATTTCTCCGTAGGTGCTTTGAATAAAAACTTGATATTTTTGTTGTGAAAAAAATTATAAATACCCTTTTTATAGAATTGTTGATATCATCTTGTTTGCATATTTTAATTATGCCCAAATAGGTCAGATTAACTCTGGAAAGTGGTAAAGGAAGAATGGGATCTTTTGAGTATGACCATGATCAGAAAGTGTCTGCTATCGTGGAAAATTAAGTGCCGTTCTGTAAATAAACAAAAAGGCTTTCGAATAGAACATTTGAAAAATTTCAAATATGGTGTTAATTTTTAATATTTTATAATAAAACTTGTTTCCTATAAGTGTGAACACCCTCTTTATAATGATAGCAATTGTGATTAAAATTACTTGTAATTGTAATTATAGCAAATGTAATCATGATTATTTTCTATTGTGATTATAGAAATGGAATCATTATTGCATTTTGCCAAACTATGTATTAATGTTTAGAAAGAAGACAGCACCGTTTTAAAAACCATGAATTACTTTATTTTAAGGATAACAATTCAATTTCGAGAAAGATTTGAGCGTAGGAAAGATAATTTGTCAAGAGTGACAAAAAAGCTAGCGAGGGTTTCACAAAATGAACAGCAGAGCAGTGCGTTCATGATTACCCATGCATACAGAGTACAGGATGGAGAGTATAAACATAGATTAAAAATTATATATATAAAACAATTTGGAGCCCAGATAAGAGGTTATTCCATGTTACACGCAGGTCCGCCACAAAAATAAAGGGATGCCGCTACTATCTAAAAAGCCACTATTTGCATGTCAACAAAAACTGGGGCCCCCTCCATGTATACTGCTGCATACTCTCATTCTAGAGGCTGCCATTTTGTAAAGATCTTGAAGAATAAACTCCGTTATTAGTGCATGGAAATAATTTCAAATCTCTCAGAAAAAAAAGACCCGAAATGCAGCTGTATAAACAAAACGTCAAAAGTGTGCTATCTCATCATCTGTTTGATTATCAAAATTCTTGATAAGAAAAATATATTTTTGCGCTGGTTTTCATGCACAAACCAGTAATCCCGGGATTTTTCGAGCAGAATCCCGGGATTTCGGGATCAATATTTGGCTCGGGATCCCGGGATTGGAGGCCCTACTCGTGACCCTCTTCTTCTAATCCAAGAATAAACACTAGCTTGGTAGCATTTGATTCAGAATTCATGTGAATAAAAATGTTTATTAAAGATTAAATTCCAAAAGTGTTTATTTAAATCCTCTAAAAGTTATATAATAAATATTTCAGTTACCGCAATTGAACAATAATTTACATGAATCAAAATAAACGTGAGACGATCTTCTTATATTAAAGAAAGAAGTTAAATTGTAGTGAAAAATGAAAACTTGCTAACAGTTGTTTATATCAAATTACACTAAGTTTTAAAATTAATATTGATCATCCAGGAGGCTTTAATTTTTACTTATATGAATCTTATTACCTTTATAATTTTTTCAAAATTCAATAACAAAATTTTTATTGATCAACTTTATATTAAGAAAAGAAAAAAAGGCATCGCCTTATCGGGCAACTGAAAGTTGCTGATGGCTTGCTTTAATATGCATGATAAGGAGATGCCTTCTTTTTTTTAATCTATGAATCTTATCCCAGTACAAATCATATTTGTACTATTTTTCACAAATATTTATATGTGATAAATATTTGTGTTCTAACAATTTTTTTCTATCAGACTTTTATTTAAAAAATTAAATGTGACATACCATTAGTTTTTTTCTTTTGGTTCGGGGAATACATTATTAATACCTTTTATTATATATTAAGTTTAAATTTTGTTTCTATTAGTTTATATCTCTAATCCGATATATCTTCTAAATAATATAATACAATAAAATTAAATTTTTGCATTTATATTTTAATTCTACGCGAGAAACCTAAAGGAAAATATTGTGTAAAGATATAGAAAAATCTAAACATATCACAATAATTTTATATATACTATCCTCAATAATTTTATATATTATTATACTATATTTCTATTACAATTGCAATAAATTATTCTTTTATCTTGAGGGATTATATTTACTATGCTATATACTTTAAGATTATTCCGATCTATTCAAAATTTCCATTTTATATTAGAATAAAGCTTGAAACATATTGGAAGGATTTTAAAATACATATTTAAACGAGCTTATATCCTTTTGCCAAGAAATCAATAGATTTCACAAAATGCGTATCTTTTTTTTGCGATCTGGAATAAATTTGTCGTTGAATTTTTATAAGTCGCCATTTGATGCTAGTGATAGATTGAATGCCATTGAAGGATCAATTTTGTTAGCTTCAGCATTTGGAATTTTAAATCTAATTGGTAACCTAGATTTCTCAATATATATGCATCAATTCTTATACAAATTTATTGAATATGTGTAGATATTTGATATATGTTACCCTATCTTCGTATTATTATTATTATTAAATAATTTTTTTGGTGAAATATTTCGAATGCTGTGTATGTCAATTTTCAAATTGTTTGTTCTGCGTATATATATTAGAATCATATAGATATACTTCTGTAGATGTGAGGAACAAACTTCTATTCATCTGCTGCTAAATTGCCTCTTTTTCCAAAAGTATAGAATAAACAATGAACTAATCAATGCATCAAACCCGTTTGATCTAATTTCAACAAAAGACAAATATATAAAATTTAACTCGTTTTGTAGATTAATTTTGAATTTTATAGGAAAAAAACTGCTAAATTCATTGGACCGATTTTATTTAGAAATTAATTCTGTTTATCATAGTGTCAATTAAATAATCTCTAATAGATTGCATATTTTCATTTTAAAATATTCATTAAAACTTTCTTAAATTTGAAAATTGTTTTCCTCGAATACACACAATACTTTACAATAGATTTAATTTAACTATATTTGCATACAAACCCTTTGTACATATTTCAATTGTGTTGATATTTTTCCTCTCTTTTCATCTAACTAACTTGCATATTAATAATTGTAGATATTTAAAATATCTTTCTTTTCTTTCTATGTTTAGTTTACCTTTGTAGTGAAAATGTCCCTAGTGGGACATTACGCTCTAAGTCGAAATGAAATATAGATATCGAATTTTTGCAATTTAAACAAAAAATAATAAAATGCTACAAATTTTCCCAGTTCTATATATATAAATATTTAAGATATATCTTTTCTAAAAAAACATCATATTTACTTATATCATTGATATTATAGATCGCGCGTTTTTTTAAATATTGATACTAAATTAAAATAGGAAAAAGGAATTTTTGACTTCCTAGATTGGGCTTGAATGATATATAATTATTTATTGTGATTATAATGCTTCATTGTTCTTCATCGCGCGTTAATTTATATTTAATATTTGAAATACTATAGAGAGATAATATAACGCTTTACCTTTAACTTTGATTACAATAAGTGTTTATGGGTAAGTTGGTAATTTTGAAACAATCGCTATAATCTCACCAATAACCTAATACTGGTATATTTAGTTATTCTAGAAAATGTTATACTGTGTTGATAAAATTATCCTTATAAATATAAGACCAAAAACAAAGAGTATTTAAATAAAAATATATAGAATATGTCATATATTATATTTTCAAAATATGTTAAAACTCAGATAGTAATAAATGTTCAGATTTAAAATTAATAATCCTAAAATTTTGAAAATAACTTTCTGTAGAACATCAACTGTATAGTTTCTATGCTACTACGGATTTATATCCTGAGATATCATGTTCTTAAAGAGAAGGAATATTCATAATTTTTTAAAAGGTTTTCTGATTTCTTATATAGTACAAAAAGAAGTAAAAAATGGCCTTAAATGTAGATTATAAATTTAAGAAATAATGTTAACAGAATAATTATCTTAGAGTGCTAATTTAATTTTCTTTTTCGAATATGCAAGATACCCATTTAGTATAGGTCATAGCACATAGAGTTGCGAACTTATGAATTGAATATGCGAACTATATACATGTTATGAATATTTTGTTTTGTTGTTGTTAGATAAAGAGTTGATAAGACAAAGGATCGATAAGATAAAGGGTTGAGGTGCAGTCGTGATAAAAAATATATAATAATTTACCGTCAAGTAGCTTTTATTTTCAATTACCTGAGGAAATATTACACATTAGTTATTTTCACATTATATAGAATTTATAAAGTTAATCCTATATTAGTGATTTAAAAGGATAGATATGTTAACTACGCATATTTACAACAAAATATACAACAAAACTGAAAGTCTTTTTAAAAACGATGATAACAAAAATAAAATATCAATGAATAAAATAAAATATATATTTTTTAAAAATAGAAATATTTGAGTTTTTGGATTATATAAATATATACTATATACATTTGTAGAGATGGGTTAGCTATGTACTCACGAGATGAATTTCGACTTCTGTATTTGGAATCTTTCGGAGAGTTATAATATCCCAAGAAGTGTCGAGAATAAAAATATTTTCGAAATGCGTTGTGTTTAATCTTGTACCGGATTCCGATAGCCACACTGAGATTTCTTTTTCAGACTTTAATAAACCATTTATATTTTTGAGCATTTTTTTCTGATGGAGCCTAATAATATTTCTACATTTGGTCATGGCCTTTCGTCACAATTTAAAATAATATTGCTCTATCATACGAGCCAATTTTTTCCACTAGAACTATCCATTCTGTTCATTTGGGTTCAATTTGGATGATTGAATAGTGAGGGCTATAATGATTGATTGTTTTTGTTCCTCTGTAATGTTGATTTTGCATTCACGCTTTTTGATATATAGGTTTTTCTAAGAAGTAGGCGATCTATCTTCCCTCATGATATTTCCTTGCTAATACATAAGGATTGATGTAAGTGGTCATCATATCCAATTATGATCTCTTGATTCTTTCCATTATGTTTGACCTCTCTTGAACTATATATTTTGTGGAAATATCCAGAGATGAAACTGTTCATGTTAGTTATCATAGCATATTGATTACAATCGAATAATCTCTGTTCTTGTTTTGTTAAAAGAGAATCATTAATACGGTTCTGGATCCGTTAGCATATATGCAAGTTTCTTTTTCACTTTTATATATAAAAAGTTCTTATGGGTTGTTAATTAACAAATTATCGATTATATATAATCACATATCCTTGATTTCAGAAACCTTTAGACAATTATATTTTTGAAGAGCGCATTTCAAATTTTCAACTATTTTGAATATTGATTAGAATAAATGACTATTTTTAAATATTTTCTAAAGTGAGACATAAAATATAATAATAATTGATTTTTTTCGTCGTGCTAAAATTCTTGATAGCATATTTTCGAATTATAACATAATTTTAAAATTTTCTATCTGCATTGTTAAGAGGATGGTTACCAAATATATATAATAAAGTAATAAATAAATTATGTATGAATAATAAATTATACTAAAATGAAATCATCCATTTGAGAGATTGAGAGTATTTGTCACAAATTAATATAATGAAATGATTAGCTTCAAAAGAGAACTTGAAAGTGTAAATTACCTTATAGTGCTATATATAAAATATGTTATTATAATCAAATGAGCACAGAAATTGAACACAAAACAAATTGAATTGACAGAATAAAAATATCAATACAACCCAGAATTAAATGGTTGAATAGCGCTTTGAGCATATTTTTTTCTGAAGGCAATATTGCTTCAATAACTCCAGATTCTTGCAAAGGAACAAGCACATCACGGAATAAAGTAACCAAACAAGTTTCTGGCATAAATGTAAGTGTAAAGTCGAATATCACTTTCTATAGGTGCAAATATGGTGCAATTAAGCAAAATCAAACTCTTTAATTACCCACAATACTTAGCATGACTTTTAACCTGTGTACATGGAATAATTAAAAAGGTAAGGAATCCCAAATTTTCAATTTTATTCAAAATGAAGGATTCATAAAGTAAAAAAGGTTTAATTATCTTTTGAAGATCAGCAAAGCAAAATAGATTTTGGGAAAAAAGCAAATGCCTATACAGTAGAACCTCCATGAGTGGAAACTCACACTAGAGGACACCTCTCAATGAAGGACTGTTTTCACAACAAAATTACCATTTTTACTATTTAGCAACTCTCCGGTATGAGAACGCCTCTGGCTAGAGGACACTTTGGCTGGGAAATTAGGTGTCTTTTACAGAAGGGTTCTACTGTATATTAAAAGAAACATATTTTTGGCATAGTACGTCAATGTATTTAAGGATATATGCACTTTTAGAATGGCGTCAGAAATGTAGTTGTCGGCATATTCGCTTTTGTCAAGGTACTATATAAATAGAAGTGCGTAATAAATGCAAACTTATTTTATTTATTTCAACACACAAAACGCGATATCCCGGCTAGGGATAATTGCGTCTATTTACATTTTTTGAACAGAAACAGTTACAAACATTTTATACAAGAAAAAGTAATTAAAATAAAAAAGAGAAACAATAATATATATTAGGAACCTGAACCTATCAGGTTTGAAAGATAATCATAAATAAATTTACAAAGATAGTTAAATCTATGATAATTCTCTCTGGTATTTACAAATTGATATAGATCTACAACATTGTTCACTGTCTGTTGTCTAGCGCTAAAGAAGAGTGAGCATTCCAGCAGTAGGTGTCTCGAGTCCTGGAATTTGTTGCCACAATGACAGCTAGAGTCCTCAACCGCTCCAATTTTTGATAAAAATCCCTTAAAATGTCCATGGTTCGTTGTAAACTGGGCATTATAAAAATTCGAACGGGAAAATGTTGGAATTCCAAAAGGGAAAAAAGCTTTAGAATGTTTCATTTGTTTTTAGAAATAATTCATCCATTTTTGCACTTAAAAATGAACCAATTATACTCGGAGAATGTGGTCTGAAAGCATTCTGATCCTCAATCGAAAGATGAGTCAAATCATATTTAATTGTTTTATATTCAATATAATCTGTGAGAAAGGGGAATGTTCACAAGACTATGGACACAGTTGGAAGATGTAGTCTTGTAGGTTCCAACCGCCCAAAGAAGAATTTGATATTGATAGGTTTAGTTTTTCTTTGCATCAACTATTTATAAATCTGTACCATATTTCTGAACCATACGTAAGAACTGGCCTGAAAATTGTTTTATACAAAATTATTCTTTTTTTTAGTATTTATTCCCCATTTTTCCACAAAGTGAAAACAGAAAATTTCATTCTTACGATCCTGCTCAAATTAATTTTTTTCATTCTATGATTGAGAATTTTATGCCTAATATCTTAACTTGATCTACTGCGTTTAAAATAATATTCTGTATTTCAATTGGAACTTTAGGTTTATTATGTAAGTAAAGTAAATTCGTTTTCTTTGGGCTTATTGATAATTTATTCCTATTACACCATTGAATCACATAGCATAAATATATTCGCTTAATATTTTGAGATCCTCGACAGACTCGCCCTACAAATGATAGAAACTTCGTCTGTGTAGCAAGTTATTTCTGCATTCGGATGTTTGAAGCTCTTCAGCAAGTCTTTAACAAAATATTCCATGATATTGGGGAAAGAAGACCGCCTTGAGGGCATCCTTTTGTCAAATATTTTGCAACCTTTGTATCTTAATATGAGAAATATGCCCTTCTTCCACTGCTTAAATAAGATTGTATAATTCGTATTAGTTTCGAGGGAATGTTATCTAAATCGAGTCTTCTAATAATGGCTGGCCACCATGCGTTGTCGAATGCGCCTGCTATCCTCTGTAACCAAAGAAGTTAGTTTTTCTTGCCTGTGTTTCAATATGATTTACATTATATCTTCCATTGCAATGTTCGTTGAATTATGTTTAGTAAATCCATGTTGTATTGCACTCATTAGATTGTTCTCTTCATAATATTTATTGATTTTGTTTTAAATTATGTTTTTTCAAATATTTTAGAAATGTTTGTTGTCAATGATATGGTCTGTAGCTTTTGCTTGTTTCATAGTTCATTTTATTAGGTTTTGGAATGATATTTACAGTTGAGTCTTTCCATACATCCGGATAATAACCTAATTCAATACATTTGTTGTAAAATCGGGATTAAAAGTGTATCTGCCTGTTTGATCATATTATTACTGATAAAATCTGGACCTGGTGCTTTCTTGATTTTTATTTTTGAAATTATATTTCCAACATATTTTATTTCTAAAAAATTTATTTTGGTTTTTAAATTCAGGTTTATCGTTTCTAATAATAGCATGTTCCTCTTTATCTGAATGTACATCATCATCTGGAAATAAATCATTCAAGAGACTTTTCATTTTTTCTTTCTTTAAAGTATCCGGTATATTATCGATCATTGGAAGTCCTTATTGTTGTTGGATGATCTCAGAGATTTAAAAATATTATAGGCATTTCCAAATGGGTTGTTTGATTCATCTTCGTCAATGAATATTCTCCAACTTTTTTCTTAGCTCTTTCGATAGCGTTAATGTACTTGTTTCTTGCAAATTTAAAAATTATTTTATTGATAACTCTATGCCGATAGTATAAGTTTCTAATATAATGAAAATAAATTTTCATTTTCACAAGGTTCCATTCCACCACTTTATATTATATAATGCTTGAAAGAGTTTGATTTGATTTCCAGAACGAGTAAGCTGCCTCACTAATTATGTCCGTAAGTTTCATCACAGAAATATAATATGTTTAAATATATTTGACCATCGATCAATATTATTGTTTTTATAAATATGTAAATTACATATATAT
>CP092883.1:21366444-21504862 GCA_030710605.1 Cordylochernes scorpioides | reverse complement strand
TATTTTAACCATATATTGCAACAATTGTACCTAGACTTATATATTTCTCTAGAACATATTATTACGCAGAAAGAAAAGCACATTTCATAATGGAGAGAGAATGTTATAGAACGTTTAAGAATAATGTAGAAAAAGCGGAAGACAACAGATTGGCCAACCTAAAGCGATTGTGCAAGATTTGGTGCTGGCAGCTTTCTGATTGGCTGACCAACATGACGTTCTGGAAAGATACTCCGGGATATAGGGATGAGAAACTCATGTCGGGGAGAAAGAGAAGAAAGAGGGGAAGCTATGATGGACTCCAAGCAAACACTGCTGTCTCAAGAGGTCGGACTGTGGTGTACTTCCTGGAAGATTCTAGAAGGTTCTACGAACTTCTTTCTCCTGTTCTGCTCCTGCTTTTCTTTACTGTGCTACAGTTGGGAGTTTAACTGCTGTTTTCTTTATTGTTGTTTATTTTGCATTCTTCTGCGATTATTTTATTTATTAGGCTTAAATAAAGTCCTAAAGATCGTTTAACCCACGGAAGTTATTCTTTGTCAGCCAACAACGCAACAATGTATTTATATAACGAAATTATTAAAATACACTGATGGATTTTGTCTTGATTGTTTATTTATCCATAGAAACATAAGAGGCTTCTCCGTCAAATAAACGTCAAAACTTGACGCGATCTATTACCGTCGCCCAAACTAGCGGCCTCGGGTCGGTGATAAACCCTCTACACTATCTTCTGAAAACTAAGAAGAACCCAGCTGGAATCGATAATTACGAGCTATGATCTCATCATGTGATCAGCTATGATCATCAGGCTGATGAAGGCCGTTATCCCGCACCCATGATCTCTAGGTGGACGCTTCTCAGTTTGCCAAAGTTGTTGCTGTGGCTTTGTCACCGATCCGAGGCCGCTAGTTTGCGGCGACGGTCAAGCAAAGCAGACCATGAACTCAATTAGGAGTCCTTCACCATGACAATTTCAGACCGCACACCTAAGCTCAAACATTAGACTCTTTAGTGACCTCTGGTGTCCAATTAGTCATTCATCCACCATATTCACTAGACCTAGCACTTTTTGACTTTTATTTCCAAAAAGTTAAGTTATCGTTGGAAGGGATAAAATTTGACACTGCTGATGAAGCACTGCAAGCCTTTATCACTGCCGTAAATTCCACCCCGAAGATGACTGGTGTAAGTGCTTCGATAATTGGTTTTCACGGATGAAATCTTGCATAGATGCTAAAAATTGCATGTTTATTTGAAAAGGCATTACAAAGTACATAGCAATATATTTTTGGTTAAACAATATAAAAATAGGTGAATGGTGTAAAGGCAAAACTAGATATTTTCTTTAGGTTATTACAAACTAATATATAAATCGCTCTTATTTTAAAGATAGAAAATTAATATACATATATTGCATCCATAGATTAATCCTCGAATACTCCTTTTATTCACAAAACTTATTTAAAGATAAAATAAGAAATTTACTTTATTGTAAATCAAAAAAGGCCTCATATAAAATATTCTGTCTGCTTAAATAATCGTAAATTTAACAGTAAGGAAGCTACTTTGCAAATTTTAGAAACCTTTGTATAAGCATCCCTGAGAATGTGACCATTGAATATATTCCTAGTCATTATGGACAGCTCAGCTTTCTTGTTGAAGTCACGAATCTCACCTAAAATAATAAAGATTACATAGCCAGGTAATGGGCTAATATTTTGTTTAAAATAGAGATGGTAATGGAAGGTTAAAATGAAAATGTACCGTTTCCTTCAAAATAGACACAAATTTGTAGTATTTATATTCATCTTTGCGCAAATATTAAGCAATGGCTCTTTTTAAGCGAATATTTAAACTGATTATTAAATAGAATTAATTCTTATTTTATCAGACTCTGAGATTTCGTTATGTTTTATGCTGATAATATTCAAAAATCAATAAAAACTCTCATAGTTAATCACAGAGTCTTTCCTTATGCATAATTTAATCAATTTCTGCTCATTAATTTCTGGTATTGTGATGAAGTGTCAAAATAACTTTTGTCGATCTTTTAGTAAATGGTTTTTGAATTATAATAATTATGCTGTCTTCAACAAACATGGTCTTCTATTACCTTTGTATTTTACAGGAGTTGTATATTAAAAATCTAGATTTTGATTCAAGATCTTTGTAGGTTTAGTTTACTAACCTACTTATATATTTTTTTCTTCCCATTGAATATTGGTAAAAAATATATATTCTAACTTAATTCTATTAACGTTATGTAGTGCTGAGTTTGTTGTTGACATAAAACGGTGAAAAGTAGACAAAGTGCAATAGATTTATACAAATTTTGTGAGAGGAGAAGGAAGAAACATGTGTAAATAGGATTTTTTTTGGGCTCATGTTAATACTAAATTGTATATAGTACTTAATTTATGTTCAATTAAAGTGATTGCTATACTGGGAATATCCTGTATGCTTGAACCCTAATAAATGCTATTGTGTGTGTGTCATAAATATGTTATAATACTTTGAAAAAGGTTGGCGTTCAGCCAATGATATATTGGTAAAATAAATTATTATCGATCCAATATATACCTTTGTAATTAAATAACCTACTTACTTTGATGAAGCTTAGTATGGGATATTGTCGAAGTTTATTTTGGAAGTTATCCATTCCACATATCACAAAATATTGTCAATAACCAAAAATGTACATAGCGTAAACTGTAAATAATACATCGGCAAATGTTATGTACCTAAGCCCTATAGGTGGCGAGCAACTGTCAGCTCGGCGAGTGTTATGTACTTAAGCTCCGATAGATGGCGGACGCGCTAGGCATGAAGATTCTTCAATAGATGGCGATATTGAAAGTTCAATTTGTCGAAAAATCGTTTGATCTATTCTATGAATAAATATATTATGAATAAAAATCTGCTATATTTAAAAAAAAAATCGCAATACATTCTAAATACATCTAATATATTCTTTGAAAGGTTCACATAGAATTTTTGAAAAAGAAATGAATATTACTATTGAAGATATTTTTCATTCCTCTTGAATTTTTAATTTTTTTTTTTTCAAACATTCAAGGATGTTTTTAAATGTATTTTTGAAAATAATTTTGAATTTTTAGGAATACTATTCGAGAAGTATATATAAAGTTATTTAAAAATGCCTATTTTGGATCATAAAGTTTTATTTCCGATATTTCGCGTGGCAACTCGCCAAACTTCTTCGGGGAACAAGATTATTTTGATAAGCTCGCGTCTCATTTCACGAGTATGTACAACTGCTATAAAATGTAAAATATCTAAAATCTACAATAGGCATGTTTATAAATATAATTATTAATAATAAAATAATATATAAATATTAATATATAGAGAATAAATAAATATATACATTTAAAATAAAAGAATTGAAAATCAGTAATTTGTTAAAAGACAATTCTACAGATCAACATTCATCCCTCCTTCCAATAGCCAATCTCAGAAATCCATTTTGCACACTTCCGTATGGCATTGAAAGAACCAGTAGAGCCCTTAAGAAGTATAATATAAAGACGATATACCAGACACCATCCAACTTTAAAACACTTCTCCGCCATCCCGATACTAAACATAACACAAACAACAGTCAAAAATCCAACCTCATTTACAGAATCCCGTGCCGATCTTGCCCAGCTACATACATAGGAGAGACAGGAAAACTCTGGAAGAAAGAACCAATCAACACTGGACACCCCTTCAAAACTATAGCCTTCTTTCACTTTTAGTAGACCACGGCACTGAACCAGGACCACATACCAAATTTAGACTCAACTGAAATAGTATATCAAAATTACAAGGACAAACATTCAATACTTTTTCTAGAAAGCTGGACCTCAATAGAAGATAAAAATAGTATCAACCGAAAAATAGACATTCCTCAATTATACTTACAATTTAAAACCATATAGCCCACACTACTATACAAATATATATATAACAAATTACTGATTTTCAATTCTTATATTTTAAATGTGTATATTTATTTATTCTCTATATATTAATATTTTAAACATTATTTTATTATTATTAATTATATTTATAATAAAAACAAGCATATTGAAGATTTATAGCAGTTGTACATACTCGAGAATTGAGACGCGAGCTTCTCAAAATAATCTTGTTCCCCAATGAAGTTTGGCGAGTTGCCACACGAAATAACGGAAATAAAACTTTATGATTTAAAATAGGCATTTTTAAATATTATAATACATGTTTTTATTCAAATTGTTCAATTTCAAAAGTAATCTTACGCCTCTAAAATAGTTTCGAATTTTGATAATAGATGGCGCGCAAGTGCATCATAATATAATATATTGATTGCTCTATTTTTTTCAAACATATATAGTTATTTATATCGGCTAGAAAATTCATACCTCAATTTGAAAAGAAAAAAATTACATGCTAAACATGTATCAGGGAAACTCGGTAATTCCCGATTTTAAAATTTAGTCAATAAAAATATTTTCATATATTTATCCAAAAAAAGCAGTAAAGATTAGTGGATATTTTAGATACCGTTATTGAACAATTATATTTATATATGTAAAAATAAAAGTTAATACAATATAATATGGCTAATGATTGCAGGACGATGTTTGACAAGTTTTACCGTGGATTTTTCTTTTGAACAAAATATCGTAATTTATCTTAAGAAAAAACGAAAATTGCAATTATACCGCGAATGTTTCTTTTAAACAAAAATCGAAATTTATTTTAAAGAGAAATAACGACCATTTCTAACTTTAAGGATGAAGTATGAAAGGGTGAAAATATGAAGAGTAATGGCGAACGGAAAAATAAAAGTGTCCAGGGGCGGGAATCGAACCCACGTCCTTCCGCTTACCGGGCAGATGCCATGTCCACTAGGCTACCCTGGACATATTTTTCCGTTCGTAAATATTATATAAAGTAATTTAAAATACAATATAACGCGGCTGATGATTGTAAAACGAAAATTGCAATTATACCGCGAATGTTTCTTCTAAACAAAAATCGAAATTTATTTTAAAGAGAAATAACGACCATTTCTAACTTTAAGGATGAAGTATGAAAGGGTGAAAATATGAAGAGTAATGGCGAACGGAAAAATAAAAGTGTCCAGGGGCGGGAATCGAACCCACGACCTGGACACTTTTATTTTCCGTTCGCCATTACTCTTCATATTTTCACCCTTTCATACTTCATCCTTAAAATTAGAAATGGTCGTTATTTCTCTTTAAAATAAATTTCGATTTTTGTTTAAAAGAAAAATTCGCGGTATAATAGCAATTTTCGTTTTACAATCATCAGCCGCGTTATATTGTATATTTTAAATTACTTTATATAATATTTACGAACGGAAAATATGTCCAGGGTAGCCTAGTGGACATGGCATCTGCCCGGGAAGCGGAAGGTCGTGGGTTCGATTCCCGCCCTGGACACTTTTATTTTTCCGTTCGCCATTACTCTTCATATTTTCACCCTTTCATACTTCATCCTTAAAGTTAGAAATGGTCGTTATTTCTCTTTGAAAAAAATTTCGATTTTTGTTTAAAAGAAACATTCGCGGTATAATTGCAATTTTCGTTTTACAATCATCAGCCGCGTTATATTGTATTTTAAATTATCTTAAGGAAAAATAACGATTTTTTTCTATCCTTAGATATGAAGTATTAAAGGATGAACTGTGAAGAGTAATGATGAACAGAAAAATAAAATTGTCCAGGGATGGGGAGCGAACCCACAGTGTTCCCATCCCTGAAAAATTTATTTTTCCATTCATTATTACTCTTCACAATTCATTCTTTCATACTTCATATCTAAGGATAGAAAAGTCGTTATTTCTCCTTAGATAAATTACGATTTTTCGTTCAAAAGAAACATTTGCGGTAAAACTTGCCTAACGTCGTTCTACAAATAAAAGTATAATTGTTATTATCCCTATACACATGGTACAGACCATGGAAATCATGGTGGGTAGAGGTAGGCGACTGCTTTTACTGTAAGTACACCACATGTCTACACATGTGCAAAAGCAGTTCGACTTTGCACTTACAAATGTGCCAGAGCCCTGTACAACAATCCCGCACAAGGGTGGTGGGACATATTGAATTTCAACCTTGATATGATTCAAGGTGAAGCAAATCCTTGGCAATGTTTAATTGAATTATCAAAATCTTCATTTTCCCGAATACACATTAATTTGAATGTCGGGCACTATACGCAAATATAGATAGACGTCAAGATAGACGTCAATTCTAGACGCAATCTAAACGACCGCTCTAAACTGACGAGGGCCATTAGCCCGAAACCATTGTCTCTAGGTGGACGCTTTTCAGTTTGCCAAACCTGTTGTTGTGGCCTTTCACCGACCCGGACCTCTTGTTTTCGATGACGGTCAATAGATTGCATCTAGCTTTAAGGTCTATTTTAACGTTTATTTTACCCTTGTCTTTTTATACACATATATCTCGTGTTTTCCACCTATTGGTTGCCTCCAATCTCTGCCACCACAAAATATAAGCTTTTATTTTCTTAAGGAAAAATCTCTCTCTCATCAGTACCATTAACTCATTTTCTTTCACGCAATATATATTTATTTACATATATAAACTGTGTGTGTGTGTTCATTTCTCTTCATCAAAAATAAGAAAACAAATCAGTATATGAAATCACAATAATATATCTAATTATATTTAAGATATTGAAAGCATATCCTGACCAAAAGCACATGTACCTTTTAGATGACAGAGCGCCATCTACTGAAACAGAAATCAACTAAACATTGATTTAACCCGTTCCCTTGTATTTGGCCAACCCAATTTAGTGATAAATCAAGAAAAGCCATCCACGTTTCGCGCCGTTGGCACTTGTCGGCGCGGAGTAGGCTGTACCACTACCTCTAAAGGCACATGTGCTTTTGGTCAGGATATGCATTCTTTATTTTTAGTATCAACACCTGACCTTTTTATTCTTTATTTTTTCTATTGTTTTATTTTTTTTCATTTAATTATATAGGTTAGAAGTATCTTTAACAAAGAGAAGAATCCATGTTCATATAATCAAGTAGTGTCTTCATCTACTTTCGGCTCTAGGCTCAAGAAGAGCTTCTAGATGGAGACACTTGTTGACCCGAAATTGCTTCAGTATAATAAATATCACACAAATATTTTGAAAATACCTGGATACCCTGTGAATTTTTCAAATATATCCACCTATTATAAACTAAAATACTTCATAAATCTCAATTTAGTATATAGACGATGTAAATGAGTAAGCATATGTAAATAAAATATCATCTATTATGAATCTAAACAATGAAACTGGCATTATATGGTCAATATTTCTATGAAAATAGATACTTCGGCCACAGTCAACGTTTCGACAAAAATATTTTGTCTTCGTCAGGAGAAGTAAATAAAAATAAAGCATTTGGCCAACTTTTATTTACTTCTCTTGACGAAGACAAAATAATTTTGTCGAAACGTTGAGAAAATAAAATTCTAACTGGCCGCAGTGTTTATTTTTCACAGAAATATGAATACCGGCCAGACAACCTCTATACTTACGATTATATGGTTAACTTGTTAATCAATCAATGAGGAATTATAAACATTCTGTTTTTACCAAAACTGACATGAGAAATTTATATATATTTATAAATATTGCAATACTCTAGATTGAAATTTAATAAATTTAATGTATATCTCGGGCCTCAAAAATCATTCATTCTAATTAACAGCCCCATGAATAAGATATTTCCTTAATGCATATAACAAAATTATATAGATGGAGCTGCTTTTAAAATTATTTTTTAAATCTTTAAAACACCAAATTAACATTGGTATACGTTTTTATAAGTTAGGTTTCGATCTTGGAAATATCTTTATTTAGTATTGAAATAAATATGTATCTATATAAAATAGAATTAAGATGATATTAGCAAAAGTTTGAAATATTAACATGAATTTGAACCTTATATGCATTTTCGCTGTTTGGTAAATATTATATTTTTACGAGAATCACTTAAAATAAGAGTAGTTTCTAATTAAATTTTACCAAGATGTGAAAGTTCACAATAATTTTAAAAGTATGTTATTTATCTAAAATCAATATATATATATATATATCCAATATATGACGTCTATTTTGACGGGAGAGGCGACCATTGGCTCTTTGGATCAATATCCTCCCGGCAAATTTTCATCTATATATATATATATATGCTGTACTGAGTTTGTTTATACAAAAATGAAATGTCTTGATAAAGGTTTGGCGTTCAGCCAACCGAAATATTGGCAAATAAATAGTTTTCAAAATCCAATATATGCCTTTTTAATATCTTATAAATATATATATATATATATTAAGAGTATTTTTCTTTTGGAAAATAGAGAAAAGCAAAATATTAAGAAATACAGATTTTTAATTTAACTTTGAGTCAGAACAGCTAGCTAATTCCTGTGGGTCTCTTGCCACAAGAGCCTGTATTTATGCATAGACAGCTCTACGAGCTCGTATGTGGCTTTTTTACGTGTGTGAACTTCAGATAGCATACAAGTAGAGTTGAATCACAAATACTAACAGGGACCAATGTTGGACCACACTGTTTTGGTGCCAAAAATATATTTTGCTCCTTCAGATATCAGCCTTTCCTTCATTCTTAAGAGGCGTCAGTTTTCACTAAAGTTGGCTTTTGCTATGACTATAAATAATATTTGGGTTCTTGCTACATACGCATGGACAGCTCTATGCGGCTTTTGCACGTGTTCGAATTTTAAACAAATTACATATAAAGTTGAACCCATGTATGAATAAAAATAGAAATGTATTTTTAATGATGCAACAAATATTCAACAAATGTATTGAATTAGGTTATTATCCGGATATATGGAAAGACTCTACTGTAGAGATAATTTCAAAATCTGATTAAAAAAACTATGAAACAAGCAAAAGCTATAGACCAATATCACATTAACGTCAAACATTTCTAAAATTTTTGAAAAATATAATTAAAACCAAAATCAATAAATATTATGAAGAGAACAATCTAATGAGTGCGAGACAACACGGATTTACTAAACATAATTCAACGAACAGTGCAATGGAAGATATAATGGAAAAAATATTGAAACACAGGCAAGGAGAACTGTCTTCTTTGATTACAGTGGATATAGCAGGCGCATTCGATAACGCATGGTGGCCAGCAATTTGTTTAAAATAGAGATGGTAATGGAAGGTTAAAATGAAAATGTACCGTTTCCTTCAAAATAGACAAATTCGTAGTATTTATATTTATTCTTTGCGCAAATAGCAAAAGTTGCTTTCTTTTAACGACTATATAAACTGATTATTAAAAAAATAATATCTCTTATTTTATTAGACTCTGAGATTTCGATTATGTTTTATGCCGATAAAATTCAAAAAATCAATAAAATCTCTCATAGTTAATCACAGAGTGTTTCCTCATGCATATATTAATCAATTTCTGCTCATTAATTTCTGGTATTGTGATGAAGTGTCGAAAATAACTCTTTTGTCCATCTTTTAGTAAATGGTTTTTGAGTTATAATAATTATGCTGTCTTCAACAAACCTGGTCTTCTATTACCTTTTTATTTTACAGGAGTTGTATATTAAAAATCTAGATTTTGAATCAAGATCTTTGTAGGTTTAGTTTACTAAACTAATATATTTTTTACTTTCCATTGAATATTGGTAAAAATATATTTTCAAACTTAATTCTATTAACGTTATGTTATGCTGAGTTTGTTGTTGACATGAAACGATGATAAGTAGACATAATGCAATAGATTTATGCAAATTTTGTAAGAAGGCGAGAAGGATGAGAAACATGTGTAAATAGGATTTTTTTTATGGGCTCATGTTGATACTAAATTGTATATAGTACTTAATTTATGTTCAATTAAAACCATTGTTATACTGGTAATATCCTGTATGTGGCTTGATCCCTAATAAATGCTTTTGTGTATGTGTCTGTGGCATAAATATGTTATAATACCTTGAAAAAGGTTGGCGTTCAGCCAACTTATATATTGGTAAAATAAATTATTTTCGATCCAATATATACCTTTTTTAATTAAAAAAGCTTACTCATTTTGAAGCTTGGTATGGGAGATTGTCGAAGGTTATTTTGGAAAGTTATCCATTCCACATATCACAAACTATTGTCATAACCAAAAATGTACATAGCGTAAACTGTAAATAATACATCGGCAAATGTTATGTACCTAAGCCCCTATAGGTGGCGAGCAACTGTCAGCTCGGCGAGTATTATGTAACTAAGCTCCGATAGATAGCGGACGCGCTAGGCATGAAGTTCGAAAACATTAGCCGCCATCTTAGGGGGTGTAGCCAACAGCCAGCCGTTTAGGTCTTTGACATTACTTCCTTAATTTATAATTATTTTTATCCATTTAACTTAGTTTATCTTCTCTCCTTTTTATCCCTCAAACTATTTAACTATTTAAAGTCATCTAATAAATTATTATTTTATTCTACCCAAACGTCACCTTTATTACTGTGACAATATTTTCACTGCATCAGTCTTTTAATTATATCTAACGTCCCAAATTTCTTCAATAGATGGCGATAATGAAAGTTTAATTTGTCAATAATCGTTTGATCTATTCTATGAATAAATATATTATGTATAAAAATCTGCTATATTGTAAAATATTAAATCTCAATACATTCTAAATACATATAATATATTCTTGAACAGGTTCACATAGAAATTTTGAAATAAATAAATATTACTATTGAATATATTTTTCATTCCACTTAAACCTTTAATTTTTTTTTCAAGCACTCAATTATGTTTTTTAAGTGCATTTTTGAAAATAATTTTGAATTTTCAGGAATACTATTCGAGAAGTATATATAAAGTTATTTAAAAATGCGTATTTTGGATCATAAAGTTTTATTTCCGATATTTCGTGTGGCAACTTCGCCAAACTTCTTCTGAGAACAAGATTATTTTGAGAAACTCGCGTCTCAATTCACGAGTATGTACAACTGCTATAAAATTCAAAATATATAAAATCTACAATAGGCATGTTTATAAATATAATTAATGATAATAAAATAATATATAAATATTAATATATAGAGAATTAATAAATATATACATTTAAAATATAAGAATTGAAAATCAGTAATTTATCAAAAGACAATTCTACAGATCAACATTATCCCTCCTTCCAATAGCCAATCTCAGAAATCATATTGCACACTTCCGTATGGCATTGAAAGAACCAGAATAGAAATTCGGCAAAGCCAGGGACGATATAGGCAACAAAAGCCCTTGCATCCCCTGTATTGAAAGAACCAGAATAGAAATTCGGCAAAGCCAGGGACGATATAGGCAACAAAAGCCCTTGCATCCCCTGTTTTTCGCTGAAAAACCACGTCACACAGCCAGAAGGAATGATGCATTCTCCATGCACCGAGCGGCCATTGGTAGGCCCCTCGCGCCCGCCATTATGGTCTGGCTCCATGGGGTTGACCATTCACCCACAGGCGTCTCCGAGAGTTCATTGGCAAGGTTGCTGACCGAGCCCTCCCGTTCGGACTTAGTAAAACAGTCCTACGCTCCAATAGGACTCCCCCCCCCTTTAGCCCTCGAACCCTTATCCAGTACTCCCTGAATCTGCCGTCGAATCAAGGACCTCTGAGGTACTGAGGTTGACGCGGGGAAACCAACGCGGAGGCGGGGGGTGGTACTACTGTGTGCACCCCTTGGTTTTTCAACACCAGGCCTAGCCCTGGTGCAATTTTCGCGCACGGCAAGGACGCTCCCAATGGCGCACACACAGAGCGAAGACCCAAAAGTTTCAAGACACGTGCGCCTCGCCTCAGACAACCAAGGGCAGACGGCCAGCTTACAGCTTCGCTGGACATCAGCCAGTGGCACCCCTACGGAGGACAACACGCAGAGACGCCTCTCCACTCACTCCCCTCTAGAGTGATTGTAGAGGGCGGGAAAAACTTCTTCCCCGCATTGAAAGAACCAGTAGAGCCCTTAAGAAGTATAATATAAATACGATATACCAGACAAGTCAACTTTATTCAACTGTAAATACAAAGCGCGATGTCCCGCCAAGGACACTGGCGCCCAAAGGAACGCAATACAAGAAAGAGAGAGAGGGAGAATCTATTTACATATCCAAAAACATATGCTCAAGGCATTTACCATATTCTTGAAATTGATTTCAAACAAGCATACTATATACATAGGTAATTTAATTTAAACACACCTCAAAATAAAAAAAAAGGAAAAAAAAATCATATATACAGCACATAGTTAATTATACCTAACACTTGAGATTATTTAAAAACTTTGATATAAATTTACAAAATCTATTGAATACAAAGTATGAATCCATGCTGGATATCAGTTCTCTTGGATCGGTACAGAGAATACCGTTATTAAGTCTGTAGTCTTGAAATGCTGGGCACTTAAGTAAAAGGTGAGTAGAATCTTGAATGCGGCATCCACAAAAACAGCCTGATTTGTATGACAGTATGATTTGCAATTGTTATTCCTAAAATTTTTATTTTTTGTACTGGTGAAATTGATCCACTCTCAAATTTAACTGGGATCTTCTCTTTATTATGCAAATATAAAATGTTTGTTTTTTCGGAACTGATTTCTAACTTGTTCTTAATACACCACAATTCGATAGTATTTAATGCTTCCTCTATAACTATTTTTAGTGATGCTAGATCTTTATTCCAGCATATGATCGAAATATCATCCGCATAACAAATCAACTCACAATTGGGCACCTGAAAATTCATCAGCAAATCATCCAACAAAATTGTCCATAGAAGTGGAGAAAGCGGACCGACCTGAGGACACCCCTTAGTAATTGGCTTTGAGGTTGTTAGATTGTCGTAACTGAAAGAAATGATCCTGGAATTTAAATATGATTGTAGAATTTTGATCAGTTTTTCTGGTAAATTATCTGAGTCTATTCTTTTGATGATCGCTGGCCAACAGGCATTATCAAAAGCCCCCGAGATATCCATTGTAACTAGTGCAGACAGTTCATTTTGCTTATGCTCCATTAATACATCGATTATGCTATTCAAAGCAGTGATAGTTGACTTAGACTTGATAAATCCGTGCTGCCTCGAGCTTAACAGATTGTTTTGAATATAAAATTCATATATTTTATTTTTGAGAATTTTTTCAAGAATCTTTGAAAAATTTATAATAAAGATATCGGACGGTAGCTTTTAGCTGATTCATAATTGGTTTTGCCGGGTTTGGTTATTATTTTGAGTGCTGCTGTTTTCCATTTTTTGGGAAGTATCCTATTTGAATACATTTATTAAATATTGAGTGTAAAATCGGAAGTATTAGTTGAAAAGCATTCTTTATCATATTATTACTAATATTGTCTGGACCAGGAGATTTATTTACATTAATTTTCTCGATTAGCTATTCTATTTCTCTCTTATGAATATTGCATGAGTTGGAGTTTGTAAAATTCGGTGTTTAGTTCCTTATTGATGTATGGTGAGCAGTATCCGATATAGTTATATCATCAGGAATTAGTTCATTAACCAGATCTTTTATTAGAGTTTCTTTAGAATCTACTGGTGCCTGTTCAATTATTGGTAATCCCTTTTGTTGATTAGAGGAACTCAGTTTTTTTAAGGTTTTATAGGCGTTTCCAAACGGATTATTAGATCCATTTTCTTCTTCTATAAAATTTCGCCAACTATTCCTCTTAGCCTTTCTAATACTATTTTTATATTTATTTCTGACAGACTTTTATTCATTAACACTAATTGCTTTATGATGAAAGTATAGATTTCTCACATAATGAAAAAACTTTTTGTTTTGTTCTAATTCTTTGTTCCACCACTTGATCCCGGTATCGAAAGTGGAAGTTGGAAGATTTCACCTCCAGTGATTGATATGCAGCTTCCAGAATTATATACGTTAGCCTGTCAACTACCATGTCAATATCAGTTTCTTTTTCGACCTTTTTATATCGTTTTCCAATCTTCTTACTTCTTGTTTAGAAATTGTATTAGAAAACAGTAACAATCTGCTTTCTTTTCACTAAATTTCCATGTAGATTTTGTTGATTGTTTGTAATATCTAAGTTAACATTGATATCAAATGAAACTGTCACATGGTCGGAAATATTGGGTATTTCAAAAGTTTGCCAATTTTTCACCAGTTTCAATGAATGTCTATTTGAAATAGTGAGATCTATTATGCTTTTATTACGATATTTATTACAATAGGTGGTGGGTTTAACCAAAACTACGAAAAATCTTCAAAATAATGAAATTAAGTAGGCATTTGTTTATTCTTTATCATGATGAGCTTTTAATAATGTTTACAATTTATATCGAAACATATTTTTAGACATAGACAAAACAATATTTTTTCAAAGATATATTTTTAAAAGTAATATATTTTAAAATATAATTATTCAAAAAGCTTTTAGTCGTTACAATTAATATTTTCTAGACTTTTAAGTTAAAAATAATATTAGTTTCAACGATAAATACTATTTCTTTATTATACTATTACTTAATACATTTTTGCTATTATTTCACATTGTTCTCATGGAATTCTGGCCTTAACTACCCGTTTCATTATTTTTTTAGGATGCCTGAATGACCCAGTTTTTGGTCGTTGAGATACAGCTTGCACCACGCTGTTAAGGGCCAACAGCCCAAAACGCTTACATGGGTTATCTTTCCTTGATTAATCAAGAATGGGTATTTGGTCTCAATTCTGGAATAATTAAAAATCCACGAATATTTGATATTTTTTCCGATAAATAGAGCAAGCCGTCAGCAACTTACAGTTGCACGATAAGAAGATTCCCTTTTTTTTCTTTTCTCAATATTAGTTTCGTTAGTGATATTTTTAATACGATATTCATTACTTAAATAATCGTTATAAAAAATATATATATGAAGCTATAACTTTCTATTATTTATTTTTAATATATTTCTCCTTGTTATTACATCCATTAATATTAAAAAGTATGTTCAGCAGGTAAAGATTTCATTTATTTAAAAATCAATTTTAAATTAATAGACCACAATTCTTAAACTTTCGATGCACATACAAATTTTAATAAACGATATATATTTTTTAGAATAGAAAATAATATTTTTTTTAATTATATGTAATCAATAAAACTGATCCAAAATCTTACATTCAATTGAAATTTCAAATAGATTTCTCAATATTCAAGACATACAAAGTTATGCAAAGAAACATAGAAAGTTAGATTTACTTATGATAAATTTAGATCTTCTCTTTATATATATATTCAAATATATGGTAGAAACTCATTTTAAAGAAGAAAAAAAGATATTTCATATTTTAGATATAAATATATATGTTATATTGAAATATTATTTTCTTTCAAATATATTTCAAAGATTAAATGACTCTCCTAAATCGACTGCCAGAGGCCACGCTTCCCCTATAAAAACTCATTGTTCTTGTTTCTCGAAGGCCGGCTCAAACCTTTTGTACATTATGTAAATAAGTTTTTCATTTTTTATATTCTTACGCCTTAAGCCAGGCAGTACCTTTTTTTCAATTTATGTTTTTAAATGTTATTTTGGTTCAATTAAAGCAACCTCTGATCAAGACTATTATTATTATTGCAACGATTGCAGAACAATATCGTAATAATACCAAAATCAGCATCAAGTAATAATTTGTTGATATTTTAATAATCAAAAATCAACAGGAATCTATTTTTTATAATATATTTATATATTAAAAATAAAAAAGGCATCTCCTGACCACGAGCACATGTGCTTTTTAGATGGCAGAGCGCCATCTAGTGGAGAAAAAAATAAACTAAACGTTTATTTAGCTTGCTCCGAGATATTTGGCCAACCCAATTTCTTGATATATCAAGAAAAGCCATCCACGAACGCGTTTCGCGCTGTTGGCGCTCGTCAGCGTGAAGAAGGCTGTAACCACTGCGACCAAAAATATTTTTGGTTCCAATGGCTTCCCGAAAAATCAAGAAATGGGTATTTAAGGCCAAATTTGCGTAAAGACGCTTTACACATGAAAAAAAAAAATATATATATAATTTCTTATATTAATTAATCAGTGTCACATATTGAATTATTTTAAATATATTTTCACTCCTGTTGAACGGCAGAAGTGCTGGAAAGCTCGGCCAAATATATTCTTACGTGAAGCTCTTCGCTTCGCAATTTTTTACTTTAAATAACTATTGCTCAAAAGGATTATACAACTTAAAATCCTGTAGGAATATCCTCTCTTTTTCAGCGCTAGACAACAACGCGTTAGTGGATGGCTTTTCATGATTTATCAAGAAATTGGGTTGGCTAAATATCTCGGAGCAAGCTAAATAAACGTTTTAGTTTTTTTTTGCTCCACTAGATGGCGCTCTGCCATCTAAAAAGCACATGTGCTCGTGGTCAGGAGATGCCTTCTTTATTTTTAATATCAACACCTGACCCATTTATCTTTTATTTTTTCTATTGTTTTTTTCATGTGTTAAGCGTCTTTACGCAAATTTGGCCTTAAATACCCATTTCTTGATTTTAGCAATTAGTTATTAAAAGTATTAAATAGTGAGGCGAAGAGATTATGCAAAATTTAATATGCCATTCTTTCGAGGATTTCTGCCCTTCAAAAATTGAATTTCTCTAAATATTTTTTTGCTAAAGTATAGACTTCATATCTCGATATCTCAATCTAGATATATAATATCTTATCATATAATAATATTATAAAACAGGCATCTCTTAATCCTGCAACTGAAAGTTGCCTGTGGCTTGCGCCATATATCGGAATAAATATCAACTATTCTCGTTGATTTTTAATTATTCCAGAATTGGCCAAATACCCATTCTTGATTATTCAAGAAAATCTAACTCCGGACTGTTTCGGTCTTTTGGCCTTCATCAGCGTGGTGCAAGCTGTGCCTCAGCGACCAAAAACGGGTCATTCAGGCATCCTGAAAAATCACTATTTAGCACTATTAAATCGCTATAAGCCATCAGCACCTTTCAGTTGCACGTAAGGAGAGGCCTTTTTTATAATTTATGCGCCTTATCCCAGTACAATATCACATTTGTACTATTTTTTTCACAATAAATAATATGTTTTTTAAAACTCCTGACATCTTGTGAATTAATTCTGTTTAATTTCCAAGGTGAATAACGTGGTAACAGCATCCATTTTCAATGAAGAGCAAGATAGTGTACATTGCGACTGCTGTGCTAGAGATGTATGGAGACATCTGAGGCTCTTCATTGGACCCCCCACCTCAACATCTTGTGAATTTCTTTGTTAGGTAAAGGTAATTTTTAAAAGGACACTATATACTAGTGAAATTGATATTAATGTTTACTTTAAAAGAAAATAACATTCTATCTATAAAATAACAATATATAATAATATAGGACAAACACAAGGTAATAAGACAATTTCCAAATAAATAAATAGTGTGGGACATTTTGGTAACAACGTTATTTCTATCTTCAAACAAAAGTAGTGAATGAGAAAAAAATATCACAGGATGTTTAAAACATGTTTAAACTATTTGAAGCATGCTGTGATATTTTTTCTCATACTGAACTTTTGTCTGAAGATGGTAACAACGTTGTTACTGAAACGTCACACACTATTTTATTTTTTGTATTTGATCTTATTACCTTGCGTTTATAAATTTGTCTGAATTGTATCTTATCAATATAGGCTGATATTTATAATACAATATAATGCGGCTTATGATTGTATAATGAAATTTGGCAATTATACCGCAAATGTTTCTTTTGAACGAAAAATCGAAATTTATTTTAAAGAGAAATAACGATTATTTCTAACTCTAGGAATGAAGTATGATAGGATGAATTGTGAAGAGTAATAATACACGGAAAAATAAATTCCCATCCCTGGACACTTTATTTTCCGTTCATCATTACTCTTCACAATTCATCCTTTCATAATTCATCCCTAAGGTTAGAAATAATCGTTATTTCTCCTTTAAATAAATCTCTATTTTTCGCGTTCAAAAGAAACATTTGCGGTATAATTGCCAAATTCCGTCATAGCATAATATATTTTAATTTATAAATAATATGAAATAATACTTTGTTTTTGAATTATTTACACTTGAACATATTTCGTTATCATTAAAATACCCATTAATTCAAAATTTTGTGAATTTTAATATCCTTATCTCCGACAATTTGGAACATCATAATGAATGATCTATTAACCAACTTTCAGGAATCTAATAGCGAAATTATAGGATATGCAGATGATCTAACGGTAATATGTTGGAATACAGATGTGAAAAATCTTAAGATTACAATTGAAAATTCAATAGGGAAAATAAATATGTGGTGTGAAAACAACAACTTAAAATATCAAGACAGAAAACAAAGATTTTATATTTATTCAACGGCAAAAAGTATGTAATTACCCGGCATGATAGTCTTGTCAAACCAGTTGAAAACCTAAAAATACTATAATTAACTTTCAAGAATCACCGAAACAAGAACAAATTAGATTTTATGCCTCACATCGACGGTGTTATTGCAAAAACAACTAGAGCTAGTGGATATCTTCTTGGGTTAACAAGAAATCGTGGGGATTGGATAGTAGGCTATTATTACCATTATATAAGACCTTATTTAGAAGCACAATAACTTATGGTTCAACAATCTGGTACCCATACATAAACACGAGATCAGAAAACAAAATAGATTCACTACAGTATAAAATTCTTGAACACTGTATACCTACGTATAATACAACATCTTCGAATTGTACACATGTTCTCGCAAGAATACCTAAAAATACGGATTTCATTATGTCAAACATACTTAAAGTTGAAATAGATTATAATAGAAATGATCCAGCCAAAAGAATGATAATATATAACTTTATAAATGAAAAAATTCAAAAATACTATGAACGACTCAAATGATAATTTCAGAGAATATTTTTAAAACTCAAGATTACCCAAATTTATCCAGCCAAATATTTATAATATACAATTCTTTACGGGGCATGGAGACTTTAACACATATTTATATAGAATTGGCAGAATTGATTCTTCAATCTGCTTATGTGACCAAGAAGATCGCACAACCCTGAGCATATTTTAATCCGGTGCCCACTTGTTGCTGATTTGAGAGTACAATGTCAAATGAACAGTTCTAGTTTAAGCCAAATGGTTTCCAGTAAAGAAGAATATAGAAATTTTAACAAGTTCTGTAGACTCTATCTCAAATGCCGTGGACTTGAATTACATTAAGAATTGAAATTTCTAGTTTTTAATTAGTATATTTGTGCCACTGGTTTAGTGGTTGTAATTCTAAATATATATTGGACTTTTGATGATATGTATGTAAATAATCTTTGTTTCTTGTATAATTTATTGTTCTAAAATGTAACTTTCACTCTCTCTCTAAAACTATAATTATTTTGTATATATATATTTAAAAACTATGTACATAAAATAGTTTAAACATTTACATGCAAATATCCACATAGGATATAGCGTGTGTTTTGTAATAAATAAATAGATAAATAAAAATGAATTTTAATATCTTAAATCATTCTCGCTAGATGGAGCTTGTTTAAAAACTATTTTACAAACATTAAGGTTTCTGAAACTCCTACTTTATTTCAATTTTATTCTAGTAAGATAATTTTAAAAATTAATTTATATTTATTTTGAAACATAATATTAAGCTAGGTCAAATATTATTCTGATGATATTTTGAAAACAATATATTATTCTCTATTTCCATATATTTGATTTCACTCCAAAAAATTATGAAATATATTTTTCTAGAATCATATATTATGAAATAAACTGGATAAAATTTGAAATACGGTTTTATTCAGGACTCTTAATATTACTGTGGCAAGGAAACCCAGGACTCGAGACACCTACTATTGGAATGCCCACTTTTCTATAGCGCTAAAAACAATCAGTTTCTAATTTAGTTTTAAATAAAAAGGCATATATTGGATCAAAATTGCATTTATTTTACCAATATTTCAGCTGAACGCCAACCTTTTTCAAGGTATTATAACATATCAAGGTGTGTTAACAACAAACTCATCTCCACATTAATATGTGATAATACCTTTAAAAAAAGTGGCGTTCATCCTACTGAAATATTGGTAAAATATATGATATTTTGATCCAATATATATCTTTTTAATTAAAGATTCATTTATACATTGCTCTTTTTTCAAAACAGTTTCTAATTTTGAAGAAATGTATGAAATTGTAATTACAAGTAATAACTTGTAGTGTAGAGAATTGTCAGATATTCAATCACCTTTCAGAATAAATGTATGACTTTCTGACTTGAAAGGATCAGGTTATTAGGATCTGGAATATTGATAGAAAACGCCTTCTAAGGATATGTTTCTTGCTTTATTTATAATTTTCTCAAGCTTTCGGGTATTTTAAACCTTTCTACAGGATTATATGACAAAAAAACCTTAATCTTTAACTATTATTTATATCTTGTGTTTATATATATTAATATATAAATTGTGTATAGAAACCATTTAGAAATTTATTCAGTGCTTGTGTATTATATGAGGTAATATAATTTAAAATTATTATATACTAGCGGATGTTACCCGGCTTCGCCTGGGTTTTACCCGAGTAAAGGTTGGTCTAACGAACATTTGTTAAAACAATTCGCTATAAAACTTATAAAAATAAATAATAGATATATTTTGATAATTTGAAACTCGTAAATTTGAATCTCTCTATAAAGTGAACATTTTTTCCCGGTCCCTGTGTGCCGTGTCATCCTGAATTTTGTCTTTCCTAATTTTCTACATTACAAAATCATCGTTTTATCTAGTGAACATTTTTACCCGGTCCCTTGAAAAATACTCAATAAGTTGAATAAAATCAATATTAATGATTGGAAGTTAAAGGAATAGTATCTTTGCCTTGGAATTGAATCATTATTCTTGTCTCAAATAAATTGCCGTGTCATCCTTAGATAATCTTACTTTTGATAAATAATCTTTAAGATAATAAACTTAGTGATAATAAAACTTATAGATAAAAAAATTGTTATCATCGTCGCAATGGTGGCGCTACTTGCGAGTTAAATCTACAAATCTACAAATAACTCTAAGGATATTTCAAGATATTCAATAAATTATTTTTCAGAAAACCTTCCCAGTACTATACTAAATAACTTCCCAAAGTTTCATGGCGTTCCAATGAGTGGTTTGGTCAGGCATAAAGGACAGACACACATACATTCATTTTTATATATACGAGTGTTGTCCGTCAAATAAGTTCCACAGAGGTTTTCCATACAGAAAAACAGGTTTATTTGCCCTGAACTATACATTTTCGAAAATAACAGCCTTTTTTCATTTTTATACATATTCCCCGTTTCGTTCAACGCATTTTTGCATTTGGGACACCAACTTATGGAACTCAGAGACAAAGAACTCTGCCGCCTGGCCGCGTAGAAAGCCTAAACCGCTTCTTCCAACTCGTCATCGTCCTGGAATTGGGTTCCACCCAGGTTTTTCTTCAACTCGGGGAAGAAATGGAAGTCACTAGGAGCTACGTCCGGGCTGTAAGGTGGGTGTGGCACCAATTCCCATCCAAATTCTTCGATGAGGGCAGTGGTTTGATGGGCGGTGTGCGGCCGAGCGTTGTCGTAGTGAAAACGCACCCCTTTGGTTAACATCCCTCTCCTCTTGTTCTGGATCGCGCGTCGAAGTTGTTTTAAGGTCTCACAGTACCGGTCGGAATTGTTTGTTTTTCCCCCGACGTATAAAGTCGCACAAAAATAGGCCCTTTCGGTCTCAAAAGACGGTAGCGATAAGTTTCTCGGCAGAAAGTGTTTGTTTAAACTTTAGAGGTTTCGGCGAAGAAGTGTGCTTCCACTGCTTGGATTGCTCCTTTGTCTCCGGTGTGGTGTAGTGTACCCAGGTCTCATCACCAGTAACGATCGAATCCAAGAATTCCTCTCCGTCAGTTTTGTGGCAATCGAGAAATTTCTGGGACGTTCACGCAATATCTTGTCGATGGTGGTTTTACTGACATCAGGAACCAAATCGCAGAGCTTCCGCACAGTAACCCGTCGATCTTCAAGCATTGCCGCTTCGACTTTGGCAATGGTTCCGTCCGAAACCGATGGCCGTCCAGCACACGGTTCATCGAGGACGTCTGTTCGGCCGTTTTTAAGTTCTATGACCCATCTGCGCACCATCCCGGAACTCATACACCCTTCTCCATACACTTGACAGAGTTCAGTATGAATGACTTCCGCTGAATTCTTCTTTGCGGCCAAAAAGCAAATTACTGAACGTAATTAACAGCTGGCGAGAGATACGAGGGGAAGCTCCATAACTAACGGCTGCTCAGCCAAAACTAAGCTTACCAGCGACGTATCCTTGGTGGGAAATTGGAGTGGGGAGAACAAGCTACGAGCCCGTGCAGTCGGCTCGAGCCTAAAAGCGATCCTCATGACAGTGGTGCCCCGTGGAACTTATTTAACGGACAACCCTCGTATATAGATTTATATATTTTTTTAAATAAGAGCAATCCATAAATAAATCTTTAAATATAAAGGCGCATATATTAGATCAAAATATCATTTCTTTTACCTATAAATATAGTCTTCAATTATGGATTCAAATACTCTGCTAAGTCGACCGCCAGAGGTCACGCTTCTCCTATAAAAACTCATTGTTGTTGATTCACGATGACCGGCTCAAACCTTCTGTACATTATGTAAATAATCTTTTGTTTTCCTTGTTCTACTCGCCTTAAGACAAGAAGTACTTTTATCAAATTATGTTTTTTAATATATATATTTCTTTAGCTCAATTAAATCAATTTTTTTACTGATCAAAACCATTTACATTATTATATTTTCAAGATTTTTAACCACGACTTGCATTTCCATAGCGTAATCCTCAAGATAATCAAAAATCAAGCATAAAATCCCATCATTTTTCATAATATATATACGTTTAAAATATCAAAATATATATGTTATAATAATGTTTTTTTTTAATTTTAATTTATAGAAAAATTATTCTTGATAAATCAAGAAAAGCCATCCACGAACGCGTTTCGCGCTGTTGGCGTTGGCAGCGTGGAGTAGGCTGTACCAATTTTTTTTTAAATTCCAGAAATGGGTATTTAAGGGCCAAACTTTCGTAAATACGCTTAAAATGTATTAGAAAATGAATATAAAAATTAGAAATAAAGAAGGTAATCCTGAACAGGAGTACATGTGCATTTTCTTTGAATATTTATGTAAATTTTATTCGCTACTTCATTATTGACAAATATAGCATAGCCAAAATTTCTGAAGTTATAAATATCATTTTATAAAATAATAAAATATATAGAGAAGGCTCTAATTGGCAATCACTTAGAATTTTATACGCATATTCGCATATGACCTATTATCTTCCTTAAAAATTGATCATCTAAATAATTCATTGGCAAATTCTGCCCAGTGTGTCTGTGTTTATATTTATGGTATATAATGGTATTGTAAGGTTTAATAGGAGCATTTTCTGGTTATTTAGATATATCAAAAGTGTGTTTTATGATTTCTAACTTCAAAAATATATACAATTTAACTACAAATCATGGTAATTTTGGAGAATTTCTGACGAATTTCGTGGAACAGGATGATCCCAGCTGCTTCTGTGTCAAAAATTTCCAAGACTCAATACATTTATTAATATAATTCATTCTATTTTGTAAATACATTCTAAACTTTATACAAAATCTGGATCTCTAATGTTTTCATGCGTTGAATAATGTAAATAAACTTTTCTCCTTGTTTGGCGCAAGTATCCCTTGCGGGATATAGTGCTTTGGAAATAAAATGAATGATAATTAATAGAATGTCGATGTCCGAAGTAATAATTTTTATCTCATTGAAGAAATGCGAATTTGTATATTACAAAGACATCTATGTTAAATTCAATAATTTTTGTAAATACATTTAATACTTAATTTTCTGTTTGGGAAAAACCAAACTTTCAGTTTTAATTTTGTTTTTAGTCTTGTTTATTTAATTGTATATAAAATCAATTGTATATAAGCTGCAAAAATGTATTTAGGTGCAAGTATTCCAAACTGGGATATCGCGTCCGATATGTCAAATAAAAAAAAAAAAAAAAAATTCAAAATATATGTAACAACAATTTAATAATATATTATAATTTTCAATTTAGTAATAATCAAAGAATATATATTATTTCAAATTTTAAAATAATAATTTCCATATGTAACACATATTTGAAATAATTAATAATCTTTATTTAAAAATAACTTAAGACATTTACTATAGATGGAGCTGGTTGAAACAATTATTAAATCTTTTAAATGTCAAACAACCTGTGTTTATTTTATTTGTATGTTAGGTTCTGCTTCTTTAAAATAAAACTTGTTTCAAATTTGATAGTGTATTGCTATTATTGTAAATATTATTGTGATAATATTTGTAAAATTCAATATAATCATATAATATTTTAACCATATATTGCAACAATTGTACCTAGACTTATATATTTCTCTAGAACATATTATTACGCAGAAAGAAAAGCACATTTCATAATGGAGAGAGAATGTTATAGAACGTTTAAGAATAATGTAGAAAAAGCGGAAGACAACTGATTGACCAACCTAAAGCGATTGTGCAAGATTTGGTGCTGGCAGCTTTTTGATTGGCTGACCAACCATGAACGTCTGGAAAGATATACTCCGGGATATATAGGGATGAGAAACTCATGTCGGGGAGAAGAGCGAGAAGAAAGAGGGGAAGTAGGAAGCTACGTGATGGACTCCAAGCTAACTCTGCTGTCTCAAGAGGTCGGACTGTGGTGTACATCCTGGAAGATTCTAGAAGGTTCTACGAACTTCTTTCTCCTGTTATGCTCCTGCTTTTCTTTACTGTGCTACATTGAGGAGTTTGTAACTGCTGATTTTCTTTATTGCTTGTTTATTTTGCATTCTTCTGCGAGTATTTTATTTATTAGGCTTAAATAAAGTCCTGAAGATCGTTTAAACCCACGGAAGTTATTCTTTGTCAGCCAACAACGCAACAATATATTTATATAAACGAAATTATTAAAATAAACTGATTGGATTTTGTCTTGATTAGTTTATTTATCCATAGAAACATTAGACGCTTCTCCGTCAAAATAAACGTCAAAACTTGACGCGATCTATTACCGTCGTCCCCAAACTAGCGGCCTCGGTCGGTGATAAACCCTCTACACTATCTTCTGACAACTAAGAAGAACCCAGCTGGAATCTATAATTACGAGCTATGATCTCATCATGTGATCAGCTATGGATCATCAGGCTGATGAAGGCGGTTTTCCCGCACCCATGATCTCTAGGTGGACGCTTCTCAGTTTGCCAAAGTTGTTGCTGTGGACTTTGTCACCGATCCGAGGCCGATAGTTTGCGACGACGGTCAAGCAAAGCAGACCATGAACTCAACTTAGAGGAGTCCTTCACCATGACAATTTCAGACCGCACACCTAAGCCAAACATTAGACTCTTTAGTGACCTCTGGTGTCCAATTAGTCATTCATCCACCATATTCACTAGACCTAGCACTTTTTGACTTTTATTTCCAAAAAGTTAAGTTATCGTTGGAAGGGATAAAATTTGACACTGCTGATGAAGCACTGCAAGCCTTTATCACTGCCGTAAATTCCATCCCCGAAGATGACTGGTGTAAGTGCTTCGATAATTGGTTTTCACGGATGAAATATTGCATAGATGCTAAATATTGCATGTTTATTTGAAAAGGCATTACAAAGTACATAGCAATATAATTTTTGGTTACAACAATATAAAAATAGGTGAATGGTTAAAGGCAAAACTAGATATTTTCTTTAGGTTATTACAAACTAATATATAAATCGATCTTATTATAAAGATAGAAAATTAATATACTTATATTGCATCCATAGATTAATCCTCGAATACTTCGCTTTTATCACAAAACTTATTTAAAGATAAAATAAGAAATTTACTTTATTGTAAATCAAAAAAAGCCTTCATATCAAAAATTTCTGTCTGCTCAAATTATCAGGAATTTAACAGTAAGGAAGCTACATTGTCAATTTTAGAAACCTTTGTATAAGCATCCCTGAGAAATGTGATCATTGAATATATCACTAATTATTATGAACAGCTCATCTTTCTTGTTCAAGTGATGAATCCCACATTAAATACTAAATATATTATTACATAGCCAAGTAAATGGGCTTATTATTTGTTTAAAATAGAGAAAGTAACCAAAGGGTAAAATAAAACTGAACCGCTTCCTTCAAAATGGACACAAATTTGTAGTATTTATATTCAGTCTTTGCGCAAATATTAAAAGTGTTTTTTTCTTTTAAGCGACTGTTTAAACTGATTATAAATATAATTAATTTTTATTTTATTCAGACTCCGATATTTCGCTATGTTTTATGCCGATAATATTCAAAAAATCAATAAAATCTCTCATAGTTAATCACAGAGTCTTTCCTCATGCATAATTAAACAATTTCTGCTCACTAATTTCTGGTATTGTGATGAAGTTTCAAAATAACTTTTGTCGATCTTTTAGTAAAAGGTTTTTGAATTATAATAATTATGCTGTCTTCAACACAAACATGGTCTTCTATTACCTTTGTATTTTACAGGAGTTGTATAAAAAAATCTAGATTTTGATTCAAGATCTTTGTAGGTTTATAGTTACTAAACTACTTATATATTTTTTCCTTTCCATCGAATATTGGTAAAAAATATATTTTCAAACTTAATTCTATTAACGTTATGTAGCGCTGAGTTTGTTGTTGACAAAAACGCTGATAAGTAGACATATTGCAATAGATTTATGCAAATTTTGCTAGAAGGCGACAAGAATGAGAAACATGTGTAAATAGGATTTTTTTGGGCTCATGTTAATACTAAATTGTATATAGTACTTGATTTATGTTCGATTAAAACCATTGTTATACTGAGAATATCCTGTATGGGGCTTGATCCCTGATAAATGCTTTTGTGTATGTGACATAAATATGTTATAATACCTTGAAAAAGGTTGGCGTTTAGCCAACTGATATATTGGTAAAATAAATATATATCGATCCAATATATACCTTTTTAATCAAGCTTTTATTTAATAAAGCTTGGTATGGGAGATTGTTGAAGTTCTATTTTGGAAGGTTATCCATTCCACATATCAAAAAATATTGTCATAACCAAAAATGTACATAGTTTTAACTGTAAATAATACATCGGCAAATGTTATGTACCTAAGCCCCTATAGGTGGCGCGTACTTTCACTTCGGCGAGTGTTATGTACCCAAACTCCGATAGATAGCGGACGCTCTAGGTGGGAAGTTTGTAAACATTAGCCGCCATCTTAGGGGGAGTAGCCGAGACGTTTAGGTCTTTGACATTACTTCCTTAATTTATAATTATTTTATCCATTTAACTTAGTTTATCTTCTCTCCTTTTTATCCCTCAAACTATTTAACTATTTAAAGTCATCTAATAAATTATTATTTTATTCTACCCAAACGTCACCTTCATTACTGTAACAATATTATCACTGCATCAGTCTTTTAATAATATCTAACGTTCCAAATTTCTTCAATAGATGGCGATATTGATAGTTTAATTTGTCAATAATCGTTTGATCTCTTCTATGAATAAATATATTATGTATAAAAATATGCTATATTGTAAAATATTAAATCTCAATACATTCTTGAATACATCTAATATATTCTTGAACCGGTTCACATAGAAATTTTGAAAAAAAAAATGAATAATACTATTGAAGATATTTTTATCTCCTGATACCTTTATGTATTTTTCAAGCATTCAATGATTTTTTTTAATGCATTTTTGTAAATAATTTTTGAATTTTCAGGAATACTTTTCGAGGGGTATATATATAGTTATTTATATTCGGCTAGAGAATTCATACCTCAATTTGAAAAACAAATAATTACATGCTAAACATGTATCAGGGAAACTCGGTAATTCCCGAATTTTAAAATATAGTCAATAAAAATATTTTCATATATTTATCCATAAAAAGCAGTAAAGATTAGAATATATTTTAGATACCGTTATTGAACAATTATATTTGTATATGTAAAAATAAAAGTTTTACTACAATATAATACGGCTTATGATTGCAGAACAATGTTTGACAAGTTTTACCGTGAATGTTTCTTTTGTGAACGAAAAATCGTAATTTATTTGAGGAGAAAAAACGACTATTTCTATCCTTAGGGATGAAGTATGAAAGGATGAACTGTGAAGAGTAATGATGAACGGAAAAATAAAATTGTCCAGGGATGGGAGCGAACCCACAGTGTTCCTATCCCTGAAAAATTTTATTTTTCAGTTCATTATTACTCTTTACAATTCATCCTTTCATACTTCATCCCTAAGGATAGAAAAAGTCGTTATTTCTCCTTAGATAAATTACGATTTTTCGTTCAAAAGAAACATTTGCGGTAAAAATCGTCAAACAACGTTCAACAAATAAAAGTAGAATTATTATTATCCCTGTACACACACACATGTTACAGGCCATGAAAATCATGGTGTGGTAGAGGTAGTCGACTGCTTTTACTGTAAGTGCACCACATGTCTACACATGTTCAAAAGCAGTTCGACTCTGCACTTACAAATGTGCCAGAGCCCTGTACAACAACCCCGCAGAAGGGGTGGTGGGACATATTGGCAATGTTTAATTGAATTATCAAAATCTTCAATTTTCCGAATACACATTAATTTAAATGTCGGGCACTATACGCAAATATAGATAGATATTTTCCGGTAGGATATTACCTAAAAAGACAAAAGTCGCCTCTCCCGTTAAAATAGACGTCGATGCTAGACGCCATCTAAAAGTCCGCTCTCAACTGACGAGGGCCATTAGCCCGAAACCATTGTCTCTAGGTGGACGTTTTTCAGTTTGACAAAACTGTTGTTGTGGCCTTTCACCGACCCTGGGACCTCTTGTTTTCGGTGACGGTCAATAGATTGCATCTAGCTTTAAGGTCTATTTTAACGTTTATTTAATCTCTGTCTTTTATATACGCATATATATCTCGTGGTTTCCACCTATTGGTTGCCTCCAATCTCTGCCACCACAAAATAGAGGTTTTATTCTTAAGGAAAAATTAATCTCTCATCAGTACCATTAACTCTTTTTCTTTCACGCAATATATATTTATTTACATATATAAACTGCATTTCTCTTCATCAAAAATAAGGAAACAAATCAGTATATGAAATCACTACAATATATCTAATTATATTTAAGATATTGAAAGCATATCCTGACCAAAAGCACATGTACTTTTTAGATGACAGAGCGCCATCTACTGGAACAGATATCAACTAAACTTTGATTTAACCTGTTCCCTGGTAATTGGCCAACCCAATTTCTTGATAAATGAAGAAAAACCATCCACGAACGTGTTTCGAGCTGTTGGCACTTGTCGGCGTGAATTAGGCTGTATCACTACATCACTACATGTGCTTTTGGTCAGGATATGCATTCTTTATTTATAATATCAACACCTGACCATTTTATTCTTTATTTTTTCTATTATTTTTTAAATTTAATTATATAGGTTGGAAGTTTATTTAAAATAGAGAAGAATACATGTTCATATAATCAAGTAGTGTCTTCATCTACTTTCGGCTCTAAGCTCAAGAAGAGCTTCTAGATGGAGACACTTGTTGACCCGAAATTGCTTCAGTAATAAATATCACACAAAATATTTTGAAAATACCTGGATACCCTGTGAATTCCCAAATATATCCACCTATTATAAACTAAAATACTTCATAAATCTTAATTTAGTATATAGACGATGTAAATGAGTAAGCATATGTGATTAAAATATCATCTATTATGAATCTAAATAATGAAATTGGCATTATATGGTCAATATTTCTATGAAAAATAGATACTTCGGGCCAGTCAACGTTTCGACAAAAATTTTCTGTCTTCGTCAGAAGAAGTAAATAAAAATGAAGCATTTGGCCAACTTTTATTTACTTCTCTTGACAAAGACAAAATAATTTTGTCGAAACGTTGAGAAAATAAATTCTAACTGGCCGCAGTGTTTATTTTTCACAAAAATATGAATACCGGTCAGACAACCTCTATACTTACGATTATATGGTTAACTTGTTAATCAATCAATGAGGAATTATAAACATTCTCTTTTTACCAAAACTGACATGAGAAATTTATATATATTTATAAATATCGCAATACTCTCGATTGAAATTTAATAAATTTAATGTATATCTCGGGGCTCAAAAATCATTCATTCTAATTAACAGCCCCGTAAAAAAAGATATTTCCTTTAATGCATATAAAAAAATATATAGATGGAGCTGCTTTTAAAATTATTTTTTAAATCTTTAAAACACTAAATTAACATAGGTATACGTTTTTATAAGTTAGGTTTTGATCTTGGAAATATCTTTATTTAGTATTGAAATAAATATGTATCTATATAAAATAGAATTAAGATGATATTAGCAAAAGTTTGAAATATTATTAAGAATTTGAACCTTATATGCATTCTCGCTGTTTGGTAAATATTATATTTTTACGAGAATTACTTAAAATAAGAGTAGTTTTCTAATTAATTTTTACCAAGATGTGAAAGTTACAATATTTTTAAAAGTATGTTATTTACTTAATATCATTATATATATATATCCAAAAAGCCAAAGGTCGTCTTTCCCGTCAAAATAGACGTCAAAACTAGACGCCATCTATTGACCGTCGCCGCAACTAGAGGCCTCGGGTCGGTGACAAAGCCACAACACCAACTTTGGTAAACTGAAAAGCGTCCACCTAGAGACCAGGGTTTCGGGCTAATGGCCCCAGACTGACGAGGGATCAATATCCTCCCGGCAAAATTTTCATCTATATATATATATATAATAAAAGGATTTGAAAGCGCGAATGTTTCTTTTATACATAAAACGAACTTCTACTGTTCTTACTGCGTTTTATGTATAAAAGAAACATTCGCGCTTTTAAATCATTTTATTTTATATGTATAGATGGCGCGTTATTGCTTTGTGTTAATATATATTTATAATATATATATTTATATATATATGCCGCACTGAGTTTGTTTATACAAAAATGAAATGTCTTGATAAAGGTTTGGCGTTCAGCCAACCGAAAAATTGGCAAATAAATAGTTTTCAAAATCCAATATATGCCTTTTTATTATCTTATATATATATATATATTAAAAAACGAAAGAAAAAAATAAAAGATAAAAAGATCAGGTGTTGAAATATATATTAAAAATGGTATATCCTGACCAGGAGCACTTGTGCTTTACAGAAGGCAGAGCGCCATCTGGTGGAACAGAAATCAACTAAACATTAATTTAGCCTGTTCCCTGATATTTGGCCAACCCAATTTCTTGATAAATCAAGAAAAGCCATCCACGAACGCGTTTCGCGCTTTTGGTCAGCGTATTTTTTGGTCGCAGTGGTTCAGCCTACTCCACGCTGACGAGCGCCACGATTTATAATATCAATATATATATTAATAGTATTTTTTTTTGGAAAATGGATAAAAGCAAAATATTAAGAAATACAGATTTTGAATTTAACTTTGAGTCAGAACAGCGAGCTAATTCCTGTGGGTCTCTTGTCACAAGAGCCTGTATTTATGCATGGACAGCTCTACGAGCTCGTATGTGGCTTTTTCACGTGTGTGATCTTCGGATAGCATACAAGTAGAGTTGAATCAAAAATACTGACAGTGACCAATGTTGGACACACTGTATTGGTGCCAAAAATATATTCTGCTCCTTCAGATATCAGCCTTCCCTTCATTCTTAAGAGGCATCAGTTTTCACTAAAGTTGGTTTTTGCTATGACTATAAATAATATTTGGGTTCTTGCTACATACGCATGGACAGCTCTATGCGGCTTTTGCACGTGTTCGAACTTTGGACAAAATACATATAAAGTTGAACCCGTGTATGAATAAAAATATAAATTTATTTTCAATGAGTCCTTTAGATTAATTCCTTTTATAAGTATTCTCCTCTGCAATATAGTTGACAACCTCTTTTTCTGATTTATTTGCTTATATATTTTTAATTTGAAATATATTTATATAAAACTTTTACTAATGTCTATAGTTTCTCACTTCAAAGGATTTTTTTTTGTTTTAGTTTTTGTTAATACACTATTACCAATTATTTAGATTTTGGACTTCTCTTTATTAACTAAATTTTCCCATTTCTCTACACATATATTTTGTACATTTTCTGTTTGTTAATACACTATTACCAATTATTTAGATTTTGGACTTCTCTTTATTGAATAAATTTCCCATTTCTCTACACATATATTTTGTACATTTTCTGTTTGTTAATACACTATTACCAATTATTTAGATTTTGGACTTCTCTTTATTAAATACATTTTCCCATTTCTCTATACATAAATTTTGTACATTTTCAGTAGTTGCCGTCGCCTCTGTAAAACCTTTTTACCGGTAAAGTTGTATTCAAACAACAATCAGCTGTGTAAATTTGATTTTTAAAAGGGTCGAATTATCGGAAGTGTCGAATTATCGATAGTGTCGAATTACAGTTTGTTATATGATAGGCTATAGTTTATGACATTAAAACATGGTAGAATTACCATGTGTCGATATGAAACTAGAAATTTATTTTTAATAAGGTCCTTTAAATGAATTAATTACTTTTATATGTTGTCTTATCTGCAATATAGTTGTGTTGTTTGAAATTTTATTTTCTAATTTGTTATTTTTTTTCTTCTTTTCACTCAAATAATATTTATTCAATGTAATTTAATTAATAATTAATTTAATCCAATGTCCTATAGTTTCTTCCCTGAAATTGGTTACCAAACATGAGTCAGGGTTTCCTCAGTGTTAACAGTTGGAGTGTTAAAATGTGGAGGAGCAAAATAACTCCCTACTGAATTTCTCAATAGCCTTACTCCCAGAAGAATGCCTCCAATCATCAGCCGCGTTATATTGTATTTTAAATGTTACTTTAAATAGAAGTTATGAACGGAAAAATACGTCCAGGGTAGCCGAGTGGACAAGGCACCTGCCCGGTAAGCATAAGGGTGTGGGTTCGATTCCCGCCCCTGGACACTTTTTATTTTTCCGTTCTCCATTACTCTTCATATTTCACCTTTCCATACTTCATCCTCAAAGTTAGAAATGTCGCTATTTCTCTTTGAAAATAAATTTCGATTTTTAAAAGAAACATTCGCGGTATAATTTTAATTTTCGTTTTACAATCATCAGCCGCGTTATATTGTATTTTAAATGTTACTTTAAATATGAGTTATGAACGGAAAAATACGTCCAGGGTAGCCGAGTGGACAAGGCACCTGCCCGGTAAGCAGAAGGGTGTGGGTTCGATTCCCGCCCCTGGACACTTTTTATTTTTCCGTTCTCCATTACTCTTCATATTTCACCTTTCCATACCTCATCCTCAAAGTTAGAAATGTCGCTATTTCTCTTTGAAAATAAATTTCGATTTTTAAAAGAAACATTCGCGGTATAATTTTAATTTTCGTTTTACAATCATCAGCCGCGTTATATTGTATTTTAAATGTTACTTTAAATATAAGTTATGAACGGAAAAATACGTCCAGGGTAGCCGAGTGGACAAGGCACCTGCCCGGTAAGCAGAAGGGTGTGGGTTCGATTCCCGCCCCTGGACACTTTTTATTTTTCCGTTCTCCATTACTCTTCATATTTCACCTTTCCATACCTCATCCTCAAAATTAGAAATGTCGCTATTTCTCTTTGAAAATAAATTTCGATTTTTAAAAGAAACATTCGCGGTATAATTTTAATTTTCGTTTTACAATCATCAGCCGCGTCATATTTTATTTTAAATGTTACTTTAATATAAGTAATGAACGGAAAAATACGTCCAGGGTAGCCGAGTGGACAAGGCACCTGCCCGGTAAGCAGAAGGGTGTGGGTTCGATTCCCGCCCCTGGACACTTTTTATTTTTCCGTTCTCCATTACTCTTCATATTTCACTTTTCCATACCTCATCCTCAAAGTTAGAAATGTCGCTATTTCTCTTTGAAAATAAATTTCGATTTTTAAAAGAAACATTCGCGGTATAATTTTAATTTTCGTTTTACAATCATCAGCCGCGTTTTATTGTATTTTAAATGTTACTTTAAATATAAGTTATGAACGGAAAAATACGTCCAGGGTAGCCGAGTGGACAAGGCACCTGCCCGGTAAGCAGAAGGGTGTGGGTTCGATTCCCGCCCCTGGACACTTTTTATTTTTCCGTTCTCCATTACTCTTCATATTTCACCTTTCCATACCTCATCCTCAAAGTTAGAAATGTCGCTATTTCTCTTTGAAAATAAATTTCGATTTTTAAAAGAAACATTCGCGGTATAATTATAATTTTCGTTTTACAATCATCAGCCGCGTTACATTGTATTTTAAATGTTACTTTAAATATAAGTTATGAACGGAAAAATACGTCCAGGGTAGCCGAGTGGACAAGGCACCTGCCCGGTAAGCAGAAGGGTGTGGGTTCGGTTCCCGCCCCTGGACACTTTTTATTTTTCCGTTCTCCATTACTCTTCATATTTCACCTTTCCATACCTCATCCTCAAAATTAGAAATGTCGCTATTTCTCTTTGAAAATAAATTTCGATTTTTAAAAGAAACATTCGCGGTATAATTTTAATTTTCGTTTTACAATCATCAGCCGCGTTATATTGTATTTTAAATGTTACTTTAAATATAAGTTATGAACGGAAAAATACGTCCAGGGTAGCCGAGTGGACAAGGCACCTGCCCGGTAAGCAGAAGGGTGTGGGTTCGATTCCCGCCCCTGGACACTTTTTATTTTTCCGTTCTCCATTACTCTTCATATTTCACCTTTCCATACTTCATCCTCAAAGTTAGAAATGTCGCTATATCTCTTTGAAAATAAATTTCGATTTTTAAAAGAAACATTCGCGGTATAATTTTAATTTTCGTTTTACAATCATCAGCCGCGTTATATTGTATTTTAAATGTTACTTTAAATATAAGTTATGAACGGAAAAATACGTCCAGGGTAGCCGAGTGGACAAGGCACCTGCCCGGTAAGCAGAAGGGTGTGGTTCGATTCCCGCCCCTGGACACTTTTTATTTTTCCGTTCTCCATTACTCTTCATATTTCACCTTTCCATACCTCATCCTCAAAGTTAGAAATGTCGCTATTTCTCTTCGAAAATAAATTTCGATTTTTAAAAGAAACATTCGCGGTATAATTTTAATTTTCGTTTTACAATCATCAGCCGCGTTATATTGTATTTTAAATGTTACTTTAAATATAAGTAATGAACGGAAAAATACGTCCAGGGTAGCCGAGTGGACAAGGCACCTGCCCGGTAAGCAGAAGGGTGTGGGTTCGATTCCCGCCCCTGGACACTTTTTATTTTTCCGTTCTCCATTACTCTTCATTTTTAACCTTTCCATACCTCATCCTCAAAGTTAGAAATGTCGCTATTTCTCTTTGAAAATAAATTTCGATTTTTAAAAGAAACATTCGCGGTATAATTTTAATTTTCGTTTTACAATCATCAGCTGCGTTATATTGTATTTTAAATGTTACTTTAAATATAAGTTATGAACGGAAAAATACGTCTAGGGTAGCCGAGTGGACAAGGCACCTGCCCGGTAAGCAGAAGGGTGTGGGTTCGATTCCCGCCCCTGGACACTTTTTATTTTTCCGTTCTCCATTACTCTTCATATTTCACTTTTCCATACCTCATCCTCAAAGTTAGAAATGTCGCTATTTCTCTTTGAAAATAAATTTCGATTTTTAAAAGAAACATTCGCGGTATAATTTTAATTTTCGTTTTACAATCATCAGCCGCGTTTTATTGTATTTTAAATGTTACTTTAAATATAAGTTATGAACGGAAAAATACGTCCAGGGTAGCCGAGTGGACAAGGCACCTGCCCGGTAAGCAGAAGGGTGTGGGTTCGATTCCCGCCCCTGGACACTTTTTATTTTTCCGTTCTCCATTACTCTTCATATTTCACCTTTCCATACCTCATCCTCAAAGTTAGAAATGTCGCTATTTCTCTTTGAAAATAAATTTCGATTTTTAAAAGAAACATTCGCGGTATAATTATAATTTTCGTTTTACAATCATCAGCCGCGTTATATTGTATTTTAAATGTTACTTTAAATATAAGTTATGAACGGAAAAATACGTCCAGGGTAGCCGAGTGGACAAGGCACCTGCCCGGTAAGCAGAAGGGTGTGGATTCGATTCCCGCCCCTGGACACTTTTTATTTTTCCGTTCTCCATTACTCTTCATATTTCACCTTTCCATACCTCATCCTCAAAATTAGAAATGTCGCTATTTCTCTTTGAAAATAAATTTCGATTTTTAAAAGAAACATTCGCGGTATAATTTTAATTTTCGTTTTACAATCATCAGCCGCGTTATATTGTATTTTAAATGTTACTTTAAATATAAGTAATGAACGGAAAAATACGTCCAGGGTAGTCGAGTGGACAAGGCACCGGATACTTTAAAGAAAGAAAAAATGAAATGTCTCTTGAATGATTTATTTCCAGATGATGATGTTCATTCAGATAAAGAGGAACATGCTATTATTAGAAACTATAAACCTGAATTTAAAAACCAAAATAACATTTTTATAAAAATAAAATATGTTGGAAACATATTTTCAATAATAAATATCAAGAAAGCACAAGGTCCAGATTTTATCAGCAATAATATGATCAAACAGGCAGGTACACTTTTAATCCTGGACAAATACCTGTTTGAGGATGCTGGGCTGTGACATCCGACCTAGAGCGTCAGTCGTCATGCAGGAAGGATTCTCCTGGATCTAGTGGACGCGTCCTTCCGAAGATGGCTCCCTTCACCCGCGGGCTTTCCCTCGTCGGTCGGACCAGAGCCGCCAACTGCTTGGTCACTCCTCCTTCATGTATCACCTCCATGGATATATTCCAGCCGACTCCTCCATCTCCAATCTGCAAGCCCGTCTGGTGCGGTTTGTCTGAAGTCCCGATTGCACTGCTTGGTTGCCGGCTAGCTTCATATCAAGAGGCAAGGATACAATTTAATCCATTCTAATTGAAATGCTTATCCAAAGAAAGATATGTTATTGGATAGTCCAAAATATTTTGTGGGAAGAATAAATGCTGAACACAGAAAGGATTTGGACTTTGGACTTGTTCAACGAGAGAAATAACTTTGTCGAACGCATAATCAATCGAATTTGTGTGTATGCATATAAACCAAAGGTTGTAATTATATATTCAAGAAATTATTGCGTATAATTAGAGTAGAAGTAGTTTAAACTGAAATAAAGGATTTCTTAGAAAACTAAAATAAAACTAAACTTGTTCTGAAAAAAATGTTGAACCTAGATGAAAATTTTGAATGAATTCAATAGAAATATTTAGCATAAGTTGATAATCCACCAGTGTAAATCATGATTCCTATAACTAAATTCTAGTTTTTAATATAAATTTCAAAGTAGATTCACATAAGAGGCCCAAATTTTATAAAGAAAAAATAAAATTATAGGAAAAAAAAATATATAAATGTTATAAATAGAAGATGAATGAGATTTTCTGTTGTATTCTTGATCATGTTTAGGATTATGGTAATGTAATGCAGTCGTGGTTGAAATAATAATCTTGAAAATATAAAGTCTTGATCAGAGATTTCTTTATTTGAGCCAAGGAAAATATATGAAAAACATAATTTGATAAAAGTAATGTCTGGCTTAAGGCGAGTAGAATAAGGAAAACAAATTATTATTTACATCATGTACAAAAGTTTTGAGCCGGCCATCGGGGAACAGAAATCAACTAAACGTGATATTTTGCCAACCCATATTCTTGATAAATTAAGCCATCCACGAACGCGTTTCGGTGTTCAGTGTGAAGCAGGCTGTTTCCCTGCGACCAAAACAAATTTTTTCAAACGTTATTTTTCACATTTAATTATATATATTATATAAAATATAGTTGGTTTTAGAGAAAGAGTATTGATAATTAAAAATAGATAAATATTATTTTGAAGGAATCATAAAGGTTTTGTATTTTATGTAACAACGGGTTATAACAATTTCACGCTGTAGCATCGGCAGTTACGCATCATAGAAGCAGAACGTAGTAAAAAAAAGAATAATCGGGATATAAGGATAAGAAATAGAGCAAATAAAGAAATATGTAAACCTTTAATCCAACTTTTAAAGGTAAAAAGAAAGAAAACAAACTGAAACTTTTAAAAGTATTTTTTTTTTTCAATTCATGTTTTTTTCTTTTTTTTTCTAATAAGACTTTTTAGGGTAAATTGGAGTCAAATTTGTTTGTTTTGTGTTAATGGAAACCATAATGGCTCAACCAGGATGGAAAGAGATTGGTACCGGGCCTGGTCTTATCAAAAGTAAACCTGGGGAGAGTTTCGACCTTCGTACTCGACTCTCATACTAATCTATTCCACCAACGATCATATGAATTAAATCTAAAAAGACATGCAGGAGAAACATAAAAAAATATATTTTCTTTTGTTGTTGTTGAGGGTGACGGAAAGAAGGACACAGTGTGTGGTGTATGTTAACTTGTTTATGTTCGGTAATAGCTTGCTCTACTTTCAATTCGACATCAAATTTACTATAACTTTCTTTATATATTATAAACCTTTTTAATATATTTATAATAGGAAACAAATAAAATTATATAATATTATATATATTATACTGTGAAATCTATTGATAAAATATAAATAAAACTAAATAATATTCAAATGTCAATTTTATATATCAAATATTGTGAAAACTCAAAAATGAATATTTATTTATTATATAAAACGCAGTTTCAAAATATAATTATTAATTTTTTATTGTCATCAAATAATTACAATAGGTGGTGGGTTAACCAAACTACGAAAAATGTTCAAAATAATGAAATTAAGTAGGCATTTGTTTATTCTTTATCAGGATGAGCTTTTAATAATGTTTACAATTTATATCGAAACATATTTTGAGACATAGACAAAACAATATTTTTCAAAGATATATTTTCAAAAGTAATATATTTTAAAATATAATTATTCAAAGAGCTTCTTAGTTGTTCCAATTAATATTTTCTAGACTTTTAAGATAAAAATAATATTAGTTTCAATGATAAATACTATTTCTTTATTATACTTTTACTTAATACATTTTTGCTATTATTTCACATTGTTCTCATGGAATTCTGGCCTTAACTACCCGTTTCATTATTTTTTTAGGATGACTGAATGACCAGTTTTTGGTCGTTGAGATACAGCTTGCACCACGCTGTTAAGGGCCAACAGCCCAAAACGCTTACATGGTTATCTTTCCTTAATTAATCAAGTAGGGGTATTTGGTCAATTCTGGAATAATTATAAATCCACGAATATTTGATATTTTTTTCCGATAAATAGCGCAAGCCATCAGCAACTTTCAGTTGCACGATAAGAAGATTCCTTTTTTTTCTTTTCTCAATATTAGTTTCGTTAGTGATATTTTTTAATACGATATTCATTACTTAAATAATCGTTATAAAAAATATCTATATGAGCTATAACTTTCTATTTTTTAATTTCTAATATATTTCTCCTTGTTATTACAATTATTAATATTAAAAAGAATGTTCATCAGGTAAAGATTTCATTTATTTTAAAATCAATTTTAAATTAATAGACCAGAATTCTTAAACTTTCGTTACACATACAAAGTTTAATCAACGATATATATTTTTTGGATAAAAAAGAAACTTTTTTTTAATTATATGTAATCAATAAATCTGATCCAAAATCTCACATTCAATTGATTTTTTCATATGGATTTATCAATATTCAAGACATACTAAGTTATGCAAAGAAACATAGAAAGTTAGATTTACTTATGATGAATTTAGATCTTCTCTTTATATATATTCAAATATATGGTAGAAACTCATTTTAAAGAAGAAAAAAATAATTTAATATTTTAGATATAAATATATGTTATATTGAAATATTATTTTCTTTCAAATATATTTCAAAGATTAAATGACTCTCCTAAATCGACTGCCAGAGGCCACGCTTCCGCTATAAAAACTCAATTGTTCTTGTTTCTCGTAAGCCGGCTCAAACCTTTTGTACATTATTGAAATAAGCTTTTCATTTTTATATTCTTACGCTTTAAGCCAGGCAGTACTTTTATAAAATTATGTTTTTATATGTTATTTTGGTTCAATTAAAGCAATCTCTGATCAAGACTATTATTATTATTGCCACGATTGCAGAACAATACCGTTATATACTCATGGATACCAAAATCAGCATCAAGTAATAATTCTATATAACTCTAATAATAAAAAAACCAACAGGAATCTCTTTTTTTTAATAATATATATATATTAAAAATAAAGAAGCAATCTCCTGACCACGAGCACATGTGCTTTTTAGATGGCAGAGCGCCATCTAGTGGAGCAAAAATAAACTAAACGTTTATTTAGCTTGCTCCGAGATATTTGGCCAACCCAATTTCTTGAATATATCAAGAAAAGCCATCTACGAACGCGTTTCGCGCTGTTGGCGTTCGTCAGCGTGGAGAAGGCTGTAACCACTGCGACCAAAAATATTTTTGGTCCCAATGGCTTCCCGAAAAATCAAGAAATGGGTATTTAAGGCCAAATTTGCGTAAAGCCGCTTAAAACATGAAAAAACAATAGAAAAAAATAATATAATTTCTTATATTAATTAATCAATGTCACATATTGAATTATTTTAAATATATTTTCACTCCTGTTGAACGGCAGAAGTACTGGAAAGCTCGGCCAAATATATTCTTACATGAAGCTCTCGCTTCGCGAATTTTTACTTTAAATATCTATTGCTCAAGACGATTATACAACTTAAAATCCTGTAGGAATATCCTCTCTTCTTCAGCGCTAGACAACAACGAGTTAGTGGATGACTTTTCATGATTTATCAAGAAATTGGGTTGGCTAAATATCTCGGAGCAAGCTAAATAAACGTTTAGTTTATTTTTGCTCCACTAGATGGCGCTCTGCCATCTAAAAAGCACATGTGCTCGTGGTCAGGAGATGCCTTCTTTATTTTTAATATCAATACCTGGCCCACTTATCTTTTATTTTTTCTATTGTTTTTTTTTATGTGTTTAAGCGTCTTTACGCAAATTTGGCCTTAAATACCCATTTCTTGATTTTTAGCAATTAGTTATTCAAAGTACAAAATAGTGAGGCGAAGAGATTATGTAACATTTAATATGCCGATCTTTCGAGGATTTCTGCCCTTCAAAAAGAGTGAAAATAAATTTCTAAATAATTCACTATGTGACACTGAATAATTAACATTATAAGAAAGAAATAATTTAGTGTCGAAAGATTAATTTCAATTATATATCAACTTTACAGTAAAATCATTTGTTCATTGATGATAATGTAATTTATCACTGAAATTAAGATGATTAAAAAGCATCCAATGAAAAAATTGCTTCAAAATTGATGAACCACGCGAAGAAGAATACATTTTTTAGATATCAAAATTGAATTTCTAAATATTTTCTTACCAAAGTATAGACTTCAGCAAGCATACTATATTGTTATGAAGCATCTGCTAGCCATCTGTTATGTTTGAATATGAGAGTTCACATGTGTTAGTCATAGAGTGTATAACCTCTATGTATTTTAGATATTTTCTATTTTAAATATCTCAATCTAGATATATAATATCTTATCATATAATATATTATAAAACAGGCATCTCTTAATCCTGCAACTGAAAGTTGCCTGTGGCTTGCCTCATATATCGGAAAAAATATCAACTATTCTCGTTGATTTTTAATTATTCCAGAATTGGCCAAATACCCATTCTTGATTAATCAAGAAAATCTAACTCCGCACTGTTTCGGTCTTTTGGCCTTCATCAGCGTGGTGCAAGCTGTACCTCAACGACCAAAAACTGGTCATTCAGGCGTCCTGAAAAATCACTATTTAGCACTATTAAATCGCTATAAGCATCAGCACCTTTCAGTTGCACGTAAGGAGATGCCTTTTTTATAATTTATGCGCCTTATCCCAGCTACAATATCACATTCGTACTATTTTTTCACAATAAATAATATGTTTTTTAAAACTATTGACATCTTGTGAATTATTTCTGTTTAATTTCCAATGTGACTAACGTAGGTAACAGCACAATTTTCATAAAGAGCAAGATAGTGTACATTGCGACTGCTGTGCTAGAGATGTATGGAGACTTCTGAGGCTCTTCATTGGACCCCACCACCTCAACATCTTGTGAATTTATTTGTTAGGTAAACGTAATTTTCAAAATTACACTATATACTAGTGAAATTGATATTAATGTTACTTTAAAAGAAAATAACATTCTATCTATAAAATAATCGTAACAACATATAAAAATATAGGACAATCACAAGGTAATAAGACCATTTCCAAATAAATAAATAGTGTGGGACAGTTTGGTAAAAACGTTTTTACTATCTTCAGACAAAAGTGCTGAATGAGAAAAAAAAAATATATCACAGCATGTTTAAAACATATTTGAACTATTTGAAGCATGCTGTGATATTTTTTTCTCATCCTGAACTTTGTCTGAAGATGGTAACAACGTTTTTACTGAAACGTCACACACTATTCTTTTTTGTATTTGATCTTATTACCTTGCGTTTATAATTTTGTCTGAATTGTACCTCATCAATATAGGATGATATATATAATACAATATAATGCGGCTTATGATTGTATAATGAAATTTGGCAATTATACCGCAAATGTTTATTTTGAACGATCGAAATTTATTTTTAAGGAGAAATAACGATTATTTCTAACCTTAGGTATGAAGTATGATTGGATGAATTGTGAAGCGTAATAATTACACGGAAAAATAAATTCCCATCCCTGGACACTTTCCGTTCATCATTACGCTTCACAATTTATCCTTGCATACTTCATCCCTAAGGTTAGAAATAATCGTTTATTTTCCTTAAAATAAATTTTCGATTTTTCGTTCAAAAGAAACATTTGCGGTATAATTGCCAAATTCCGCCATAGAAAAATATATTTTAAGTTATAAATAATATGAAATAATACTGTGTTTTTGAATTATTTCCATTTGAACATATTTCGTTAAAATAAAAAAAAAACATTACTTAAAATCTTGATGTTTATCAATATCTTAAATCATTCTCGGCAGATGGAGCTGGTTCAAAATGGTATATATCAATATTATTCTAGAAAGAGAATTTAAAAAATAATTTTAATTTATTTTGAAATATAATATTGAGGTAGGTCGAATAATATTGTGATGATATTTTAAAAGCAATATATTATTCTCTTTTTTCATTTATTTTCATTTATTTTTCTTTTGTTGTAATCCTCTACATTCTAAACCAATTTAGGTTATCATTTAAATTTATAATATTTTCTTACGAAATTTCTAGAATTTCAAGAATATCAAAAATTTTTAATTGAGTATATACCTATTTTAATTTGAAACACTAATGCGTATTTTATATTGTGAAAATCATTAAAAACAAACTGAAGTCCTGAATTTAATGATATTAATCAGTAAATATTATTTAAAAAAAATGGATACATTTAAAACCAGCGTGAAGGAGGCTGAAATTTATTTCAGATCTTAGGATTTAAGATATGATTTGAACGAGTACAAATAAAGGCGGTTGGTGAAAATCATATTTGTAAATATAAAGCCTATTATTATACATTTATAACAATGTAAATCATTTTGGTAAACTATTATCCAGCTATTGGTTTCCTGGTTAATAAATCCTTGAATATTCAAATGATTTGATTCAAAATATTTATAACATTTTCATTTATAATGATAATATATAATGTGTGTTTTATATACATTACTGGAAAATTTTGATTCTTCTTTGGAAGGTCTAAACCGTTGTGTTTCGACCGCTACGACCTGGGTTCGATTCCCGCATTGGGAACTTTTTTCTTATTAAAAAAATGCTCCAATGGTCCCCGATTCTCGCAAAGGTCCAACGCCACCAACGAGTGCAAGTAACCAAACGGGCTCTGGCATATTTGTAAGTGCAAAATTTTAATATGTGTAGACATGTGGTGCACTTACATCAAAAGCAGCCGTCTACTTCTACCCACCACGATTATAATGGCCTGTACCATGTGTAATAGGATAAACAAAAAAAAAGGTTGTTCTTTGAATATATCATAGTGATTTCTTTCTTATCATGTTCAGTTATATTTAGCTTATAAGCATTCAAAGGTGAATCCTATTTAGAAATGAGGTATAGTGACAATATTTTGTGTTTTATTATTTAATTCAATTACAAGGTTTCAACAACAATAAATAACAAGGTTAACCATAATATATAAACAAAAATTACATATGCAAAATTAGAGAAAAAGGAAAAACAGTGTTTTCGACAGCTTAAACAATGATGAAAATCATATAATAATTAAATATTTTACATAAATATATACAAAGAATGTTACAATTTCAACATATTTTCCATAAAAAACTGCATCAATTCTGCATAACTCGATGTAAAAGTGTAACCCGCAATGTGAGACCCCATATTTATTCAAAATTGCGACTAATATAATGAAAGACATGTTAATCTCGCAATAGGGAATGTGAAACATTCGTTTTAAAAATACATAAAGAAATATCTCAAACTATCGAAATATTTATATTTTATTAATCGATTATTCTATAAATAACATTCCAAAATCAGCAGAATTTTTCTTCTTTTTCGTAATATATATATACAACTCTTAATATAATTGGTAATGCAAGGTTTATATATATATTTCATTTTCAAATTAAAATTTGTAGAAAAAATTACGCTGTTAAATCAACCGTCAGAGGTCGCGCTTTCCCTTTATATAACCCATTGCTGTTGTTTCCCGTTGGTCGGCTCAAACCTTATGTAATTATGTGAATAATATTTGTTTTCTTTATTCTTAAGCTTTAAATCAGGCAGTAACTTTCTAAATCTGTTTCTTTTCATAAGCTAAATTAAAGCAATAATGATCTAAACTGTTTTTATTTATATTTTCAAAATTTTAATCACGACTGCATTACCATAGCATAATCCTCTAGAAATCAAAATCATCAGAAAATCTCATTTTTTATATTATATATATATGTTATATTAAAATATTATTTCATTTAAAAATATATTTCATAGATTCAAATATTCTGTTTAAATCTACCACCAGATGTCGGGACTTCCCCTATATAAAACCGATTGTTGTGTTTCCCGATGGCCGGCTCAAAATTTTGTACTTTATGTAAATAAGCTTTTCATTTTTTTGATTCTTACACCTTAAGCCAGGCAGTACTTTCATCAAAATATGTTTTTTTATATTTTCCTTTAGCTCAATTAAATCAATCTTTTATCAAGGCTATTATTATTTTTAACCACGACTGCATTACCATAGCATAATCCACGAGATAATTAAGATCAGCAGAATTATTTTTTATTTATAACAAACCCAAAATCAAGCCACGGCTAATAATTCTGTATATTTTAAAATATTCCAAAATCAGCGGAAAATCTTCTTATATATATATATACTAAAGAACTAAAGAATCTCGACCAACCTTAAAGAAATTATTTCTTTACTCATTACATAATGTCAAATGATAGACTCTGACTAGTGTAAATAAATCAAATTAATTTATCACTGAGATTTTAAAAAATGGTATAGGAAGTCGATAATAACAAAAAAAGTACTTAGAAAATAATTAATTTTGTATTAATTTTGTTTTTTTCAATAAATTGATATGAATATATAAATTTTAATTTAATATTATGCATATATATTTGATATCCTGAGGGTCTCTCGCTGTGATGTGAGATCCGAGAGGGTCTCTCGCTATACTGTGGTAACCGAATAAGGTATCTGGTCTAACTAATTGAAATATATGAGACTTTAAAATACCAGTATACTATATGTATATCTATTGATTATATATTTTACATTTATTCACATCTATTTATCTTTATTTAATCTTATTTATTCGTGTATTTTGTATTTAACTCTATATAACCTTATATGATCTATGTAATTAATATTTTCAATCTCAATTTCTTTATCTCTTTCTTTCTCTCTTTATATATACATAACACTTGCCAACACACACATCACAACAAACACACACACAAACATCACAGTCCACGACTGAGTAGCAAAAATCACAAAATAATATTATACACGAAATTTGGAATAGATATATTAAAAACAAGAAGGCATATCCTAACCGCGCTCACGTGAGCATTTCTAGATGGCAGAGCGCATTCTGAAAATTCTCATGTGAGCACGGTCAGGATATGCCTTCTTTTGTTTTTAATATCAATACCTAACCTTTTTTTATATTTTTTATTCTTTATTATTTGTATATATTTACACCAATATCTTGTATAATATATATCGTAATATTTGCTAAGTAGTCTTGGGCTGTGTGGCAAACGGTAAGGGCACACAAAGAGTCAGAGTTCAGAATCATAAACGTGTGAGGAGGAGTTTTAAGAGTAAAGAGAAAGTCTAAGGACCACCCTGGGAATAATTGGCGTGAAAACTACCTCCGAGAGAACTGTTTCCTGATTATCAAATCCAGTCTTTTTAAACTATTCTCAGTAGGGTAAAATAGTCACCGTTGTGAGGGAAAACGAGGAGGCGACATTGGAAATGTCCATTTTTATAGCAGGAAGCCTGAGGTCGACAGGCTTTTATTACTAGATAACTTCCTATTCCCTCTAATTATAATTTCACATAGATTATCTTTATACAGATATTTCTATAATATGCATTTGTACTTGTCAGAAAATATTAATATATAAAAAATATATATATATGTTATATTAAAATTTTGTTTTATTCAGAATTATATTTCATGGATTCAAATACTCTGCTAAGTCAACCGCCAGAGGTCACGCTTCTCCTATAAAAATCATTATTGTTTCCCGATGACCGGCTCAAACCTTTTGTACATTATGTAAATAACTTTTGATTTTCTTGTTCTACTCGCCTTAAGACTGGAAGTACCTTTATCAAATTATGTTTTTTTAATATATTCATTTATCTCAATTAAATCAATTACTGATCAAAACCATTTACATTATTATTCTCTCAAGATTTTTAACCACGACTACATTTCCATAGCATAATCCTCAAGATAATCAAAAATCAAGCATAAAATCTCCTCATTTTTCATAATATATATACATTTCGAATATCAATATATATGTTATAATAATGTTAATTTATTTTAAAATTATATAATTTATGGAAAAATTTACTCTTGATAAATCAAGAAAAGCCATCCACCAAGGCGTTTCGCGCTGTTGGCGTTCGCAGCGTGGAGTAGCCTGTACCAAAATATTTTTTATTTCAGTTTTCTTGGGAAACCAAGAAATGGGTATTCAAGGCCAAACTTGCATGAATACGCTTAACACGTGAAAAAATAATAGAAACATATTTTAAAAATCAGAAATAAAGAAGGCCTATCCTGACCAGGAGTACATGTGCTTTTTCTTTAAATATTCGTGTAAATTTTAGTCGCTATTCGCTTCATTATTCACTAAAACAGCTTAGTAAAAATTTCCAAGGTTATAAAACTATCTCATATTTTCGAATAAAATACATAGCGGTGGCTGTAATTGGCAATCACTTAGAATTTTCTCTACGTATATTTGCATATTTAACATACTTACCATTTTCCTGCCTTAACCTATATTATTCCTTACAAATTGATCATAAAAAATAATTCATTGGCAAATTCTGCCCAGTGTGTCTATATATATGGTATATAATGGTACTGTAAGGTTTAATAGGAGAATTTTATGGTTTTTTAGATATATATAATGTGTGTTTTATGATTTCTCATTTTAAAAATATATACAATTTAATTACAAATCATGTAATTTGGAGAATTTCTAGGAAAAATCGGGGTTAACGGATGATCCAGCTGCTTCTGTGGAAAAGAAAACCAGAACTCATTACATTTATTAATAGAATGCCCAATCTTTCACACCTACAGAAGTAATCATTTTTATCCCATCGAAGAAATGTGCATATTTGTATATAACAAAGACATCTATGTAAAATTCCATAATTTTTGTAAATTCATTTCAGACTTAATTTTCTATTTGAGAAAACCAACCTTTCATTTTTAATTTTGTTTTTAGTCTTGTCATTGAATTGTATATAAAAAGAACTGTATATAAGTTGTTAAAATGTATTTAGGCGCAAGTATCCCAAGCTGGGATATCGCGTCCGATATGACAAATATAAAAAAAAAATCAAAATATATGTAACAACAATTTAATAATATATTATTATTTCCAATTTATCAATACTATAAGAATATATATTATTTAAAAACTTTAAAATAATTTGGATATTAAACACATATTTGAAATAATTAATAATCTTTATTAAAAATGTCGTAAGACATTTACTATAGATGGAGCTGGTTGAAACAATTTTAAAATTCTTTTAAATATCAAACAACCTGTGTTTATTTTATTTGTATATTAGGTTCTGCTTCTTTAAAATAGAACTTGTTTCAAATTTGATAGTTTATTGCTATTATTGTAAATATTATTGTGATAATATTTGTAAAATCAATATAATCATATAATATTTTAACCATATAGTGCAAAACTTGTCACCCGACTTATATATTTCTCTAGGACATATTATTACGCAGAAAGAAACGCACATTTCATAATGGAGAGAGAATGTTATAGAACGTTTAAGAATAATGTAGAAAAAGCGGAAGACAACAGATTGGCCAACCTAAAGCGATTGTGCAAGATTTGGTGCTGGCAGCTTTCTGATTGGCTGACCAACCATGACCGTTCTGGAAAGATATTTTCCGGGATATATAGGGATGAGAAATTCATGTCGGGGAGAAGAAAGAGGGGAAGAAGTACGAAGCTACGTGATGGACTCTAAGCTAACTCTGCTGTCTCAAGAGGTCGGACTGTGGTGTACTTCCTGGAAGATTCTAGAAGGTTCTACGAACTTCTTTCTCCTGTTCTGCTCCTGCTTTTCTTCACTGTGCTACAGTTGGATGTTTGTAACTGCTGTTTTCTTTGTTGTTGTTTATTTTGCATTCTTCTGTAATTATTTTATCGATTAGGCTTAAATAAAGTTCTAATGATTGTTTAACCCACGGAAGTTATTATTTGTCAACCAACAATGCAACAATATATTTATATAACGAAATTATAAAAATAAACTGATTGGATTTTGTATTGATTTTTCTATTCAGCCATAGAAACATAAGACGCCTCTCCCGTCAAAATAAATGTCAAAACTTGATGCCATCTATTACCGTCGTCCCAAACTAGCGGCCTCGGGTCGGTGATAAACCCACAACACTATCTTCTGACAACTAAGAAGAACCCAGCTGGAATCGATAATTACGACCTATGATCTCATTAAGTGATCAGCTATGATCATCAAGCTGACGAAGGCCGTTATCCCGAAACCATGATCTCTAGGTGGACGCTTCTCTGTTTGCCAAAGTTGTTGTTGTGGCTTTGTCACCGACCCGAGGCCGCTAGTTTACGGCGACGGTCAAGCAAAGCAGACCATGAACTCAACTTAGAGGAGTCCTTCACCATGACAATTTCAGACCGCACACCTAAGCCTAAACATTAGACTTTTTAGTGAACTCTGGTGTCCAATTAGTCATTCATCCACCCTATTCACTAGACCTAGCACTTTTTGACTTTTATTTCCAAAAGGTTAAGTTATCGTTGAAAGGGATAAAATTTGACACTGCTGATGAAGCACTGCAAGCCTTTATCACTGCCTTAAATTCCATCCCCGAAGATGACTGGTGTAAGTGCTTCGATAATTGGTTTTCACGGATGAAATCTTGCATAGATATTAAAAATGCATGTTTATTTTAAAGGCATTACAAATTAAATAGCAATATATTTTGGGTTAAAACAATATAAAAATAGGTGAATGGTGTAAAGGCAAAACTAGATATTTTCTTTAGGTTATTACAAACTAATATATAAATTGATCTTATTTTAAAGATAGAAAATTAATATACATATATTGCATCCATAGATTAATCCTCGAATACTCGCTTTTATTCACAAAACTTATTTGAAGATAAAATAAGAAATTTAATTTATTGTAAATCAAAAAAAGCCTTCATATCAAAGTTTTCTGTTTGCTTAAATTATCAGAAATTTAACATTGAGGAAGCTACATTTCCAATTTTAGAAACCTTTGTATAAGCATCCCTGAGAAATGTGACCATTGAATATATTCCTAGTCATTATGGACAGCTCAGCTTTCTTGTTAAAGTCACGAATCTCACCTAAATAATAAAGTTCTCATTACATAGCCAGGTAAATGGGCTAATATTTTGTTTAAAATAGAGATCGTAATTAAGGTTAAATGAAAATGTACCGTTTCCTTTAAAATAGACACAAATTCGTAGTTTTTATATTTATTCTTTGCGCAAATAGCAAAAATGGCTTTCTTTTAACGACTATTTAAACTGATTATTAAATTTAATTAATTCTTATTTTATCAGACTACGAGATTTCGTTATGTTCTATGCCGATAATATTCAAAAAATCAATAAAATTACATAGTTAATCACAGAGTCTTTCCTCATGCATAATTTAATCAATTTCTGCTCATTAATTTCTGGTATTGTGATGAAGTGTCAAAAATAACTTTTGTCGATATTTTAGTAAATGGTTTTTGAATAATAATAATATAATAATATAATAATATATATTAGTAAAAAATATATTTTCTAACTTAATTCTATTAACGTTATGTAGCGCTGAGTTTGTTGTTGACATAAAACGATGATAAGTAGACATAATGCAATAGATTTATGCAAATTTTGTGAGAAGGCGAGAAGGATGAGAAACATGTGTAAATTATTTTCTTTTTTTTTGGGGGGGGGGAAGGGGGGCTCATTTTAATACTGAATTGTATATAGTACTTGATTTATGTTATATTAAAACCATTGCTATACTGGGAATATCCTGAATGGGGCTTGATCCCTAATTAAGGTTTTTTGTGTGTTTTTAACATAAATATGTTATAATACCTTGAAAAAGTTTGGCGTTCAGCCAGCTGATATATTGGTGAAATAAATTATATTCGATCCAATATATATCTCATTTTAATTAAAAAAGCCTACTTATTTTAATAATGCTTGGTATGGGAGATTGTTGAAGTTTAATTTTGGAAGGTTATCCATTCCATATATCAAAAATATTGTCATAACCAAAAAATGTACATAGTGGTAACTGTAAATAATACATCGGCAAATGTTATGTTCCTAAGCCCCTATAGGTGGCGCGCCCTGTCAGCTCGGCAAGTGTTAAGTACCTAAGCTCCGAAAGATGGCGGACGCTCTAGGCGGGGAGATTGTGAACATTAGCCACCATCTTAGGGGGATACGACAGCCAGCCGTTTAGGTCTTTGATAATACCTCCTTAATTTATAATTATTTTTATCCATTGAACTTAGTTTATCTCTATTTCTTTTTATCCCTCAAACTATTTAAATATTTAAAGTCATCTAATAAATTATTATTTTATTCTACCCAAACGTCACCTTCATTACTGTGACAATATATTATCACTGCATCAGTCTCTTAATAATATCTAACGTTCCAAATTTCTTCAATAGATGGCGATATTGAAGTTTGATTTGTCAATAATCGTTTGATCTCTTCTATGAAGAAACATATTATGTTTAAAATATGCTATATTGTAAAATATTAAATCTCAATACATTCTAAATACATCTAATATATTATTGAACAGGTTCACATAGAAATTTTGAAAATATATGAATATTACTATTGAAGATATTTTTCATTCCTCCAATACTTTTCACATTATTATTTTTTTCAAGCATTCAATGATGTTTTTTAAATGCATTTTTGAAAATAATTTTGAATTTTTAGGAATACTATTCTAGAAGTATATATAAAGTTATTTAAAAAGGTCTATTTTGGATCATAAAGTTTTATTTCCGATATTTCGTGTGGCAACTCGCCAAATTTCTTCGGGGAACAAGATTATTTTGAGAAGCTCGCGTCTCAATTCATGAGTATGTACAACTGCTATAAAATTTAAAATATATAAAATCTACAATATGCATGTTTATAAATATATTTATTAATAATAAAATAATATAAAATATTAATATATAGAGAATAAATAAATGTATACATTTAAAATATAAGAATTGAAAATCAGTAATTTATCAAAAGACAATTCTACAGATCAACATTCATCCCTCCTTCCAATAGCCAATCTCAGAAATCATATTGCACACTTCCATATGGCATTGAAAGAACCAGTTGAGCCCTCAAGAAGTATAATATAAAGACGATATACCAGACACCATCCAACTTAAAAACACTTCTCCGCCATCCCGATACCAAACATAACACAAACAACAGTCAAAAACCCAACCTCATTTACAGAATTCCGTGCCGATCTTGCCCAGCCACATACATAGGAGAGACAGGAAAAACTCTTGAAGAAAGAACCAATCAACACTGGACACCCCTTCAAAACTATAGCCTTCTTTCACTTTTAGTAGACCACGCACTGAAACAGGACCACATACCAAATTTAGACTCAACTGAAATAGTATATCAAAATTACAAGGACAAACATTGAGGACTTTTTCTAGAAAGCTGGACCTCAATAGAAGATAAAAATAGTATCAACCGAAAAATAGACATTCCTCAATTATGCTTATAATTTAAAACCATATAGCCGACTACTATACAAATATATATATAACAAATTACTGATTTTCAATTCTTATATTTTAAATGTATATATTTATTTATTATCTATATATTAATATTTTATATTATTTTATTATTATAATAATTATATTTATAAACATGCATATTGTAGATTTTATATATTTTAAATTTTATAGCATTTGTACATACTCGTGAATTGAGACGCGAGCTTCTCAAAATAATCTTGTTCCCCGAAGAAGTTTAGCGAGTTGCCACACGAAATATCGGAAATAAAACTTTATGATCCAAAATAGGCATTTTAAAATAATATAATATATGGATTGCTCTATTTTCAAACATATATATAGTTATTTATATTCGGCTAGAGAATTCTTACCTCAATTTGAAAAAAAAAAAATTACATGCTAAACATGTATCAGGGAAACTCGGTAATTCCCGAATTTTAAAATATAGTCAATAAAAATATTTTCATGTATTTATCCAAAAAAAACGGTAAAGATTAAAAGACATTTTAGATACCGTTTTTGAACAATTATATTTGTATATGCACAAATAAAAGTTTTATACAATATAATGCGGCTTATGATTGCAAGACGATGTTTGACAAGTTTTACCGTGAATTTTTCTTTTGAACGAAATATCGTAATTTATTTTAAGGAGAAATAACGACTATTTCTATCCTTAGGGATGAAGTATGAAAGGTTGAATTGAAGGGAACACTGAGGGTTTGTTTCCCATCCCTGGACACTTTTATTTTTCCGTTTATCAATACTCTTCACAATTCATCCTTCCATACTTCATCAAACTTGTCAAACAACGTTCTACAAATAAAAGTATAATTATTATTATCCCTGTACACATGGTACAGGCCATGAAAATCATGGTGGAAAGAGGTAGGCGACTGCTTTTACTGTAAGTGCACCACATGTCTACACATGTGCAAAAGCAGTTCGACTTGGAACTTACAAATGTGCCAGAGCCCTGTACAACAATCCCGCAGAAGGGTGGTGGGACATATTGAATTTCAAACTTGATATGATTTAAGGTTGAGCAACTCCTAGGCAATGTTTATTTGAATTATCGAAATCTTCAATTTTCCGAATACACATTAATTTAAAGGTCGGGCACTATACGCAAATATAGATAGATATTTTCCAGTAGGATATTACCTAAAAAGACAAAAGTCGCCACTCCCGTCAAAATAGACGTCAATTCTAGACGCCATCTAAACGACCGCTCTAAACTGACGAGGGCCATTAGCCCGAAACCATTGTCTCTAGGTGGACGCTTTTCAGTTTGCCAAAACTGTTGTTGTAGCCTTTCACTCACCCGGGACCTCTTGTTTTCAGTGATGGTCAATAGATTCCATCTAGCTTTGAGGTCTAATATAACGTTTATTTTACCTTTGTCTTTTAATACGCATATATATCTCGTGGTTTCCACCTATTGGTTGCCTCCAATCTCTGCCACCACAAAATATAAGCTTTTATTCTTAAGATAAATTCTCTCTCTCATCAGTATCATTAACTCATTTTCTTTCACCCAATATATATTTATTTACATATATAAACTGCATTTCTCTTCATCAAAAATAAGAAAATAAATCAGTATATGAAATCACTACAATATATCTAATAATATTTAAGAAATTGAAAGCATATCCTGACCAAGAGCACCTGTACTTTTTAGATGGCAGAACGCCATCTACTGGAACAAAAATCAACTAAACATTGATTTAACCTGTTCCCTGGTAATTGGCCAACCCAATTTCTTGATAAATCAAGAAAACCCATCCACGAACGCGTTTCGCACTGTTGGCACTCGTCGGCGTGGAGTAGGCTGTATCACTACATCACTACATGTGCTTTTGGTCAGGATATGCATTCTTTATTTTTGATATCAACACCTGACCTTTTTATTCTTTATTTTATCTATTGGTTTTCATTTAATTATATAGGTTAGAAGTTTCTTATACATAGAGAAGAATCCATGTTAATATAATCAAGTTGTGTCTTCATCTACTTTCGGCTCTAAGCTCAAGAAGAGCTTCTAGATGGAGACACTTGTTGACCCGAAATTGCTTCAGTAATAAATATCACACAAATATTTTGAAAATACCTGGATACCCTGTGATTTCTCAAATATATCCACCTATTATAAACTAAAATACTTCATAAATCTCAATTTAGTATATAGACGATGTAAATGAGTAAGCATATGTAAATAAAATATCATCTATTATGAATCTAAATAATGAAATTGCCATTATATGGTCAATTTTTCAATGAAAAATAGATATTTCGGCCAGTCTCTCTCAACGTTTCGACAAAAATCTTTTGTCTTCGTCAGGAGAAGTAAATAAAAATAAAGCATTTTGCCAACTTTTATTTACTTCTCTTGACGAAGACAAAATAATTTTGTCGAAACGTTGAGAAAATAAAATTCTAACTGGCCCCGAAGTGTTTATTTTTCACAGAAATATGAATACCGGCCAGACAACGTCTATCCTTATGATTATATGGTTAACTTGTTAATCAATCAATGAAGAATTATAAACATTCTGTTTTTCCAAAAGTGACATGAGACTCATATATATTTATAAATATTGCAATACTCTTGATTGAAATTTAATAAATTTAATGTATATCTCGGGGCTCAAAAATAATTCATTCTAATTAATAGCCCCGTAAATAAAGATATTTCCTTTAATGCATATAACAAAATTATATAGATGGAGCTGCTTTTAAAATTATTTTTTAAATCTTTAAAATACCAAATTAACATTGGTATACGTTTTTATAAGTTAGGTTTCGATCTTGGAAATATCTTTATTTAGTATTGAAATAAATATGTATCTATATAAAATAGAATTAAGATGATATTAGCAAAAGTTTGATATATTAATAAGAATTTGAACCTTATATGCATTTTGGTGAATATTATATTTTTACGAGAATCACTTAAAATAAGAGTAGTTTCTAATTAATTTTTACCAAGATGTGAAAGTTTACAATATTTTTAAAAGTATGCTATTTACCTAAAATCATTATATATATATAAATTTATATGTTATATTGAAATATTTTATTTAAAATTATGGTATATTAAAGTATTATTTTATTTAAAAATATATTTCATAGAAAAAATACTGCTAAATCGACCGCCAGAGGTCACTCTTCCCATATAAAAACTCGTTGTTGTTCTATCCTCGTTGGCCGACCCAAAACTTTGTAATTATGTAAATATTATTTTCATTTTTCTATTCTTACGCCTTAAGCCAGGTATTACTTTTTACCAATTATGTTTTTATATATTCATTTAGCACAATAAAAACAATTACTAATCTCAAAACCAATATTTTTATTATTATTCAATCAAGAATTTAACCACGACTGCACCCCTATAGCATAATCATCAATATGATCCAAAACAACAAAAATCTTATCTTTATCTTTTTTAAATATAATATATATCCAAAGAGCCAAAGGTCGCCTTTCCCGTCAAAATAGACGTCAAAACTAGACGCCATCTATTGACCGTCGCCGCAAATAGAGGCCTCGGGGTGGTCACAAAGCCACAACACCAGCTTTGGCAAACTGAAAAGCGTCCACCTAGAGACCAGGGTTTCGGGCTAATGGCCCTAGACTGACGAGGCAAAAATATATTTTGAGGGAACTCTGAACCAATCCAAGTCTGTCGTTTGGCTCTTTGGATCAATATCCTCCCGGCAAAATTTCCATCTATATATATAAACAACACTTAAAGTTACACCACATAATTTTTTTTGTGTGAAAAATCAATATTCAATAATCAATAAAAAAAAAAGTTAGAAATAGTAAATATTTCTCTTTGAAATAAATATTGATTTTTCACAAAAAAGAAACTTATGCGGTGTAACTTTAAGTATTGTTTATAATCACTCGCCGCAGTCCTTTATAATCTCTATATATATATATGTTATATTGAAATATTTTATTTAAAAATGTTATATGTTGAAATGTTATTTTATTTAAAGTTATAATTTCATAGATATAAATACTCTGTTTAAATCGACCGCCAGAGGTCACACTTTGAATATAAAACTCGTTGTTGTTCTTCCCCGTTGGGCGACCCAAAACTTTGTAATTATGTAAATAATCTTTTCATTTTTTTATTCTTACGCCTTAAGCCAGGCATTACTTTTTACCAAATTATGTTTTTATATATTCCTTTAGCGCAATAAAAGCAATCTTTTATCAAAACTATTTTTATTATTATTCTTTCAAAATTATTAACCACGACTGCATCACCATTACAATAATCCTCAACATGATCAAATATCAAGCAGAAACACTCAACTATTTTTTAAATATAAAATATATATATATATATGAAGTAATTTTTGGGCTTGCCTTCCTCTTTCCCATGCCCTGAGATTAAATAAAATTTCCGCGAACAAGTTCGAATCCTGTCGGCTACTTTGTCGTATTGTAATTTTTCCAAAGTTCAATGTGTGGAAATGACAATTAAGCAGTCGTTTGTGGCTGTCTCCACCTCAATAATCATCGTCTTTATTTTTTTTTTCAAATCTTTTTTAAACAAAAACAAAAATTTACATACACCATTTAATTAAATCTTTAGTAAAAAAAATAAAATAAAATAAAATTTACATTCTATCATTCAAAATGTATCATATATATATATGCCGCACTGAGTTTGTTTATACAAAAATTAAATGTCTTGATAAAGATTTGGCGTTCAGCCAACCGAAATATTGGCAAATAAATAGTTTTCAAAATCCAATATATGCCTTTTTATTATCTTATATATATATATATATATATATATATATATATATATATATATAGATGGAAAATTTGCCGGGAGGAAATTAATCCATGGAAGCAATGGTCGCCTCTCCCGTCAAAATAAACGTCAAAAGGTGGACGCTTATCAGTTTGCCAAAGTTGGTGTTGTGGCTTTGTCACCGACCCGATGCCGCTAGTTGCGGCGACGGTCAATAGATGGCGTCAGATTTTGACGTTTATTTTGACGGGAGAGGCGACCATTGCTTCCATATATATATATATATATGTGACAATATGGTGGTGAATGTGGTGAGGAGAGAAAAAATCACACGACGAGTTATTAGAGGCAAAATCCAGGCAGCCAGCCGAGAGAGAAAGTGGTGGCGAGTCCGCTGTTATCTACTGAACGACTGTCTTTTCCCTGTGTACACAAGCGGGGCAAACAAAAGATTAGACGCCAGGTGTTGACGCCCCCCCTCAGGAATGTGGCCAAAAAATGGTCGTAAGTTAGTTTTCTTAGCTTTAGCTGCCCATCTCTCTCTCGTTGGCTGTTGGATTGTTTTATTAATCCTGGAAGAGCATATATTATGACATATGGCCCCCGTTGAAGAAGGCTGAACATGGTTTAAGTATATTTAAAGCTGGAGAAGCCAGGAATAGAAAAAATAATTTTACAGTTAAAATTAGTTAAGGTAATGGTGACATAGTTTTATGTAAATAAAATATTGTATAGTACACAAATAAATATTATTTACATGCAGTTTTACAACACCGGAGAGTTTGACATTTATGGGGGATTTTGAAAATATCAAGGTTATAAAAGGCTATATACAAATTAATTTTATGTGTAGGTTAATATGGTACAGAGTGTAGGTATGGACAATCATAGCTATGTACAATATGGATACGTGAATGAGGAGGTGAAGAGAAAGAAAAGGTGGAAAGTAAGAGAGCTCTAAAGTAAGTGGTTCAACATTCTAAAATGAACAAAGGAAGCCATTAGAAAGAGGCTGGAGCAAATAGTCATCTCTGCAGCATTCGTCAACAAAACGTATTGAGACATTTTACAGAGATACTTTAGAATGAAGAAGATTGATTAGGCAGACAACTTATGTGCGGTTCTCTTGATGACACTAAAATTAATAAATTTAACAAATAATGGACATGCACGTACGTGAAAAAGACCTTCGGGGTCGAGTGAGAAAAAAAAGTGAACCTTTGCGGTCAATTGACAAAAATAAGACCTCTGAGGTCGAATGGTTGAAAAAAAAAAGCCTTGACTTTCAGAACCTAAGTTTCAATGTAGGAATAGATACACTGCAGAAAGACTGAGAGGTTCAGCGAAAATTTGGTCATTGGTTCATAAAAACATAAGTTGATGTACGAAAAATTAAAGAACAAGAGTTTTTTTTTTTTTTTCAAGAGCGATGGTATAAGATAAGAAAAATTTTCGAGAGAACATGTTATTGAGAATAAAATAAGGCATTGTAAGCTTGAAAGCTTGTAGCATATTATGGTTTTAAAATTGATATGAGATAAGTTATTTAGAGCATGAACTGTGCTAAAAGTGGGCTAACATGGATGTGATATATATAACAAGCAAAAATGTAAACGGATGAAATCACAATAAAGTTAAACACTCACTGTTGATGGGCTTCTGTTGGACTTCGAAGCTGGGTTGTGTTGAAGACTTGGTTCATGTTGGAAAGTCCCGATGGGGAATGTGGTTGCCGTACATGGCGTGTAGACGAGTCCGCGGGACGTAGGCGGCTTGCTCCGCTCGTGGTGGCGTAGACTGGCAGGGGACGGCGTTGTTGGAAGAAATTATTCCAGTGGGGTTTTCCATTACTCTACTACAGTCGGAATGCTCGCAGTCACCAAAGCTCTCGTAGCACTTCTCCTCACTGAGACTGGGGCTGTCTCGCTTGTCCGGCGTGCTAGAGTCACTAAGGGCTGTGTCCTCTAACAGTTGGCGGTTGTCATGTTGAGGGTTCTTGGACATCTCATCTTCCACAATCAGCTCATGTGGATCAGGGGTAGTGGGATCTTGGGAAGTCTGTGCAATTTGTACTTGGGAAGTCTGTTCAATTGGGACTTGGGAAGGTGCGACGTGATAAATTTGGGACGTGGCTATTGGTTTTGTGATAGCTTGCTTGATGGGATGGATTTGCGCATCCCGGAGAGAAGACCTCTGTTCAGGAGTCTGTACCTGGTGAAGGATAGTATTGTCGGCGGCGAATGGTTGTTTACGACATTGTTTGTTGCAATGATTCTGGCCACAGTAACGGCAAGGATATGGTGGGGTCTTGTCCACGGTGGTGGAAGGTGCTCTGCTCTGGCGCGGTGATCGTTGTTGGGCAGCTTTAGTGCTGGTGTTATCCCCTTCGTAGGTCAGCTGTTGGGCTAAGCATAACCATTCTTCTGGTCCCGAGGGTTGTGCCATCTTTAAAAGGTTGCCATAGTTACGTGGCACACCGTTGGATAGTGCTTGCGCGATGGCACTCTTAGGGAGGTTGATCGCCAATCCTATTCGGACCTTGTTCTTGTAGTAGGTCTCGATCTCGGCCATCGATGTGCATTTAAGTTCATAGAACTCTTGAAGAGTGAAGCTAGGGCGTCGGGGATAGACGGCGCAGAGTGACTCCTTGACCTCTTCATAAGTCTTATTGAGTAGAGCTAAGTCTTGTGCAATTTTGCGAGGTTCGCCTCTGAGTGATGATAGAGCCTTTCGAGCTTGGCGTGCTGGCTCTAAGTTGTGGAAGTTCGGCTGAGACTCAAGTTGTGAGAAGAAGTGTGCGGCAGGTTCATCTCCGTCGTAGGTGATTGCTTCTTCAGACTCACGGTTTAAAAGTTGGTCGAGACAGAGGGTGAGAGTTCGAAGGAAAGCGGCTACAGTAGCGTCGGTCGTTGGTTCTTGTGGAACTTGGTTGTGGGTTTGTTCGATCATCGTGGCTTGGCTTCTTGTTTCTTCATGCTCTGGTATATGGGGGATTTGCTTCCCGGTCAGATCTTATCCTGTCGACTTTTCAATGTGACAATATGGTGGTAAATGTGGTGAGGAGAGAAAAAATCACACGACGAGTTATTAGAGGCAAAATCCAGGCAGCCAGCCGAGAGAGAAAGTGGTGGCGAGTCCGCTGTTATCTACTGAACGACTGTCTTTTCCCTGTGTACACAAGCGGGGCTAACAAAAGATTAGACGCCAGGTGTTGACGCCCCCCTCAGGAATGTGGCCAAAAAATGGTCGTAAGTTAGTTTTCTTAGCTTTAGCTGCCCATCTCTCTCTCGTTGGCTGTTGGATTGTTTTATTAATCCTGGAAGAGCATATATTATGACATATATATATATATATATATATATATTTATAAGATAATTCTGGAATAATTAAAAATCAACGAGAATAGTTGATATTTATTCCGATAGATGGCGCAAGCCATCAGCAACTTTCAGTTGCACGATAAGAAGATGCCTTTTTCTTAATTTATGCACCTTATCCCAGTACAATATTACATTTATACTATTTTTTCACATATATATTTATATTTATTTATTTATTAACATCATGAAACGCGATGTCCCAAACTCAGGGACATTTGCGTCGATACCTCTCTCTACATCACAACAAATCGACTATATACAATCCTGTTCAATTCATTATTTTACATGATTAACCAAAGAAAATTGTCCGAAGAGAAAAAACAAACAACAAAGCAAAACAACAAAGCAAGCATCGCAATCTTTTCCTTCTAAGTTTCCCTCTCCCTATTCCATTTCAAAAGAAAGTCGTAAATAAATTTGCAAAATTGATCAAAACTTTTAACCTCTCTTTATCGTCTACAAATTCATCAAGCTGTCCAATACGACCAAACTTGTTTTCCTTATAAACCCGGAAAATTGGGCAATTAATTAGTAAATGTTTCAAGTCCTGAATTTCACCTCCGCAGAAGCATCCCGGTTCCTTCACCGCGCCGATAGTTGACAAAAATTTCCCAAAATTACCACGATCTGTAATGAATTGGATATTATAAAAATTTCGATGAAAAAATCTTGGGATTCCAGACACGAAAAAGCTTCTGTAAATTTCATTAGTATTATCAAAAATTTCCTTCATTTTTGCGTGCAAGAATGATTTGACTATACTTGGAGCATGGGGTTCGTAAGCAATTAGATCTTCAGTGGACAGATGAGCTAGATCATATTTGATTATTCTAGATTCTATATAGTCTGTTAGGAGTGGAATTTTTGCCAAACTATGCACACAGTTTGATGAAGTAGTTTTATATGCTCTGACTGCCCATAAAATGATCTGGTACTGCATGGAATTCAGTTTTTGTTTAGAACGATTGTTTAAATATTTATACCAAATTTCTGATCCGTATGTAAGTACAGGCCTTATTATTGTTTTATATAAAGTTAACCTTTTTTGAGTATCTAAACCCCACATATTGCCGCTTAGTGAACATAATAATTTTTTCATACGCCCTGCCTTACACAGAATATCATTTACATGCGGAGTAAAGTTAACTTTATTTTTCCATTTGTGATTTGAAAATTTCATTCCCAGAATTTTTACTTGCTTGACCGGCCTAATTATATTGTTAATAACCTTAATAGGTATTTTTCTCTGTTATGCAGGTATAGCAAATTAGTTTTCTCTGTACTGATCGTTAATATATTTCTATTACACCATTGGATTACATAATTTAAGATGTATTCGCTTACGGTTTTTAGTCCTTCGATAGTCTTATTCCAGCAAATTATTGTAACGTCGTCTGCATAACATATAATATCTGCATTCCTTGATTCAAAATTTATCAACAAATCATTTAGCAAAATATTCCATAGAAGTGGTGATAAAGGTCCACCCTGTGGACATCCTTTAGTTAGTTTCTTATAAAAGTTTCTGATTCGTATGTAAATTTCACCTCCCTTTCATTATTCAAATAAGATTTTATGATCCGTATTAAATCTGAGGGAACATTATCATTATCCATTCGTTTTATAATCGCAGGCCACCATGCATTGTCGAATGCACCAGCTATATCTTTAGCTATCAAGGAAGTCAATTCTTTTTGTTTATGTTTCAATATAGTTTCTATAATTTTTTCCATTCCTGTAATAGTTGATCTAGATTTCATAAAGCCGTGCTGCCTTGAGCTCATTAGATTATTTTCTAAATAATAGTTACTTAATTTATTTTTATTATATTCTCAAATAGGTCTATAACTTTTATTTACTTCGTAATTCGTTTTGCCTGGTTTTGGAATTATTTTTAAGAATGATTTTTTCCATTCATCCGGATAGTATCCCATTTCTATACATTTATTGAATAATTGATGCAGAATTGGGATTATTTTTATTTTAGCTTGTCTGATCATATTGTTACTAATGTAATCAGGGCCCGGTGCTTTTTTAATATTAGTTTTTAAAATTGTTTCCTCTATTTCCTTGGATTCAATATAAACACTATTTTTATTTTTATATTTAGGCGTATAATTTCTAATCAAAATATGATCATCTTCATCTAAACCTCCAATATCATCCTGAAATAGATCGTTCATTAAACTTTTAATTTTGTCGATCTTTAAATGATCTGGTAAATTATCTCTTAGAGGTAATCCTAAATTTTTTCCTATTTTTCGATCTCAATGACTTGTAAATCCTATAAGCATTAGTTGAATGACTTTCTTCTATAAAATTTCTCCAACTCGCTCTTTTTGCCTTTATAATTTTATTTAAATATTTATTTCTCATTGATTTATAGTCTTTTCATAGACCACTCCATGCCGATAATACAAATTTCTAATATAGTGGAAATCGTTTTTCATATTCTTCAGCTTCCCATCCCACCAGTATGTATTTGCTTTATGATTTCCGCTACTTGTCTTGACTTTTAGTGACAGATAAGCTGCCTCTTTTATTATTTGTGTGAGAGTCTTTACAATGTTGTCAATATCTTTGATGTTTGACGCGTAGCTTATCTTGGTGATAATATTATCTACATCTTGTATTGAAATTTTTTTCTGTAAATGTTTTCCAATCAGCATCTTTTTCTATAAATTTCCATGTTGAGTTTTGAACTGTCCTTTGCCTGTTAAAGTTATGATAAATGTCAAAGGTTATTGCAACGTGATCTGAAATGTGCGTCAATATAGTCGTCTTCCAGTTATGTACAAAACTTATTGATTTTTTGTTTGAAATCGTAAGATCTATAATGCTTGAATTTCGACAGGTGGGTATCTTAAGATTATGAATAAATAGGCTGTGTTCGTCTATGATGGAGTGGAATTTGAAACCATTGGAGTTTGTCGTCGGATCAAACCAGACTGGGTGTCTAGAATTGAAGTCACCACATAGTATAATAGGTTGTTGATTGTAGGTATCCAGAAGCTCCTTGATAAATTATCGATGAGTGTCATTAAATCTATGAGGATGTATATAAAAGTTTGCAATAACAGTATTTGATTTTGCTGAATTTATAGAGGTGGTTGTACAAAAGGAGTTGTAGCAAGAACCCAAATATTATTTATAGTCATAGCAAAAGCCAACTTTAGTGAAAACTGATGCCTCTTCAGAATGAATGGAAGACTGAAATCTGAAGGAGCAGAAGATATGGGTCATTTATACTTTCACCAATGCCTTTAGGATCTTTGCGATGGAACGCGTATGGTGTTTCAGCGCATGTGCTCTCATGTCCTTGAAGCACATATACTGACAGTGCCCAAAGTTGAACACACTGTATAGTGTCTGAAATATCTTTGGCCCCTTCGGATACCAACCTTCGCTTCATTCTAGAGAGGCGTTAGTTTTCATGTCATATCTGTAATATAGTTTTGTTGTTTGCAATTTTCTTTTTTTTTTTTCCTTTCAAATATGTATCCACTCTGAAATATAGTTTGTAAATTTTTATTCCAATTTATTTTCTTATATATATATGTATTTTTTTTTCATTTCCAAAATATTTATTTATACTTTCACCAATGCCTTTAGGATCTTTGCGATGGAACACGTATGGTGTTTCAGCGCATGTGCTCTCATGTCCTTGAAGCACATATACTGACAGTGCCCAAAGTTGAACACACTGTATAGTGTCTGAAATATCTTTGGCCCCTTCGGATACCAACCTTCGCTTCATTCTAGAGAGGCGTTAGTTTTCACTAAGGTTGGCTTTTGCTATGACTATAAATAAGGCTCAAGGCCAAACCTTGGCTACAAGAGCCTGTGTTTACGCACGGACAACTTTATATGTGGCTTTTTCAAGTGTGCGAACATTGGATAGCATACATGTAAAGATGACCCATATCTTCTGCTCTTTCAGATTTCAGTCTTCCATTCATTCTGAAGAGGCATCAGTTTTCACTAAAGTTGGCTTTTGCTATGACTATAAATAATATTTGGGTTCTTGCTACAAGAGCCTGTGTTTATGCATGCAAAATCAAAGTTGTATTTAAACAACAATCAACCTTGTAAATTTGATTTTTAAAATGGTCGAATTATCGAAAGTGTCGAATTATCGATAGTGTCGAATTACAGTTTGTTTATTTATTTTTTAATAAGGTCCTCTTATCTTATCTGCAATATAGTTGTATTTTTCGAAATTTTATTTTCTAATTTGTTAATTTTTTCTTTTTTTTTCACTCTAATAATATTTATTTAAATCTAATAATTTTTATTTAATGCAATTTAATTAATAATTTATTTAATCCAATGTCTATAGTTTCTTCCCTGAAATTGCTTACCAAACATGAGTCAGTGTTTCCACAGTGTTAACAGTTGGAGTGTTAGAATGCGGAGAAGCAAAATAACTCCCTACTGAATTTCTCAATAGTCTTACTCCCAGAGGAATGCATCCACACCAGTTAACCTCTAGGTTGGTACTATTGTTATGCTTCTGAGAAGTTTTAATCCTAAGCAGGGTCTTTGAAAATGGTACACGTATGGTGATACAGTGCATGTGCTCTCATGTCCTTAAAGAAGTGTAGTTCTGTTGTTTGCAATTTCATTTTCTGATTTGTTAAATTTTTTCTTCTATAGTTTCTCACCTGCGGGTCCTTCGGGTAAACCCGGGGCGTTGCCCGGGTCACTCGGCTAGTTATTATTATATTTACCTTGGGATAAGTTTTTATCTCTCTCCCTATAACTACTCTTGTATATAATTTAATTGGAGAACTAAAAGGGAGACACCCTTTATAATAAATTAAATATAAAAGGAATACTTTGCTACAATACAATCTATAAAAATAAAATCACAATACGCCTAATTACCTTAATGATATTTCCTTTACAGATCATACATACATTTAAACAATAATTTCAAATATATCTGAGAGATACTCTAGTAGTTTATAAAGTACATGGCTGAAATGTGTTTTTGTTTTAATTTAAAAATGGTTTTAAATTATAGAATTAATAGAGAAAACTTCTAAATACTCATATTGTCTTTGGGTTTATGTCTTATTCTATCACATCTTTGAATTGAACAGAATTATTTCTCTAAATAAAAAATATATATTTAAAATTTAACAAGAAAAATTTTAAAACTCAAGACATTACTAATTTTCAATCTATAATATCTTACACTTTAGTTATTTATTATATAAAATCTATTGAAATGATATTTCCTAAAAATTGTCTAAAGAGGTATCATAAAAATATAATAATATACATCAAAATATCAGAGTGATATACTAAAAATATTATCTATTTAAAACATTATATATTTTCATCAGAGGTATAAAATATAGTTTTAACACAAGGCCATCTATAATATAATTTTGAAAAAAAAAACATTTAAGGCAATCTTTAAATAAATATATTGATATTTAATGTATTTCACAGACTTGAAAAAATATTTTTTTTGAGAAATAATATATATATTCTGAAAATAGAGCAATCCATACTTGAATGATTAAATAGTAAAAACGCATATATTTATTTATTTATTTATCAAATCAGACGCGATATCCCTACAAGGGATGTTTGCGTCAATAACAACACTAAATTCAGATACTATATTACAAAAAAATAAATAATTACAAGATTTGAAAAGATAAGAAAGAGGACATTAAAATCATTCTTGATTTTACATCACAACCAACAAAATAAACAAACCAAAAAAGAAAAAATATATATACAAATAGGTAGTAATTAAGGTTTTATTAACCAAGAGAGAAAATCATAGATATATTTACAGAATTTTCTAAATTTAAAATACGAGTCCTTACTATTTACAAACATAAAAAGATCCTTGTATTCGATGTTTTCCCGGTTTCTGTAGTTCTGTAAGATTGGGCACTCAAGAAGCAGATGACTGGAATCCTGCTTTCTCTTTCCACATAAACATCCCGGATCGTCTATAGCTCCTATTCGAAACAGAAAATCTCCGAAATTTCCATAACCAGTAACGAATTACACATTGTAAAAGTCAGGGCGGAAATATTTTGGAATGCCCAAAGGGAAAAAAGAGACGAAAGTGATCACTTGTATTAGAAAACATATCTTCCATTCTTGTTCTTAAAAATCCATTTATTATTGAAGGAGAATGTGGACTGAACGTTCGTTGGTCTTCCTCGCTTAGTTGGTCCAATTCATATTTAATCACTCTTGATTCGATAAAATCAGTCAGGAATGGGATCTCTGCCAGACAGTGGACACAATTTGAGGAAGATGTTTTAAACGATCTAGTAGCCCAAAGAACAATTTGGTATTGCATCGAATTTAATTTCTGTTTACAGCGGTTATTTATTTGGTAAAACCAAATTTCAGCTCCATATGTTAGAATAGGTCTAATTAGCGTCTTATACAAAATTAACCTTTTATTAGAGTTTATACCCCATATTTTGCCGCTGAGGGAAAAAAGCAGATTTTTCATGCGATGCGCTTTATGCAAAATCTCATTGATGTGCGGGGTGAAATTAATTTTTGTTTTGAACCTATGATTGGATAATTTCATTCCCAAATTTTGATTTCATTTGAAGGCTTTATGACGGTTTTTTGAAATTCCAACTGGAACCTATGGAAATTGTGAAAGTGAATCAAGTTTGTTTTTTCGGGATGTTTTTTTAACTTGTTTGAGCGACACCATTGAGTGACATAGTTTAGGGTGTTCACTAACTCAGTTTTTAGACCCTCTAAATTATAAAGCCAACATATAATAGAGATGTCGTCCGCGTAGCAAATAATTTCAGCGTTTGTAGATTTAAAATTCATTAACATATCGTTTAGCAAGATGTTCCATAATACCGGTGACAGTGGACTACCCTGAGGACATCCCTTAGTAAAGTTTTTGGAGACCGTTTTGCCACCGTATGATAGACAAACTGTCCTTTTATTATTCAAATAGGATTGGATGATTTGAATCAGAGAGCTGGGAACGTTGTCTAAATCCATTCTTTTTATTATAGCTGGTCACCATGCATTATCAAAAGTCCCTGATAGGTCCACTGCGATCAACGCCGTCAGTTCTCTTTGCTTGTGTTCCAGAATAGTTTCAGTCAGCTCTTTCATAGCAGTAATTGTTGATTTATGCCTGGAGAAGCCATGTTGTCTATGACTCATCAAATTGTTTTCGTCATAAAAGGTAGTAAGTTTATTTTTAATTACATTTTCGAAAATATTTGAAATGTATGATAGCAAGGAAATTGGTCTGTAGCTTTTACTAATATCATAACTAGTTTTATCTACTTTAGGAATGATTTTCACAAAAGAGTTTTTCCAATAATCTGGGAAATATCCCAAACTTATACATTTTTCAAATATTTGATGGAGAATTATGGAAATCCTAGGGTAGGCGTATTTTATCATATTATTGCTAATATTATCTGATCCAGGTGCTTTCTTATTTTTCAATATCTTTTAGGCTTATGATCACTTTGTTTCTATTATTGTAAATTGGCGAGTAATATCCAGTTGATTTGTGAAGTTCCTCCTCGGAAGAAATATCATCGTCCGGGAAAAGATTGTTCAATAAACTTTCCATTTTTGAAGTCCTAGCAAAATCCGGTGCGTTGTCTATCAATGGAACCCCTGTTGTGTTAAATGATGCTTTTAAGGTTTTGAAAGTTTTATAAGTGTTCCCAAAAGGATTAGTTGATTCGTTTTCTTCGAGAAAGAATCTCCAGCTTTTAAATTTTGCCTTGTTAATGGCTTTATTATATTTGTTACGAGCAGCTTTAAAGAATTTTTCATTAATTATTTTGCCTCGCGCGCGCGCGCGCGATAGAATAAATTTCTTATATAATTAAAATCATTTTTCATTTTTTCAAGTTTATTCGTCCACCACTTGAATTTGACTTTGTTTTTGTTTATGGTTGATTTTAACTTGAGGGATACGTAAGCTGCTTCACTGATAATATCTGTGAGTTTTAAAATAGCTCTTTCTACACTTTCGGAATTTTTTATTTGGTTTGTTTCATCCACGAGGCTTAGCAATTCGGGGGAGGAAAATTTTTCATAAAATGCATTCCAGTTTGCATCTGTTTCGCTGAATTTCCACGTTGATTTATAACCGTCTATATGACTGTTGTCTTTACTAACGATCTCGTAGGTTATTGTCACGTGATCGGAGGTGTCCGTCATTATGGATGTATTTCCTCAATAAACCTTTGATGGGTTTCTGAAAAAGAATTGGGGAGAATGTAAAAATTCTCTGTAATAATATTTGACTTTGATAAAAGTATTGAGCTTGTAGTACAAAATGAGTTGGTGAATTGATCTATCTTATTGTATTTTAATCCTTTATTTAAAATTATTGTTGCCGAGTTTATCTTGTTTCCTTTAGCTGTTAAAACTGAAAGCTCGTCTCCGCCAAAAATAACAACATTGTTCACTGTATAGGGCTCCTGAATAAATAATATGTCTGGTGGGTCGTTAGCTATCTGAGCCAGGAGCTCATTTGTTGCGTTTATGCTTTTTCTTAAATTTTGTTGCACACACTCAATTAATGGAGCTTGCATTTTATCCTTTCCTGACTCTTATGAGTTAGTTACCTGATTGTTCAGTTGGTAAATAACTTGTTCTTTCGATTATTCTGTCTATTTGTGCCTTATACATAGGGCATTCCTCCGAATTTGCTCTGTGTGATAAGGGCTTGTTTCTATACTTAGGATGTTGAGAGCAATTAAAACACTTGGGAATTCCTGAGCAATCATGGACTCCCTGAACTCCACATATTCGGCACATTGGGGTGTTAGGGCATTCTGCCATTTTGTGAGAGGGATTAAATTTAAGACATTTCTGGCATTGTTTCACAAAATCTTATCTACAACAACGCAGCGTTCACAATCAGTGTAGATTTTATTATTTAATTTCCTAATGGTTTGATAAACCCTAGGAGAAACCCGTAAAACTATATTGTGAGTAGGGGTGTTAGATTTAGTGCTGAATAATACCTCAATTTCACTTTTCATATCCCTTAGTTCGTCGTTCATCTGACAGATTGTTTCTTCGAAGGAATTTACCTCGGTGATTTTATTAACATTTTTAACCATTATCGTCGGATCTCTTTTGGTCGGAATAAATGTTTTCCATATATTTGTTAGCTGAGTTGATTTGCATATTTCCTCTTTTAGAAAATTAGATTCGCGCTTGTCCGACATTTTTATAATAATAGATTTTTTAGTGTTTATAATTTTATTGACTCGAACTTTCTTATTTTCCTCTCCTAACACTCTGATCTTATTAACAATAGCGTGGTGTACATCTTGATTATTTCCCCCATTAAAAGGCTGCGCTATAATTACAAATTCTTTTTCACTAATTTGTTTTTTTATTTATTGTTATCTCTCGTTGTTTGAGTTTTCACAACCTATGAAAAAGAGGGCCTCAGTGTCTTGAATTCTCCCTTGAATTTGACCAGTTTTTTGATCTGGGACATCTGACACTTGCACAGAAAGCTGTTCTAAAAGTCCTGAATTTTGATATCCCTCAAGGCCGTAATACCATCTTTTGTCTGCTTTACCATTGTGGACAAATAGGACAGATCATTTTTTGTGAGGTTTTTTTGGTTCTCTCTCTCTGTTTGACCTTATTGTCAAAATACTCATAGATTTCATCTGATTTTACAGTCAATGTTCTTATTAGTAAATCCATATTAAATTTTATGCAAATCTATTTTCCTTTAGTCCATTTAATTTAAAGTAAATAGTTAAAATTAAATAATGAGCGTTTCAGCGACTATACTTAATGCTGTAATTCAATTCTGTGTTTTAGATTCTTATAATACCATCTAAACACTTACCGAAATCGAGGAGCGATGCGACGCACGTCTACTCAATCTCCACTCTCTCAAATTGAATTGAATAAAATATTCATTTGCCAATATTTCGGTGGCAGAATGCCAAGCTTTATCGAGGCATTACATTTTGTATACACAAACACAATGCGGCGCTGAGTTTGTGTATACAAAAATGTTGAATCAATAATCCCTTCACTAACTTTACTAAAAGAACAACTTGATGAGGGAAGAGTATCTTTAATATAATCAAATCACAAGCTTTCGGGCATAACCGCCCCATCGACAAAATGCCATAATATAAATGCCAATATTTCATTAGGCTATACGCCTAACTTCGTCAGGGCTTTTCTTGTTTTTGAACTGCTTTGGTTCATCACGTGATGCCTTCACGCGACGATATATAAATATTTGCAACTCTGTGGGGATCAAATTTAAAATATATACACACAAACAAATATTAATAAGAATAGACTATATATGTACATTTATAAAAATTAAAATACATATACAAATAATTAAAATATATATACAAAAAAGAAGGAAATGAGAAAAATATGTAAAAATTGTGCCAGAGAATTAACATAATAATGAAGGATCATTCATAAAAGTTAGGCAAAGCATGCAATAAACATATAATACATATAATACAAGGCTATTACAGAGACTAAGTATGAACAACGACTATAAAATAAAAATAAAAATAAAAAATAAAAAATAAACTAAAAACTGCTATTGATGTGTAAAGGTATAAGTAGGTTATGAAAACTAAATCTTTCAGATAGGAGGTTCCAGTATTAAATTATCATATATCTCAGGAAGGTCTATTGCTCTATTGATGCTTTTAAATTTTTTGGTGAGTTCCATACTCTCACAAATCGGCGGCCATAGCACGAGTTCTGAATAGATATGGTGTAAACTCATATTTCTCCAACACACTCAGTTTGGCAACCAAACTAAAACAGACAATAGTTAAAAATAGTGTAACCTTTGATTCCCTCAGTACCCACAATGCCATTTACTCCATATCATGTGAGCAGTGTGATGCCAAGTATGTCGGAGAGACTGGGAGAATGGTGAAGACCAGAATGGTGGAGCATGATAGATCGGTAAAAAGGAAAGATCCCCGCTCTCTAGTTTACCAACACATGCGGGACACAGGCCACACATTCAACGTTTACAACCCCTCGGCCCACTATCATGAGATTAAAAACAAGCACCAGCGATTGGTCCTGGAAGCTATACTCACCAAAAAATTTAAAAGCATCAATAGAGCAATAGACCTTCCTGAAATATATGATGATTTAATACTGGAACCTCCTATCTGAAATATTTAGTTTTCATAACCTACTTATACCTTTACACATCAATAGCAGTTTTTAGTTTATTTTTTATTTTTATTTTTATTTTATAGTCGTTGTTCATACTTAGTCTCTGTAATAGCCTTGTATTATATGTATTATTGGTTTATTGCATGCTTTGCCTAACTTCTATGAATGATCCTTCATTATTATGTTAATTCTCAGGCACAATTTTTACATATTTGTCTCATTTCTTACTTTTTTGTATATATATATATATATATATATATATATATATATATAGCTGATTGCCAAAATAATTTGTCTCGTTTTTACACCTGTCGATGGGCGATTATGCCCGAAAGCTTGTGATTTGATTATATTAAAGATACTCTTCCCTCATCTAGTTGTTCTTTTAATACAAAAATGTAATGCCTCGATAAAGGTTGGCGTTCAGCCAGCCGAAATATTGGCAAATAAATATTTTATTCAATCCAATATATGCCTTTTTACTATCTAATACTATATATATATATAATATATACTCTCTCTAAGTGTTCAGTAAAAAACTTCAAATTAATTCGCATATTTTTACTGATATGATAAATTTCATATCAGTATTACATCGTATTACTTTCAATAAATCACGAAAAAAAATGCTTCTACCAACCAAATTTAAGGAATGTTAATGGGGATTTTAATCCTTCGATATTTTGAAATATTACATATTAAATTATATGCAATATTTCAAAATATCAAAGGATTCAAATCAATATATACTAATCATAATCAAATGAAATAATTCAATAGTATTCTGAATTATTACAAGAGACACTAGGAAAGTTTTGCAATACGCTCCAACCTGTGGGTCAATATGGGCACGATTTCAGAATTTTTGAGCCCTATCTATATTTTAACTGCTGTCAAAATTTATTTTCTTGATGTTAGTATTCTTTGAACTGTGGAGGGATAGAATAATAAAAAAATCTCTAAGCGCAAACTTTAAAACCCGGTAATTTTGCGATAAAAATTTGAAAGCGGTTTGGGCACTGAAGAATGCTTTTAAGAAATGATCTCTGTACTGGGACATGGATTTTCCTGAATAACAAAGCTCCAGATCACCGTTACAAAGTCTACGCCGATTATTTGGCACGTACTGTTCTAAAAATGTTTGAAAAAAAAAACCTCCGCATTCCCGGTCCCAAATTCGGGTGAAAATAAGGAAGGGGAGCAGTAACAAGCTCTCTAAAAAACCTGGGATCATCTGACCTGGATGATAGTACCCTGTAAGAGCTCCAAAGATACAGGATGAGTCTGTACTCCATCATAGGAGCAGCTACACATGGCGTCTGTTCCTCATGTCAGAGTCGGCCATTTGTTTTGGAGCTGAGTCTACCTGCTACTGAGTAGTCATCCCAGTTTTAATAACAAAGACATTCTACTTCCCCCAGCTACTATGGAATCTCATTTGTATAGTTTAGCTAATCATCAGCAGACACCATCAAAAGATTCAAACTCTACAGGCTTGATTATCTAATATTATTGGAGGTAGAGAAAAATATGAAGAAGGTAATAAAAGGAAATATACACGCAGCTTTATTAAGATTCACCACAGGAAGGAAGCATAGATAGAGCTCTTAAACTCCAGTCAGCGCAGAACTCAAAAGCCTCCAGGTCCGACGCATGTCCATTGCCAACAAAATATACCATGCATATAAAAAGGAATATCTCGATTTTAAAATAAAAATATTTATTGGTCAATATATGCTTTTTAATTACCTGATGATTTAAATATGGATTGCTCCATTCTCGAAGCTATTTATAAATGTGCCAATAAACGTGTGTGTATATATATCTATAAATAAATATAAAGCATATATGTGATCTGAATTTATTAATAAACCAATATTTCTAGGGGCAAAACGCTTCTCTTTATCAAGGCTTTTCTTTCATTTAAACTAAATCACGTGTGTATGTGATCCACTCATGCTATACAAGATCAAAGTAAGAAACTATCTGATGAAAATTTAACGGAATATAAAATATATGTACTATTTTTATATTTGAAAATAATAATTAAAATAATATATAATTAAATAATCATTTGATTAAATAAATGAAAGGACTGATAAATATTATAGAAATAAAATTGAGTAAGGATTATGATTCAATATATGTTGTGTTGATAAATATAAATAAAAATATAATACAAGTATACAAAAATAATAAAATAAAAAATGATAAAAAATTATTTAGGAGGATATAAATTCTCTATAAATAATATTTTTATAGAATAAGTTACAATATTGAAAATAAATGTATGTGTAATGTTTTTTCTAGTTTAAATATAAATTGTTTATATATATATATATGCATGCTATGATTATAATGTTTTGTTGTTGGAATGATAAAGAATTGAAGGTGCAGTCGTGAAAAAGGAAAGATGGTTATTTACCTTTCAATTAAAACTTCAAATAAATATAAAAAAATAGTTATTTTAAAAGTATGCGAATTTCATCCGAGAATATAATTAAAGTTAGGCATATAAATATATAAAAATTAATAATAAACATATAAATACAGTTAAACCTGTCTATAGCGCCTACTCTTGGGACTCACCAAAATAGGGTGCTATAGAGAGGGGGTGCTATAGACAGGTCACTTTTGATGTAAATCGCGTCGTACGTATTTAAAATCTGGCGCTATAGAGAGGAAGGCACTATTTAGAGTGGGCGCTATAGACAAGTTTAACTGTATTTTCAATTCCGTTTTTTTTTGTTTATACAGTGAGTTTTCCATTTTTAAAAGAAGATTTATGTAAATATATACCTCACAAAAATATCCATATGATTCTTATTATATTTTATTTATTCGAAAGAAAAAAGTGTATTTTTCTATACTTTAATGTTAATGTCTGTAAAATGATTTTGTAAAAGGTTACGTTTCATATTAAAAATGAATGACTTCAAAAACTACCTAAATTTTCGAGAAACCTAACCATCTTAGAGTCCAGAATAAATCTGCATAATAATAAAAATACGATTTTGAAGACTATTGGTGTCACAACATCAATCCGGAGGTCCTGTAGCCCAGGTTGATGAAGACACCAGGGAAGTACAATCTTCTTCAGCGATATTCTTGAAGGAGGAAAGAAATTCACAACAACTTCGACTACTGGACTATGTAAATTGGCATTTTTATCTTTCACATTTGAATTTATTCCCATCGTTTTTATATTGAAGACCTAATTACCAAAAACAGACGATACATAAAGCATATTTTACATCTTGTTCATTTTTATTTTATTTATTTGTCATCAATTCAGACACGATATCCCCACAAGGGATGCCTATGTCAAGAAACAACACTAAACTTAGATACTATATTACATAAACAATTGAATAATTACATGGTTTGAGTAGAGTTTAAAGAAGAAAATAAAGGAAAGGACATTAAAATCATGCTTGAATTTACAACCAACTAATGAAATAAACACAAACAAATACACCTAGTTATAGCAATTACGGTTTTTTTACCCAAAAGAGAGAAAATCATAGATATATTTACAGAATTCTCTAAATTTGAAACATGAGTCCTTACTATTTATAAACATAAAAATATCCTTGTATTCAATGTATTCCCGATTTCTGTAGTTCTGGAAGATTGGACATTAATTAAACAGATGTTTGTTGTGTCTTTGCATATTTGTGTATTACAATTTACATAGTTTCAATTTAACTTATTAGTGCTATAAATAGGACGTATGGATTAAGTTGATAAATCCAGTGTTAGGAGTCGAGTATTCTTGTTACTTTGAATGTCTACTATAGTTTGCCTTGGCAAATAAATAATATTTGTTCAAGTACAATAGTAGTTCCATGGCCCAGAGCAACATGAAAAATCGCAAATTCCTTCATCCACAATTTTGTACAGGATCGCGTATTACATAGATATTTATTTGAATATTATACACGCCTAACAGGACACAATAGATATTAGATACAGGTAAACCTGTCTATAGCACCCCCTCTAAATAGCGCCTTCCTCTATATAGCGCCCGATTTTAAACATTAAAATGTAAACATTTTACATTAGCACCCCCTCTTTATAGCACCCTATTTTGGTGAGTCACAAGAGGGGGCGCTATAGACAGGTTTAACTGTATATTGATATACATTTTTAAATTTAAGATTATTATTTAGATTTTAAAATTCACACACATTTTCTTGTCTTCCTTCATTCTGCCGATGGGATTTATAACCAAAGCAAGTCTCATATCCATATGCATTTAAAAATGACTTCTAATATGCCTTACCAAAATAATATTCTGAATTCAACCTCTCTAATTTACATATAAATAAGAAGAGAGTTGAATAATATTTATTATTCCATTTCCGTAGCTCTAATATGTTAATTTCTAACAAAACCCGATTTGGAAAATAAAAGAAATTAAAAACATTCAATCTATTAATTCTACCTTAATATTTTAAAAAATGAACTAGTCACGATTCTTAATAAAAAACCAACATTTAAATATACGTATTGCTTTCAAAAATATCAGCAAACAAATTTAAGGCAATAGCTTATCATATTTTCTTAGATCATCATTATGTAAGGACCAGTCAACAAATGAATGACTTTGAGACGAAGAGTAAAGCCTGTTAAATTTCTATATCACCACCTATGTAAATTACACAAGATTATTATTACCTTACCCAATTGGGAATATCTGTATACAAGTCCATAATAAAAGATTTTGTGTGTGTGTGTGGTTATCATTAAAAAAACATTATCCTCAAAAATCTATGTTATTTTAATAATTTTTATTCAAATATACTTATGCTTTTATTCAGAATTTTTAAATTCAAGTCCTTTCTAAAATTTTCACAACAATTGATTGAAATTTCTTATTGTAAACTTAAATAAATTAAGCAAATTTATTTTAAATGATCAAGTTATCCTCTTAATAATTTTATTTTATAAATTTGAAATAAATTATTAAATAGAACATTCATTTCAACTTTAATGATCATAGTCATTTTCTTTTATTAATTCTAAAGGTTTGTTATTCAAGAACAACAAATATTTCCTACCATTTATTTAATTATCTTAAGGTAATTTCAAAGGGTAATTTTCTATTAAAATATTCCCTTACTATGTTCTTCCAATCTTGACATTGGAGTTGTTAATAGGAGAGATAATGTTAAATTTAAATTATATAAATAAATGTTTTTTTCTTTGTTCCGTCATATCTTTTGATATCTTTTATATATAAAATGCGATATTATATATATATATATGAAAAAAACAGTAGAAAAAAATAAAATAAAATATAAGTGGGACAGGTGTTGATATTAAAAATAAAGAAGGCATTTTCTGACCACGATCATATGTGCTTTTTAGATGACAGAGCGCCATCTGGTGGAACAGAAATCAAATAAACATTGATTTAGCCTGTTCCCTGATATTTGGTCAACCCATTTAGGTTGTGAGCGCCATCTAAAAAGCACATGTACTCTTGGTCAGGATATGCCTTTTTTATAATATATATATATATATATATATATATATATTGTCAAGGAGCTCCATCCAGATGGGACACCTGTCAATCATCCCTGGACCCCGGGGGGGACCACAGGTGTGAGGGGTTCTCGGAAGCTGATCTGAAAATAAGAAAAATGGGACGGTGGCTGACGCCGTTCATTAGGATTATCTTTAACTTGGGGTAAGTTGCGCTTTCTCTCTCTCCCTATAAATTCCCCTTATAATAAATTAATTTTTCACAAACTTGCCCTTGCTTTATTTATCTCCGCGACAATATTTTAAATGCTAATAATTCATCATTGAACTATATCAAATTTGAAAAAATATATGTAAACAAATTCAAAATCAGAAAAAAATAATAAAATTTAAAAAATAATTTTAAAATAAAAACGAATGCTTTTTTTCTTTCAGAAAGTTTCATGAAGATAACTTGTATATTGGAAACATACTAACTTCGTTTTATCGTTGTTTACTTTATTTTATATCCAATACTTTTACATATAAAAAAAGTTGAATTGTATATTGTATTCATTTGAAAATAAAAATGACTTATATTTGAGGACAGACTCTTATTTTTCTCAGATAACCATTCTTTCTTTATATAGGTAAATCTCCAATTAATTTGAAATTTATTCAGCTTCAAATTCGATATTTTGAATAGAGAGAGAGATTCTAAAATTGAGATAAGTAAATCATACTCATTGAATATTTCTTAACATATACATCTAACATAATATTTAATAAAATTTAGGCAATATAATATTATTTATATGTGAATAGTTAATCTGATATTAATTTATTTGATCATTGTTGACTGTAATTTTCACACATATATATACACTGCGTGACATTGAAATTGGAACACCAAGAAATAGTGGCCAGAAAGTGATGAAACTCGGCAGACAGAGAGAGACAGGGACGAACAATACGTGATCTTTATTTCAAAATGATAGTCATAATACAGAGCGAGAACGGCGTCGGCTTAGTAGCAAGTAGGACCACCGCGGACGGCGATGCACGCAGCAACACGTCTAGGTAGTGAGTCAATCAGAGTACTGAAGGCGTCCTGAGGGATGGCTCTCCATTCCCTCTCAACCATTTGCCACAGTTCGTCTTCTGAAAGCGGCTGTGGCAAGGCATGCAAACGGCGTCCAATGATGTCCCAGACGTGCTCGATTGGTGAGAGATCAGGAGAGTACGGTGGCCAGGGAAGCATCTGTACATCTTGCAGAGCTTGTTGGCTAATGCGAGCAGTGTGCGGTCGGGCGTTATCCTGCTGATAAAGGGCATTGGGTACCCCTTGAAGGTAGGGGAGTGTCACCGGTCACAGCACATCATCAACGTATCGTTGGGCCGTCATAGTGCCCTGAATACGAAGTAAAGGTGACCTGGAATCATACGCGATTGCGCCCCAAACCATGATTCCACGTTGTCGCACGGTGGGGCGTTCCACAATTGCTGCCGGATTGGACCTTACTCCACGTCGACGCCACACGCGTACACGGCGACTATCACTGGACAAGCAGAAACGCGACTCATCTGAGAACACGACCCTGTGCCATTCCGTCATCCACGTCGATCTAGCCCGGCACCATTCCAAACGTTGCACCTATTCGGTGGGGTCAATGGCAGTCTTCTTAGCGGACGGCATGAGTGCAAGCTATTGGCAACCAATCGACGGGAAATGGTTCTGGTCGAGATGGAATGATCTAGGGTGTCTTGCACATGTTGCAGGATGGCGGTACAAGTGGCTTGTGGGGCCGCCACTGCTTGTCGAAGGATACGCCGATCCACACGTGCTGACGTCACTCTGGTTGCACCGACATTCCTATTGTTCCAGCCTTAAATATGCAAAATTGTTAGAATTTACTTTTGTTAATTATTGTTAAATTATGTAAATTTTAGAAATGTATATAATCTTGATTTTAGAAAATAAAGAGAGTTATTAATGTATACGTGGTTGAGTCATTAGAGTTAGTGAGACGAGACAATAGCAGTTATTCAAGTTTGAAGGAGTTATAGCTCGCTGAGTCAAGAAGCATAGAATTAAAACCAGCGTTAAAATAAGAATTAGGCGGTGATTCCTCCTTAATGCCAGGAGGCCAAAGCCAGTTCGATTCATGGTCCCTCGATATCTGGATTAGGATTTGAAACAGAAGAAATTTAGCAAAAACTCAGTGAGAATACAATTGCGAAATGTCTCGAGACGAAAGGATCCTCCAAAGAAAGTTAAGTTACCAGATAAGGAGAATTGATGGATTTATTGAAACTGTGGATTCAATTATTGAGGCAGGTGAAACAATACGCTTAGAAATAATGGGTGAAGAATTAAAGGAGATCAAAGAAAAAATTGAGAAACTCTACGATGAGCTGTTTTCTTTGGATGAAGTTGATATAGATAAAGAAAGTGAGGCATGTGATAGTTCAATGAACAAGATTGGAAGCTTGAGGGTAAAAATAGAAAATGAAAGAAAACTCAAAGACAAACTGGCGGACATAAAGCCAAATGGCTCTCAGGCAAATATAAAATTGCCTCAATTTGACTTGCCAATATATGATGGAGATTGGGCACTTGGATCAACTTCAAAGAGCTATTCCTCACCACCATCGATGCACATCCAGGGTTAACTAATATACAGAAGTTACAATATTTGAATTCTGCAGTAAAAGGCGAAGCGGCCAGATTAATAAGGGGTTTCCCTTTACTAAGTGAAAATTATGGCCAAGCATGGAGTACACTGTTATCAAGATATGATAACCCGAGAGAGCTAGCTTATGCCCAGGTGTCAAAAATATTTTCTCTCCGGGCAATTAAGAATCCATCGGCTAAGTGTCTCCATGAATTCATGGATGTTTGTAATGAAGCCATAAGAAACTTAGAAACGCTGGAACTGAAAAGAAATCAATTTGTGGATGTGATCCTGGTGCACTTCCTCCAGCAGAAGTTGAGTGAAAATCTAAGGTTGGATTGGGAACTGTCAATGGACAACACTCTTCCATCTTATGACAAGTTCATAGCATTCATTTCCAGACATGCGAGAAGCATGTCTTGTGCTGTCAAGGAATGTTCAAAAAGGGAAGAAACCACCGGATCGAGATTTCCCAAATGCCAAATCTACGGGATGCTAATTGAGAAATCGGACACTTGCATATTATGCAAATCTAAGCATCATCCACTATACATGTGCAACTTATTTTGCAAAATGCCTTTAAAAGAAAAATTAAATGTAGTAAAGAGTCATAAATTATGCTTCAATTGCTTGAGGAAAGGCCATTTCTCATGGAATTGTAGGCTGAACCAACGATGCAAAGTATGCAAGGGGAAGCACCACACGATGATTCATTACGATAAACCGAGCACGGAAGGCGCTTCGGCCCAAGTTGAGAACACAACTCCGAAGGAACATGAAAGTGCTATCAATTTAACTAATACTCAACAGGCAAACTGCAATGATAGCCACGTACTACTCGCAACAGCTAGAATCAAGATAAAAAATGGACTCGGAAAGTTATGCACCTGCAGAGCCCTACTGGACAGCGGTTCCCAAGTCACCATGATAACAAAGGGATGCTGCGAAAGATTGGGACTTGTCCAAAGGAAATCAGATCGGATGATTATAGGGGTTGGAAACACACCAGTGCAGCATTCTTCATCGACAGTAAGTGTGACATTTTGTCCACTGAATAATTCTGAGGAATTCTCGGTAGAGGCAGTAGTCACGGGAGTGCTCACTTCAGAAATTCCGAACTTCAGGTTGAAAGACCCTAATTGGCCAACTTTGAAGAACCTCAAATTGGCAGACCCAGAGTTCTACATACAAGCCCCAATAGATATGATATTGGGAGCAGATATATACACTGAACTTATGTTGAATGGCTCTATATCTCTCGGAGAAGGATTGCCAATGGCTATTAATACAAGTCTAGGTTGGGTACTTCTAGGAAAACTCATGGGAACATCGGAGAGTAATACAGAAGTCTGTAACCTGAGTTTACAATCTGAACCAGAACTAGAATTCGTAATGAAAAGATTCTGGGAAACTGAATCTGTGCCGTCACCGGATCTTTGTACACAGGACGAAGATTGTGAAAGTTTATTTTCGAATAACCATGGCAGAGATAGCCATGGAAGGTATTGGGTAAAATTGCCATTCAGACAACATCGACCGCTTCTGGGTGAATCAAGAGAAAAAGCTTTAAGAAGGTTCCTTTTGTTGGAAAGAAAATTGTGTAAGAATGTGAAATTATATGACCAATACCGGGGATTCATGAAGGAATATGAACACTTAAGCCACATGGAAAGGGTCCCAATTGCAGAAGTGAAGCGAGAATTGTGCAGATGCTATTACATGCCTCATCATCCAGTAATTAGAGAGCAATCCACTACAACAAAAATGAGAGTTGTGTTTGATGCATCAGCTAAATCTGAAAATAATGTTTCTTTAAATCAATTTTTGCACAAGGGACCAAAAATCCAACAGGATGTATTTTTCATTCTCCTCAGATTCAGAACGTATCCTGTCGCCATAACTGCTGATATAGAAAAAATGTACCGCCAGATAAAAATTCATCCAGAAGATGCGGACTATCAGAGGATATTGTGGAGACCATCGCCAGAAGAGCCTGTGGTGGACTATCGACTACTGACTGTTACCTATGGTACAACTTCGGCTCCATTTTTGGCAATGAGAACATTACAACAGTTAGCAGAAGATGAAGGCCAAAATTATCCTGAAGCTTCTAGGGTGACCTTGAATGATTTCTATGTCGATGATCTGCTAACAGGAGCTCAAACGATTGCTGAAGCCAAAGAACTAATAGACCAATTAAAGGACTTAATGAAAAAGGGAGGGTTTCCCTTAAGAAAGTGGAATTCAAATTGCCACGAGATAGTGTCTCATGTCGAGGAAATGAACGAAGAGAAGAAAATTAACTTGGAGAAAGGAGCCATATCCAAGATTTTAGGAATTGTATGGGATCATGTACAAGATACGTTTAGAGTTAATATAACTCTTCCTGAAGAAGTTGTAACAAAATATTCCACCTCTACAGTGGCGTCTGGCCAGGATCCTCAAGGTATATCCGGGCTCTGACCAGAAGGTGCGAGTTGCCCAAGTTCGGGCTGCTACCTACGACCTATTACGAAGTTGGCTCCGCTTCCCTTCAATTCTGAACCAGGGTTCAGCGGCCGGGGGGAGTATGTTCCAGCCTTAAATATGCAAAATTGTTAGAATTTACTTTTGTTAATTATTGTTAAATTATGTAAATTTTATAAATGTATATAATCTTGATTTTAGAAAATAAAGAGAGTTATTAATGTATACGTGGTTGAGTCATTAGAGTTAGTGAGACGAGACAATAGCAGTTATTCAAGTTTGAAGGAGTTATAGCTCGCTGAGTCAAGAAGCATAGAATTAAAACCAGCGTTAAAATAAGAATTAGGCGGTGATTCCTCCTTAATGCCAGGAGGCCAAAGCCAGTTCGATTCACCTATAAATTGCCACATTTCCTTGTTCCAACCATCTTCTCCACAGTCGGTGCACCGTGGACGCACCAAGGTGTGTATCAGCTGCGATTTGACGTATGGACCAACCTGCCCTTTTCATTCCGATCACCATGCCCCTCGTAAAAGCGTCTGTCTGCTTGAACTGCCTCCGTTACGATGACCTGGCATTCTCTGTTATTACACGTGTCTTTTGACACAAGAACAAAATTTCTACAATGATTTTCCTTGAAAAAATAACGACATGAATACTGTCCTTTCTGCAAGTTCCTTCTCTTATATCTTACTCCATGTGCGCACGAGACCTGCGCATTTTACATCATTTGCATAACTCGGTTAGGCGCGTCTACCCTGCAATTTGCATAATTTTCTGGCCACTATTTCTTGGTGTTCCATTTTCAATGTCGCGCAGTGTATATATATGTGATGAGGTCTTGTTGACTCTCGCTATACTGTGTTGACCGAGAGGAACAGTCAGGATGGGGAGTTTTCCAGTACCTCTCTGCACCTTGGAAGACCTTTTACAGTTCTCACAAAGTACAGGCAGTCGTGGTCGAGGCAGAGTGGAAAGCTTGGGGGAATGTACACACAAAAAACGAAGCCACAGTTGCACTAAGAATGTTCAGTGAACAGATAAAAGATGAGATAAGAGCGAAAGATGGAGATAGAAGAGTTCTTACTGGTCTACATGGTGGATGAGGTTGACCTTGGTGACAACCGACGAGGGCTTACGCAGATGTTGAAGTAACTGTCAAGTGACTGTATTTTTGGCTAAAGACGGAGGCTTTATATATATTTTCCGAGAAAGGGAGTGTTGCATTTCAACAGATGCGACAGGGGCGTGGATCGTCTGGTGAAATTGTACACTGGCGCCGTGGCAGTTTCCATCTTTAGACCTTGTTGTTTTGGGACTACTATATGCTCGATCTCTGCGTTAGCTCAACTCTTAATCTATTACAGAGTTTTATTTATTTATCCTCAGTTTGTACAAAGTACATTACATATAATGATGTAATGACACATGTCAATCATGCGTATAATCATTTACAGATGTGTTTCCATTATACAACATGAAAATCTTGTTATAAGTTATATACAATATGGGGTTGTGGGCTTAAATTGCCATATATACATCTATAGAAACATAGGGCGCCTCTCCAGTCAAAATAAACGTCAAAACCTGCTGCCATCTATTGACCGTCGTCGCAACTAGCGGTTTTGGTCGGTGACAGAGCCACAACACCAGTTTTGGCAAACTAAGAAGCGTCCACCAAGAGACTATGGTTTCGGGATAATGGCCCTCGTCAGTCTAGAGCGGACATGATTCGATGAGATCCTCACGGGATCTAAAGGAATCTTCACAATCTACCAAAGAGGTGTTTTGCTGGCAAGGTGGCTAGGCCAAATCTATGGCTAGAATATAGATGCTCGCTTCTCAGTTTGCCAAAGCTGGTGTTTTGGCTTTGTCACCGACCCAATACCGCTAGTTGCGGCGACGGTCAAAAGATGGCGTCAGGTTTTGATGTTTATTTTAACGGGAAAGGCGCCCTATGCTTCTATGGATCAATTTCCTCCCGGAAAAGTTTCCATATACATGTATATATAGATGGAAACTTTGCCGGGAGGAAATTGATCCATAGAAGCAAGGGCGCCATAGATGGCGTCAGTTTTTGACGTTTATTTTGACAGAGAGGCTCTCTTGCTTTAATGGATATATATATATATATATATATATATGAAATAATGTGATCCTGTCGACTACTGTAATATAATGTGAAGTTCTGGTAAGCCTTGTTGTAGAAGCCTGTCGACTAGCTATAATGAGTTGAGTTACTGTAGCCTCTTGTAGAGAATCTTGTCGACTAACTTTGTGATGATGAAGTGTTGACTCTCGCTATACTGTGTTGACCAAGAGGAACAGTCAGGATGGGGAGTTTTCCAGTACCTCTCTGCACCTTGTAAGTCCTTTAAAGTTCTCACAGAGTACAGGCAGTCGTGGTCGAGGCAGAGTGGAAAGCTTGGGAATGTCCACACAAAAAACGAAGACACAGTTGCACTAAGAAAGTTTCGTTAACAGATAAAAGTTGAGCTAGGAGCGAAAGATGGAGATAGAAGTTTCTTACTCGTCTACATGATGGATGAGATCGACATGAGGTACGACCGACGCGGGCTTGCACTGAGGGTGAACTAACTGTATTTTTGGCTAAAGACGGGGGCCTTTATATACCTTTTCTGAGAAAGGGGGTATTGCATTTCAGCACATGCGAGAGGGGCGTGGATCGTCTGGCGAAACTGTACACTGGCGCCGTGGCCGTTTCCATCTTTAGACTTTGTTGTTTTGGCAATACTATATGCTCGATCTCTGCTTTAGCTCAACTCTTAATCAATTACAGAGTTTATTTATTTATCCTGTTTGTACAAATTGCATTACATATGATGATGTAAAGACACATGCCAATAATACGTATAATCATTAACAGATGTGTTTCTATTATACAACATTAAAATTTTGTTATAAGTTATTTACAATTAGGGTTTGTTGGCTTAAATTACCATAGATGGGCCCCGGGAGTGAAAGGGTTTATCCGGGTTCAGGCGGGTAAAGCCTCTCTTACACAGGTAAGTAATTAAAATTTATTTTGATTAATTTAAACTGTGAGGGTTAAAAAGGGCTATAACAAGATGAATCGTTTGGATATATAAAAGTGAAATAAAAATTACATTTTTGTTTGATAAAAAAAAATGATGATTGATATAAAATGATGACATAAAAATTCACATCCTAAGAGAATATTGGCGGGCGTTGGAAAGGGTTAGTAGTTGAAGAATATGCAATTGTTAGGAGTGCACATGTAACCAAATACTCAGATCCAGGTGCAAAGCGAGGATAGAGACTTGAGCTGTCTTCCTTGGCAATGTTTCACTTGCGATCCTATATAAGGGTTACCGTGCTTTGTCACTATTTTAGGATTATTGGGTTAAAAGTTGCTGAAGAAAAGTTGTTTATTTATATGAATTGGAAAGGAGTGATATAGAGCTATGCGATAAGTAGAATTGTAGCGACAGTAGGTGGTCTGACTTGACTCGAAATCAAAGGTTGAATGTGGTCCGCTAGAGCTGAAAAAAAAAGTTGAAAGTTGAAAAAAGTGAACGTTTTGTGAATGCGTTGGTGATTTGCTCTGCGGATGAAATGAAATAAACTCTTGAAGCGTGTTCAGGCCAGAAGTTGGGATTTTTAAATCTGTAGAACTGTGTTTTCAAAGAGTTTGTTGAATCACGAAATCAAAAATTAAATTGTCAAGCAGTGCTGTCGTTTTTCTACGTTGATGTGACGCAATGACTGAAAAGATAGTGATGAAAAATATAGGGAATTGGTTAAAGAATATGATTGTTGAAAACGATTGTTGTAGATGCCCGATAGTGGCTGATAAAAATTGTCAGATAATAAAGGTATTTAAACATATATAAAATATAGTGAATAAAAATATAGAAATATGATTGCGGGTACAAAAAAAAAGTGTAAGTGGACAAAATTTAACATGTAATATATAAAAGATATTGTAGCGGAACGAGAATACCAAGATAAGTCCGCCAACTACTTATAGCAATTAAGTGTCCTGCTCAAGTGCTGGAATAATCAGATCTAAGTTTCGTAAAATTATTTATTTTGGCTCACTACTTGATCGCCTTATTATTTAAAAAGAAGTCAAAACAATTAATAACAAAGTTGAAGGAACCAATCAAGGACAGCGGCACTTCCAGCTGTCGTCTCAAAACGCGTAGAGCTCCGACTTCTTGTGGACTCACACACACTCGATGCTGTCCTAGTTTTTATATCTGTGGAAGATTTACATAGATATTTTTCGTAAAGCCTAGTTTGCATAGTTTTCTGTTTAATTTTACTCTTGTAAAATTTACCTAGGCTTTTCCAACATACTCCCCACAAAAATTGTGACAATAATTTTTCCAAATCAGCATCCAACACTATCCTGGAATCGATTTGAATATTCTTTCGAAAAATCCAACTCCATTGGGCAAAGACGTTGTACAGGTCTTATTATAATCCCGTCTCCTGTCTTTAATTTGGCAACTCGAACAATGCCATCCTTTCCTGGATACAGTTCTATAATTCTTCCCAATGGCCATTCAGTTCGTTTTCGCAAATCTGACCCAATGACAACAATGTCTCCAATTCGTAAGTTGTGACTATTCTTCCCCTTGTTCTTATTTATCAGATGAGACAAATATTCGGATCGAAAGCGATTTTTCAGCTCTTGTTCTAAGCTTTTTCTCCAGGCATAACTAAACTGTAGTCGGTCTTTTTCAGTTAAATCTCCTTCCGGGAATTTGATATTGCCCTTGTGACGCAAAAACATAGCAGGTGTCAAAGGTTGAGGGTCCTCCATTTCCTCTGAGACATACGTAAGAGGTCTTCCATTCATAATAGACTGAACTTCCTCAAGCATCTTTGCTAGTTGCTCCTTTCTGAGAGTAGCCTTTCCCAAGGTTCTTTTCAGCAAATTCTTCATAGAGCGAATTAAACGCTCCCACCAACCTCCCCACCAAGCCTCAAAGGGAGGATTAAATCTCCATTTTATAGGTCTAACGCAGTCGCTCTCTTGAAGCGTCTTCCAATCAATCTGTTGAAAAAAGTTATCAGTTCCAACAAAATTTCTTCCATTATCACTAAAAATCATTGTTGGACGTCCATATATTCTAATGAAACGCTCCAATGATTGTATAAAAGTTTTGGTGCTGAGAGAATTCACCAAATCCAAATGTACCGCTCGGTAAACACTGCAGGTATAAATGACTATCCAGACTTTGGCCTGACCCTTTAAATACAATGGGCCGGTAAGATCGACTCCAATAATTTCAAAAACATTAGTAGTCATAATTCTTTCTTTAGGTAGAGGTACCTCTTCCGTTATAACAGACTTTGCTGTAAGCCTTCGACAAGTCACACATTGCCGTACTACCCTCTTTACTGCAATTCTACTCTGTAAAATCCAGTATTTTTCTCTGAGTTCATTCATCAAAAATAAAACTCCAGCATGACAAAATTTCAAATGATATTCTTCAATAAGCTTTTTCACAAGAGGATGTTTTCTCGGAAGTAGAATAGGCGACTTGTAATCTTCCAGATCTTCTCGAAAGGTAAGTCTAGTTTTGACTCGCAAAATTCCATCTTCGGAACGTTTAATCTGATATCCCCTCAAGCTATCTGGATCTGAAAAAGTCTCAACTTGAACGCCACGAATCAATTGTAATTCCGCCATCTTTACTTCTTCTGGAAGAAGTCTACCAAAGTGTTTTCCATTATTCCTCAGATTATAAATAAAACGTAAGATCCAACCCATAATTCGCACATATTGAGAGTACGTATAATCATATCTAACCTCTTGGATCACGTTGAAATTTATTAACACTGAATCTTGAATCATCTCTACGCTTGACTTTTTTCTTTCTTTATCGACTTGAATCTCGTCTATCATTTCTGTGGAAATCGGCCACTTGTTTTCCCTTTCATAAAGCCAATTCGGTCCCTCCCACCATTTAGATTGTAGAAGTTGAGACGGCGAACATCCTCTGGATGGCAGATCGGCAGGATTCTTCGTACCCTGAATATGTCTCCAATTGTTTGGAAAGGTAAGTTCTCTAATTTCCCTTATTCGATTTCCCACAAAAGTATTCCATATTTCTTCTCTTTTAATCCAAGCCAAAACCGCTGTGGAATCAGTCCAATAAAATTCTTTTATATCAGTGATGTTTAGAGACCTTTTCACTGTCGAGAGTAACCGGCTAACAATCAAGCAAGCAAGAAGTTCCAGTCTAGGAATACTGATCTCTTTGACAATCATTTCGCTTTCGCCAGTTTTCTTATTCCTTTTGAGTATTTCTCTTTTCATTGGAGTCACTCGTGTTTTAGCGGACATAAAACTGACTTGTATTTCTTCATTTTCTACCCGGAGAAATACCACTGCGGAGTAAGCTGTCCGACTCGCATCAGTAAACAAGTGCAAAGACCAACTCCTCTTATCGATCTCGTCCTTTATCATAGCACGTGGGAACTTGAGCTGAGCAAGCAAGGGTACATTTTTGCACCAATCTTCAAAGGATCTTTTTTCAGCGCCAATAATAGGCGTATCCCATTTAATTTTTTGAATCCAAGTCCGTTGTAGAAGAGATTTCATAGGTATCAACGCTGGTCCTAATATACCGAAAGGATCAAAAATACGTTGTACCGTAGACAAAATTGTCCGTTTAGTCACTTCCGACGGCAAATCAATTTTGCTTGTATCAATAGACAATAAATCTCTTCTTCGATCCCATCGAACTCCTAGAATCATGGTAATGGCCTCCGTATCGTGTTGAAATTCTTCCGCATTTGATTGCCACATTCTCAAATCCATCTTAGCATCCCTTAATAATTGGATCGATTTTTCTTTAAAAGCCAAATATGATTCCAAACTATCCTCGGATCCAACGCTGTTATCTATGTAAAAAGAGTTCAACAATTTTTCAGCGATCCTCGAATCCTCTATGTTCACATGAGTCAGATGATACTCCAGTACAGTTCCCAAAATAAATGGACTACATGTAGCGCCAAACATAACTCTCGTATGACGATATACCTGTACTTGATTTTTGCATTGATTCTGCCACCACAGGAATCGCATTGCATCTCTATCCTCTTCTCGAACCTCAATAGTCTGAAAAGCTCTTCTGATATCAGCCGTAAAACCAATTCTTTTTTCTCGAAAGCGCATCAAAAGCTGCATAATTTTCTTAACACAGTTGCTTCCAGTCCATAAGCAATCGTTGAGTGATGGATGTCTATCAACCTTGCACGACGCATCAAATACTGGGCGAACTGGCGTAGAAGCACTCTCTTTGTAAACAGGTCGATGTGGAAGATAATGAACAATTTCAGTAGGCCTAGCCTTGTTTACATTTTCAATCAAGCCTTCCCTTTTCCATTCCCTGAAAAGATAATCATATTCGCCATATTTACTGCTAGTTTTAAGCTTCCTGGTGGTACTGACAAATCTTTTATGCGCAGCAATTTCGTTTGTAGGCAGTGGAGGATGACCCTCGATCCAAGGCAATGGAACCACGTATCGTCCATCCTTGTTTCTGGAGATGTTCTTCAAAAATTCATTTTTAAAGGCAGTTTCTTGTTCTACTGAAGATTTCACTTCTACTGGATCTCTCACTCCAATAGTATCCAGATCCCACAGTTGCGAGATGGAAAAATCCTGTCTTGCATCTCCAAACATAGTATTCATGGACATAACCATCATAGAATTTTCTTCCTCAGACCATTCCTTCAGGCTGCCTAATAACGTCCAACCAAAATGGGTAAGCATAGCTGTTAAACCGCAATCCAGTTGCAGCGTTTTTCCGGTCATTAATTTTCCATAAATATCTGCACCGATGAGGAGCTCTATAGGTGGGTTGTCATTTCCAAGATCTGTAACTTTAATTTTTCTTTGTTCCAACTCTCTAGAAATTAAACTTGTTTTGGGAATTCTTGGAAGGGCTTGACAGATCTTTGACTGATCACGTACAGTGACTTTGCAAACAAAATTTTCATCGTCTGCCTTTAACTGAACATCATACAAATTATGTGTAACAGCCGTAGTTTGTATTCCGCCAAATAAAGCATGATGAACAGTCTCTTTCGTCACAGGTTTCAGTCCTAATTCTTCCGCTGTTGTCTTCAAAATATAAGTATGTTGAGAACCCGAATCAAGAAATGCGCGCACTAATTTTCTCCCCTTTGGTGCAATAACATTTAACATCAAAGTCTGAAGAGCAACATTCCGCTGACAAACTTGGTTGGAACAATCATTATGCCTTTTCAGATCTTCGTTTGGTTTCACCGTAGCATCAAAAGATTCAGAATTTTCGCGATGTGAAACCCGTTGTTTAACCCTTTCTGAATTTTGATTAGTCAATTCTGGTTCAATTCCCAATTGAGCAGCCTCCTTATTATTTCTATCTCCTCGAGTGCACATAATTAAAAAATGCGACGAGCCACAGTTGTAGCATCTAACCTTTGTTCTGCAATATCTAGCAAGATGGCGGCCTTTTAAGCATTTGAAGCAAACCTTCTTTTCACGGATGACTTTTCTTTTTTCTTCTAAGGACATCTTTTTAGCGGCAAAACAATTTTGACTCGCATGCTTCTTTTCACAGAATATACATCCGCCTAATTCCGTTTGTTGTAATCCGGTCACCGTTGGAATATCATTTTTCTTCTTATTGAATCCTTTCTTTCTTTCTTGGTCGGAAGTTTCAGCAATTCGGAAACCGCCCTTAGCTAACTGGATGTTTTGTTGGATCAAAATCTCCTTTTCTAAAAAGTCCATCAATTGATCCAGTCTCGTCTGATGTTCAACATCAAGCTTGACGAACTGAGATCTTCTCTGCCACGCTAGCAATAGTTCGTCAGATAGACACGATTCCACTAAGGGATACAGCCATGTGTCCGGGCTTGCACTTTCCAGATTCAAACTCTTTAAAGAACCAAGATAAGATTGAATTCTATAATATAGTTCATGAAAATATATTTTTTTCTTTCCGCTAGCACTATCGATGACCAACTTGAGCAATTCTCTCACATATATTTGTAACAACAAATCAGGATTTGCATAACGTCTTCTTAAAGCATCAATCGCCTTAGAATAATTTTCATCAGTAAGCGGATAAATGGACACGATTTTATAGGCCTCAGTGTCTACACTCAGACTTTGAAGCAAATAGTAGAACTTGTCGCTATCCTTTAGTCTGATATCAAGATGAATTTTCTCAAATTGAGCCCAAAAAGTTAACCAATCCATCAAATTACCACTAAACTTCGGTAATTCAATAGTGGGAAGTTTTATTTTCTCTGTAGTATCCATAAAAGAATCTTGAACTACAACTTCCTTTGCAACTTGTTTTTGAGCATCTTCATATGCGACAATTGCTTCAATTATGATTTCTTGATAATATGCACAATCATCCATTTCCTTTTCCAGATCCGCTTCATCATCTTCTGCCAAAATATCGATTATCTCTTTATCAGACGACAGCAGTACTTTCTGTACATCCAGAATTCTTCTCACTCCGACTGTTGCCTTAGAATAATTCTTAGATTCACCTTCCAAATTAGAAATAATTTCCTTGTGAATCTTGGTAACTTGACTTCTCACAGGAGCTCGCTTCCTGATACATAAACTTAGAGCCATTGTATCCTTTCAACTTCTTTAGACTTTCTTCACCTTAAAATATATCTTCGATAAACAATAATCCACTTGAGCAGAATCACGTCCGAGGCTCACCAAAAAATGTAGCGGCACAAGAATACCAAGATAAGTCCGCCAACTACTTATAGCAATTAAGTGTCCTGCTCAAGTGCTGGAATAATCAGATCTAAGTTTCGTAAAATTATTTATTTTGGCTCACTACTTGATCGCCTTATTATTAAAAAGAAGTAAGTCAAAACAATTAATAACAAAGTTGAAGGAACCAATCAAGGACAGCGGCACTTCCAGCTGTCGTCTCAAAACGCGTAGAGCTCCGACTTCTTGTGGACTCACACACACTCGATGCTGTCCTAGTTTTTATATCTGTGGAAGATTTACATAGATATTTTTCGTAAAGCCTAGTTTGCATAGTTTTCTGTTTAATTTTACTCTTGTAAAATTTACCTAGGCTTTTCCAACAGATATAATAAATAGTAAAATAAAGATAATTTTTAAAACAATTAGATGTTTTGCAATACTAAAATAATATCATGAAAAATAAAAGTTAATTTGATTAAAGTTTTTTTTTTTTTTAATGTTGGATTAAAAAATTTGATTATATAATTGAAAGGTAAAAATAAAAATAATTATTCAAGATTTTATACAAAAATTCAAATATAATTAGTGTACCAATCAAAAAGTGTACCGCACATTGTGGCGAGCCTGCCAGGATTTAAGATGGACAAACTCAAGAAAGCTTGTGATCTTAGGAGTTTTGCGAAGAAAATGGAACCGGGAAAAGTGACAAGAAGGAAGATATTATCGGCAGCTCATTCATTGTTTGACCCGATTGGATTCACTTGTCCGTTCACAATCATTCCTAAGATGTTACTTCAAGAAAAATGTTTGATTCAAAAAGCTGGATGGGATACAGACTTATCGGAAGACATCAGTCGAAGATTCAATGCATGGTTGAGTCAGTTAACTGAGGTGGACAAATTGAAAATTCCTCGCTGTGTTGTTCAATCTCAAGATAGAAGAACATGGACATTGCATATTTTTATGGACAGTAGCAACGAGGCGTTTGCAGCTTGTGCCTATTTACGAAGTGGATTTCCTGGGGGTGTTCAAGTTCAATTACTCATGGCTCGTTCGAGAGTAGCTCCTATGAAGAATATCACTATACCAAGGCTAGAATTGGTTGCATGTGAAATCGGATCTAGATTGGCTGTCCACATAAAATCTATGATGGAGTTCGAATATACAGGGTGATCCAAAAGTCCCGCACAACTTTAAAAATTAATAACTCCGCGAATATTTGCGCTAGAGCAATGCGGTAAACACCATTGGGTTCAGGATGCAATGGGATTTTTATGGCAAATAATGAAAAATTCGAAATTGATTTTAGTTACAACTTTATTCGCTAGATGGCGCTCTACATTGTTCACATAAATTTTAATTCCTCTCGAATATCCCATATTCCATTCACATATTTCGCATGATCATAACACATTTATTTATACACTAGTTAATTAATTAATTCTTTTATAGCAAATCTTATTTTTATAATGTTATAAGATAGTTTATCGTTTTGTCAACCCCGTTTAAAAATTAGGTCCCCATCATCTCTAAAATTGATCCTGAACATGAGACCAAAGGAGACGCCATCTTGGCCTTCTAAAAGGACAATTAAATCTCCAAAATGGCGTCCATCGCCACGACACTATTCCATTCTTCATCCCAACGACCAACCAGCTCAAGGACACACTGAACTCCCCCCTAGTTTTTTTCTACTTCGCCTCTCCTTCCCTACTTCTAAAAGGGTGGAATGACCTTTGTATCCACCATTAGCAGAGATATTCCTTCCTACTTCAACAATCTTGCCTGTCAATCATTCAATTATAGGGCCACATTGCCTCCCCGTAGGCCAAATTAGAAAGACATCAGTAACCTTGCACCTACTCCTAGACATTGTGTGTAAATATGTTCCCTTTTTTCATGAACGAATATTTTTGTTTTCTTTAACTTTTCTCTCATTTATGTGTAAATAGACTTACAGTTTTACTAGTTTTGTGGAGTTGGACTTTGTTTTTTTAACTTACAGATGTAGATAAAACATTTCACTATTAATCGATAATATAATTTTGTTTATTAACCATCAACATTAATGCCATCAACTACCAATCAACCCTTTATATATTATTACCTTTAATATTTTTATTTTCTTTTTTCATCATGTTTAGACTTAGAATTTTACAACTTCAACTATTTTAGGAACCATTTGAAAAAAACCTACACCTAACAATATTTATAATATTTCTTAAACAGATAAAACATTTATCATTTTATTTTTCTTAATAGATTTTCAAAATGTTATTTTTGACGCTTCCCTTACAACCTCTAACTCTATCCCATGAACCTTTCCTTTCAACTTTTCACACCCATCAAGAGATTATTGTTCGTCAGCCATTTTCTTTTTTTTTAATTGATTAAACTAACTAGAAGACCCTTCCTCGCTATATCATTCCCAATAGTGAGCTCAGGAGACCCAGTTAGATTTTTTTTTTCTCTCATCATCCGGCTCATCATTTTTTAATTTTTCAACTTTTTCTTTTCACCACACAAGTCGGACACAATCAAAATTGACAGCAATAAATCTCTTACACCCACCTCTCCTTTTTCCGAATCCTTCAAACCTCCAACTACCTTCCAAGGGATTCCAGTTCGCCGAACATTTTTTTTCATTGATTAATCCGACTGACAATTTGACAATTAAATAACTTTATTGACCGCTGGTCAACAATTACTCACGAGGAGTTAATAGGGCAAACTATGTACATTGGGAGGAGCCCTCACCGAGGGGGGCCTATGAGGAGGGTAAGGCTATCCTTAGCTTGTGAATTCCCCTGCGAATGGTGGGATGGTTGTTCCGAGTTCGCTCGGAAGCAGCGTCAAGGAAGCCCGCGAGGGTACTCCCCTGCTCAGGCGAGAGACCCGTGAGTAGATCCAATCTCTCTTCGCGGCATAAGACCGCAAGCATCACGGCATCCAGGCTAATTCCTGACTCCAGCAAGGGCTCAAAGCCGGGTTCAATGATCATTTCATTGAAAATTGCATCTAACTCCGGCATCAGATCGTCGTCGTCCTCCATCGGGTCAGGTGGTGGAAACGGAGGTGTAGTCGTGGTTGGAGTTGACTCCTGGGGAGCGGGCGGCGCCGGCTCAGCAGGCTGAGGCGCAGGCAGTGGGGGTGTTGGAGGCACTGCAGTCCTCAGCTCCGCCTTTACCTGCCTTAAAATTTTATATATATTGCTCGTGCCTCCGGGCCTCAGGTCTAAGATGTTGTCGATTAGGCCGTCAAGAGCATTGCTCTGCAGAGGCGACAGGTGGGGTCCCTGCTGTTGCGCCCTGGTTTTCGAGGAGAGAGGTCCAGGACCTCCTCCCGCCCAAGGCCAAGAGCGTCCGTCCTAGCAAAGGACACGCCGGGGTTTTTTCTCAGGTAGACCACAAGGTCGTCCCTGGTGTTTTTCTTTTTAGATGATGTAGAGGATGCGGTGTTCTTATCCGCAGGGGTCATCTCAACATCAGATTTGGAGGATGCAGGCCCGAGGGTCTGCCGGGTGGGCAGGGGGCAAGGCGGGGCGACGAGATCCGGCTGAGCAGGAGGCGTCGGCTCAGGACGCGAAGCCGCCGAGCGAGGGCCCATGGGATCTACAGGTGAAGGGGTCACCGGTGGAGGAGCTGGAGTCACCGCCTGCATGGGTGAGGCCGACGGCGCTGGTGTGGATGGTCATGGCGCCGCAGATGGCAGAGACGCAACGCAGGAGTCAGATGGGGCGCCGGAAGCCCTGTTAGATGGACCGGGAGGCGCTGGCGCAGGAGGCACGACCGAAGACTGCCTGGGCAGCCCAGGCGCGGTCGATGGTGGAAGGCTGGTGTTAGAGGGCGGTGAGGCTCTTCTGGAGGTGGTGGACTGCCCATGGAGCAGGGGGCAGCTGGCTCTCCTATGTCCCTGTCCGTGGCATCTTGAACATTTGATGCCATAGGGATATAAGCCGGCCAGGCCTCACCCTTAATTTTGATATTGAAGCGGGTGGGCAGCTTCTCGACGGTTATGCCGTCATGGAGGAGGATAAAGGCCTCCCGGCGGCCGTCTGTAAAGTCGAATTCGCCCACTTTAAGTTGTTTGGGGGCGATGGAGGCCACACGCCCATAGCGTGCAAGGGCGTCAATCACAACGGCGTCCCGCACGAAGAAGGGCAGGTTCCCAATTGTGATTCTGGTAGCGCTTCTCCTGAAGGGGAAGGTCCTTAGGAGGGTTCCCTCAACCTCGAGGCCTTCCCGGATTAGTTGTTCCGCCATGGATCTGCTGGTGAGGCCCACCTGGTACTGGCTGTTCACTTTGGAGAATTGAACGATGTTTTTTGTTCCTCCAACAATACCTCCAATAGCCCTGAGGTATTGGTAAGTCTCGTAGCCAGGACAGTACTCCAAGAAGAGGCACTGCTCCTCGGTGCAGGTCGCCTGGCGAGCCCTGGCCTCCGCGATGTGCGTCCTCGTGGTCCTGATCTCCTGGACTCGAGGAATGAATGCAGGCGAGGATCTTTGTCGCCTGGCTGCCGGTCCAGCACTGTTGGGCTGTGCGGTCGTGACGCGCGGTGCTACTGTGTCGCGGCGTCTTCTTTTGTTTTGAACGACGATATAGTCGTCTCCAGAATCAGGACCTTGATCCTCAGATAATTCCGCCCAGTTCTGTCGGCTTGGAAGCGCGCCAGACGAAGGCATGGTAGCTGCAAATTCGTGCGACGCGGCAGATTTTGCATAACGTTCGCCAGTAGGCAGATTTGCATTACTGGCCGATTCTTGCATTTCTATTGATTTTTCAATCATAAATTGGTTTTTCCGCAGATAATTCTGCAGTGGTTTGTGATAACAAGCCGAGCTTTACAGGCAACTGATCGGCGTTGAATGGGCTATCCGCCCAAACCAAATTTGTTGCTTCCAGCGACAATTTTCCGCTTTTTAAAAGCGGTTGTAAATTTTCAAGCCCTCATCGTTGGAACAGGAGCGCGCTCCAATTGATTAATCCGACTGGAACAATCCTTCCTCGCTATACCATTCCCAATAGCGAGCTCAGGATATCCAGCGCGATCTTTTTTTTTTTTCTCATCGCCCGACTCATCATATCAATTCACCATTTTTTCAAATTTGCACTCTTTTTTTTTTTTCATAATTCAACCGGGCACAATCATTATGGACAACAGGGATCCCTCTTACCTCTACCTCTCCCTTTTACATCCATCAATCTTCCCACCTCTTTTCACTGTCTGAGCTAATGATGCAGACGGAATATCTTAGGCCTTCTGTTAATGAAAACAATGCCTCACTTAAACAAGTTCGCATTGCATTGCAGAATGCTTGGGATACTATTTTGCAGAAACATGCTCAGGTACCCCCCTTTCCCTTTTTCAACCTTAGCGTCACATTATACGTTCAGTCAATAAACTAACTTCATTTTTTTTCCCTCTCATCTTTTATGCAATAAGATATTATTTTCCTTGTACGATTCATTTTAGCATATTTACCATTTTGTATTATATACTTTCTCTTAATCTTTTATCATTCATTTTGTGCGTTTTTATTTTTATAACCTTGATTTTTATTTCATTGATACACCACTATTACAACATATTTCTCTTTTTAACTTGTAGCTTAATAATAATTTTAACTAATTTGTATACAAAAAAACATATTTCTTTTATTTTTTTATAATAGGTTTGTTAGGTCATCATTCATTACATGTCATTCCCCCAACCAAACCTTCATCACCGGGGGCACATTCTGTAGTATATTTTGAGTTAAATAGTTCACAACCTTCTTCTGATATTTATTATAACCCCATATCTATATGAAAATATGTATCGACCTTGTAACAATGGAAGTGACAAATAAACAAAGAAGTAAAGGTAGACCAGACGGCGACAAGGCGACGGCCAGAAAGTGGCGTGATTACAGTAGCCAATCAGGAATCACCGCAAAATGCGGGAATCCAATATAAAAGGGCCCAGAAAAGAGACAAGGTAGTTGTTTTCAGAGTGACGCCGTTATACGGTCGGTCGGGTCTCTCACCCCCCCTTCCATCCGAGAGTAGGTTTAGGGCATCCGCGGCGCCCGTGGTTCGACTGCCTTCGTCCGTGGTCTACCTCTACCTCTTGGAGCTACCATCTAGACCTGCCTCTGTCTCTTGCTGTCCCCGTGCGGGAATCCCATCACGCACCCACGACCACGACTACCCAGTACATTCCACGTCGGCTTATTCGGGATTACTACATATATATGTCGTAAACCTGGGTAAGACAACAAGTGAGTTGGAAGCAATCGCGGTTGAGTAGCAATGCGTGCAAAGTGGGAAGTCCGCACGGGACAGTGAAGACAAAGTTTGGGATCAAAAGAAGCTCTCCTAGTACGTCTCACGTGGCACCAGGACCAGGGGTAAGTTGAGGATTAACAGAGAAAAGCTCGGCGTCCAGCCTGAAGCCGCGGGGGCAGAGAGGAGCCAAAACTGCGGCCACGAGGGCCGCCGTGTTATGACCACGGACCTAGTACCGAGCGGGCCTGTCCGAAATTTCCACTCTAACCTAACTCCTACATCCGGACCAAAACGCCCCTTTTTGTCCCTCTCTGGATCCCCCGGGTGTTGATGCTCATTGGCCAGTCTTATGTCGGTCATCCTCCCCTTCCCTGGGGTCCGGTGGCAAACTGGTGTCACTTTGAGAAGACTAGAAAAGACGTCATACTTTATTATTTACATATCTTTGTTTAAATTACGATATATATATATATATTTCGTAACTCGGTTAAACTGATGAGTTGGAAGCAGACGTGGGTTGAGTGCCTAAGCGCGTAGAATGGGAATTTCGCACGGGACAGTAAGGAAAGGTTTGGGATCAAAAGGCGCTCTCTCAGGACGTCTCAGGTAGCCTCAAGGCCAGGGGGAAATCGAGGATTATCAGAGGAAGGCTCGATGTCCGGCCTGGAGCCGCGAGATCAAGAGCATCTAAGATGGCGGCCAAGCTAGCGGCCAACATGGCGGCCGTGGTTAAATGGACGGAGGTAAAAGTAATTAATATGGTACAAGCCCAAATAAGGATTATTAACTTATATAGTTATGCTTAAATCTCGATATAAATATAGAAAGAGTTACAAGTCAGCATATATAACAATGAACAAATAAATTGATATCAGATCTACTATTCATAAAAAAAAATATAGAAATGCCTATATACGTTTATTGCTATTTGCGTATGAAAGGAAGTGATAAATGCTCTGTTAATTTTTCTAAATAGAATTTAATCATGCTCTCTTTCTCTATGTTATCTTCAACGAATAGTCAGCGATTTTGCCTCTAAAATAATAGCAAATCAATACTCAGAGTTTAGACGATTGATCCAATTAATCTTTTTTTTTTTCAGATAGAAACAAATCTCTCTCGATTCATTGCAAAAAAAACGATAAAAATTTACGAGACAAATAAAACCTAAATTCGAAGTTCTGTTTTAATTGTTAGATAAAAACGGTATATGTGTGTATGGGAGTTCAAGAAATGCTATGCTAATTCTACCCTCATAATCACATGCCTGAAAGTACACTTTACAGATGATATAAGCTTTGAAGATCGAAGTGAGACTCTCAAGCCTCTGGTCCGCCGCCTGGCGTGCCCGTGTCGACTCTCTCCTAGAAATTTCTTGGACAAATACCTGTTTGAGGATGCTGGGCTATGACATCCGGCCTAGAGCGTCAGTCGTCATGCAGGAAGGACATCTCCTGGATCTAGTGGACGCGGCCTTCCGAAGATGGTCCCTTCACCCGCGGGCTTTCTCTCGTCGGTCGGACCAGAGCCGCCAACTGCTTGGTCGCTCCTCCTTCATGTACCACCTCCATGGATATACAAGGTGCGTTCATTAATTTCCAGGACTGCTCTGTATCTTTGAAAAAATAAAACAAATAAAAAAAACTAATTTAATATTTTTCAAAATATGCCCCTCCTGCCTCAATACACCCGTTCCATCTTTTTTTCCAATTGTCGAAGCAGGAGATAAAATCACTTTTTGAGAGGTTCCTCAAGGTTGCCTTCGATTCAGCTTGTATCATATCAACGTTGTCAAATTTCCGTCCTTTCAAGTTCATTTTCAATTTAGGATAGAGGAAAAAGTCATTGGGGGCTAAGTCGGGGGAATAGGGTGGATGAGGGATCTGTATGGTTGAATGCTTGGCCAAGAACTGCAAAACAACATGGGCTGTGTGCGGCCGCGCATTACCGACGTGAAGTATCCAGTCATTGTTTTGCCATCTTTCAGGTCTTTTAAGGCGCACTGCCTCCCTTAAGCACTTCATTATCCCCATATAAACAGATAGTCCAGTCTCTGAAGATAATTCTTCTGTTAGATTTAATTAACTCCTTTATTTTGAGCTTGTTTTCCTCGCAACGAAATGATCTTGGACGCCCAGTATGCTGATCATCGTTTACCTTTTCCCGACCTTTTTGGAAGCGTGAAAATCATTCAAAAGTTCTTAAAGGGATAAAGCTGCATCGCCAAAAGCTTCTTTAATCAATTCATACGTCTCAGTAGCACTTTTTTTCAATTTAAAACAAAACTTAATGCAGATTCTCTGCTCTTCGAAAATGGCCATTTTAAAATTAGAAATGCGAACCTTACAAGGAAGTTGTTTTGTTCTATTTTTAGATCGGCGAGTGCGCCACGAGACTCGTGCTTTCAGTCAGGTGTGGTCGAATGTCCAATATTCAACTCTGTAAAAAAATATTTTCTCTAGCTTTTTTATTTATTTTATTTTTTAACCAGTCCTGGAAATTAATGAACGCACCTTGTATTCCAGCCGACTCCTCCATTTCCAATCTGCAAGCCCGTCTGGTGCGGTTTGTCTGGGGTCCCGATCGCACTGCTTGGTTGCCGGCTAGCTTCATATCAAGAGGCAAGGATACAATTTAATTCATTCTAATTGAAAAGCTTATCCAAAGAAAGATATTTATTTAAAAAATAGACACTTCGGCCAGTTGGAGTTTTTTATTTTCTCAACGTTTCGACAAAAATCTTTTGTCTTCGTCAGGAGAAGTAAATAAAAATAAAGCATTTGGCAAGGCATTTTTATTTACTTCTCCTGACGAAGACAAAAGATTTTTGTCGAAACGTTGAGAAAATAAAAAACTCCAACTGGCCGAAGTGTCTATTTTTTTAATATAAATATGAATGCCGGCCAGGCAGCCTCTATCTTTTCGAAAAGAAAGATATGTTATTGGATAGTCCAAAAAATTTGTGGAAAGAATAAATGCTGAACACAGAAAGGAGTTGGACTTTGGACTTGTTCAACGAGAGAAATAACTTTGTCGAACGCATAATCAATGGAATTTGTGTGTATGCATATAAACCAAAGGTTGTAATTTATATTCAATAAATTATTGCGTATTATTAGAGTAGAAGGAGTTTAAACTGAAATAACGAATTTCTTAGAAAAAACTAAAATAAAAGTAAACTTGTTCTGAAAAAATGTTGAACTTAGATGAAAATTTTGAATGAACTCAATAGAAATATTCAGCATAGGTTGATAATCCACCAGTGTAAATCATGATTCCTATAACTAAATTCTAGTTTTTAATATAAATTTCAAAGTAGATTCACATAAGAGGCCCAAATTTTATAGAGAAAAAATAAAATTATAGGAAAAATATATATAAATGTTATAAATAAAAGATGAATGGGATTTTCTGTTGTATTCTTGATCATGTTGAGGATTATGGTAATGTAATGCAGTCGTGGTTGAAATAATAATCTTGAAAATATAAAGTCTTGATCTGGGATTTCTTTATTTGAGCTAAGGAATATATATGAAAAACATAATTTGATAAAAGTAATGCCTGGCTTTAGGCGAGTAGAATAAGGAAAACAAAAGAGTATTTACATAATGTACACAAGTTTTGAGCCGGCCATCGTGGAACAGAAAAGTATTTTTTTTTCATGTTTTTTTCTTATTTTTTCTAATAAGACTTTTTAGGGTAATTTGGAGTCATATTTGTTTGTTTTGTGTTAATGGAAACCCTAATGGTTCAAACAGGATGGAAAGAGATTGGTACCGGGCCTGGTTTTATCAAAAGTAAACCTGGCGAGAGTTTCGACCTTCGTATTCGACTCTCATTACTAATCTATTCCACCAACGATCATATGAATTAAAACTAAAAGAGAAAGCAGGAGAAACATAATTATTTTTGTTGTTATTGTGGGAGACGGAAAGAAGGACACATGTGTGTGTATGTTAACTTGTTTATGTTCGGTAATAGCTTGCTATACTTTCAATTCGACATCAAATTTACTATAACTTTCTTTATATATTATAAATCTTTTTATTATATATAATAGGAAACAAATAAAATTAATATTATATATATTATACTGTGAAATCTATTGATAAAATAAATAAAACTAAATAATATTCAAATGTCAATTTTATATATCAAATATTGGGAAAACCTAAAACTGAATATTTATTTATTATATAAAACGCAGTTTCAAAATATAATTATTAATTTTTTATTGTCTTCAAATAATTACAATAGGTGGTGGGTTTAACCAAAACTATGAAAAATCTTCAAAATAATGAAATTAAGTAGGCATTTGTTTATTGTATATCAGGATGAGCTTTTAATAATGTTTATAATTTATATCGAGACATATTTTGAGACATAGACAAAATATTTTTCAAATATATATTTTCAAAGTAATATATTTTAAAATATAAATATTCAACAAGCTGTCTAAGTTGTTTCTATTAATATTTTCTAGACTTTTAAGTTAATAATAATATTAGTTTCAATGATAAATACTATTTCTTTATTATACTATTACTTAATACATTTTCACTATTATTTCACATTGTTCTCATGGAATTCTGGCCTTAACTAACCGTTTCATTATTTTTTATGATGCCTGAATGACCAGTTTTTGGTCGTTGAGATACAGCTTGCACCACGCTGATAAGGGCCAACAGCCCAAAACGCTTACATGGTTATCTTTCCTTGATTAATCAAGAATGAGTATTTGGTCAATTCTGGAATAATTAAATATCAAATAATAGTATTTATTCCAAAAGATGGCGCAAGCCATCAGCAACTTTCAGTTGCACGATAAGAAGATTCCCTTTTTTTTCTTTTCTCAATATTAGTTTCTTTAGTGATATTTTTGATACGATATTCATTACTTAAATAATCGTTATAAAAAATATCTATATGAAGCTATAACTTTCTATTTTTTTATTTTTTAATATATTCAACTTTTATTCAACTTGTAAATACAAAGCGCGATGTCAAGCCAAGGACACTGGCGCCCAAAAGAAAGCAACACAAGAGAGAGAGAGGGAGAATCTATTAACATATGCTCAAGGCATTTACCAAATTCCTGAAATTGATTTCAAACAAGCATACTATATACATAGGTAATTTAATTTAAACACATCTCAAAATAAAGAAAAAAGGAAAAAAAAAATCGTATATACAGCACATAGTTAATTATACCTAACACATGAGATTATTTAAAAACTTTGATATATATTTACAAAAACTATTGAATACAATGTATGAATCCCTGCTGGATATCAGTTCTCTTGGATCGGTACAGAGAATACCGTTATTGAGTCTGTAGTCTTGAAATGCTGGGCACTTAAGTAAAAGGTGAGTAGAATCTTGAATGCGGCATCCACAAAAACAGCCCGGATCCTCCGATGCATGGATTCTTTCCAGAAAACTTCCGAAATTACCATGGTTGGTTACAAATTGTGTGTTGTGGAAATTAGGGCGAAAATAACTTGGAATACCCCGGTTGAAAAAACTTGTAAATGTCTCGTTTGTATTATTCAGTAAGAGCAACATTCTTTCGTCTATATAGGATTTAGTTATAAAGGGAATATCGATGTTGTATTTTTGCTTGTCCTCGAACGATAAGTTATTTAAGTCATATTTCATATTTTTTGCTTCAATGTAATCTGCAATCAATGGAACCCTAGCCAAACTGTGAACACAGTTGTACGAAGTTGTCTTGTATGCTTGAATGCTCCATATTAGTATCTGATATTGCATTGAGTTTAATTTTTGTATCGATTTTTTGTTTAAAAATTTGAACCAGATTTCTGATCCATATGTTAAAGTTGATCTGAATAAAGATTTATACAATGTAATTCTTTTATGGGAGCTCAAACCCCATGATTTGCTGCACAGAGAGAATAGAAAATTTTTTATTCTTAGAGTTCTGCTCACTATTTCCTCTATATGAAAAGCAAAATTTAATTTGTTTTTTCTTCTATGATTCGCAATTGTTATTCCCAAAATTTTTATTTTTTGTACTGGTGAAATTAATCCACTCTTAAATTTAACTGGGATCTTCTCTTTCTTATGCAAGAATAAAATGTTTGTTTTTTCGGGACTGATTTCTAACTTGTTCTTAATACACCACAATTCGATAGTAATTATTGCTTCCTCTATAACTGTTTTTAGTGATGTTAGATCTTTATTCCAGCATATGATCGAAATATTATCCGCATAACAAATCAACTCACTATTGGGCACCTGAAAATTCAACAGCAAATCGTTCAACAAAATTGTCCACAGAAGTGGAGAAAGCGGACCGCCCTGAGGACACCCCTTAGTAATTGGCTTTGAAGTTGTTAGATTGTCGTAACTGAATGAGATGATCCTGGAATTTACATATGATTGTAGAATTTTGATCAGTTTTTCCGGTAAATTGTCTGAATCTATTCTTTTGATGATCGCTGGCCACCAGGCATTATCAAAAGCCCCCGAGATATCTATTGTAATTAGTGCCGACAGTTCTTTTTGCTTATGCTCCATTAAAACATCGATTACAGTATTCAAAGCAGTGATAGTTGACTTTGACTTGATAAATCCGTGCTGCCTCGAGCTTAACAGATTGTTTTGAATATAAAATTCATATATTTTATTTTTGAGAATTTTTTCTAGAATCTTTGAAAAATTGGATAATAAAGATATCGGACGGTAGCTTTTAGCTGATTCATAATTGGTTTTGCCGGGTTTAGCTATTATTTTGAGTGCTGCTGTTTTCCATTTTTTTGGGAAGTATCCTATTTGAATACATTTATTAAATAATGAGTGTAAAATCGGAAGTATTAGTTGAAAAGCATTCTTTATCATATTATTACTAATATTGTCTGGACCAGGAGCTTTATTTACATTTATTTTGTCGATTATCTCTTCTATTTCTTTCTTATGAATATTGCATGAGTTGGAGTTTGTAAAATTCGGTGTATAGTTCCTTATTGATATATGGTGAGCAGTATCCGATATAGTTGTATCATCAGGAATTAGTTCATCAATCAGATCTTTTATTAGAGATTCTTTAGAATCTACTGGTGCCTGTTCAATTATTGGTAATCCCTTTTGTTGATTAGAAGAACTCAGTTTTTTTAAGGTTCTATAGGCGTTTCCAAACGGATTATTAGATCCATTTTCTTCTATAAAATCTCGCCAACTATTCCTCTTAGCTTTTCTTATACTATTTTTATATTTATTTCTGACAGACTTATATTCGTTAACACTAATTGCTTTATGATGAAAGTATAGATTTCTCACATAATGAAAATACTTTTTCTTTTGTTCTAATTCTTTGTTCCACCACTTGATCCCGGTATCGAAAGTGAAGTTGGAAGATTTCACCTCCAGTGATTTATTTCTCCTTGTTATATTACATCCATTAATATTAAAAAGAATGTTCATCAGGTAAATATTTCATTTATTTTAAAATCAATTATAAATTAATAGACCAGAATTCTTAAACTTTCGTTACACATACAAAGTTTAATCAACGATATATATATTTTTAGATAGAAAATAAACTTTTTAAAATTTTATGTAATCAATAAATCTGATCCAAAATCTTGCAATCAATTGATAATTTCATATGGATTTCTCAATATTCAAGACATACAAAGTTATGCAAAGAAACATAGAAAGTTAGATTTACTTATGATGAATTTATATCTTCTCTTTAATTATATTCAAATATATGGTAGAAACTTATTTTAAAGAAGAAAAAAAGATATTTAATATTTTAGATATAAATATATATGTTATATTGAAATATTATTTTCTTTCAAATATATTTCAAAGATTAAATGACTCTCCTAAATCGACTGCCAGAGGCCACGCTTCCCCTATAAAGACTCAATTGTTCTTGTTTCTCGTAGGCCGGCTCAAACCTTTTGTACATTATGTAAATAAGCTTAATTTTTATATTCTTACGCCTTAAGCCAGGCAGTACTTTTTATCAAATTATTTTTTTATATGTTATTTTGGTTCAATTAGAGCAATCTCTGATCAAGACTAATATTATTATCGCCACACGATTGCAGAACAATATCGTAATTATACCAAAATCAGCATCAAGTAATAATTCGATAAAATTCTAATAATCAAAAATCAACAGGAATCTCTTTTTTTATAATATATATATATATATATATATATTAAAAATAAAAAAGGCATCTCCTGACCACGAGCATATGTGCCTTTTAGATGGCAGAGCGCCATCTAGTGGATCAAAAATAAACTAAACGTTTATTTAGCTTGCTCCTAGATATTTGGCCAACCAATTTCTTGATAAATCAAGAAAAGCCATCCACGAACGCGTTTCGCGCTGTTGGCATTCGTCAGCGTGGAGAAGGCTGTAAGCACTGCGACCAAAAATATTTTTGGTCCCAATGGCTTCCCGAAAAATCAAGAAATGGGTATTTGAGGCCAAATTTGCGTAAAGCCGCATAACACATGAAAAAATCAATAGAAAAAAATGAAAACTAATTTCTTATATTAATTAATCAGTGTCACATGTTGAATTATTTTAAATATTTTCACTCCTATTGAACGGCAGAAGTGCCTGAAAGCTCGGCCAAATATATTCTTACATGAAGCTCTTCACTTCGCGATTTTTAACTTTAAATAATTATTGCTCAAGACGATTATACAACTTAAAATCCTGTAGGAATATCCTCTCTTCTTCAGCGCTAGACAACAACGCGTTAGTGGATGGCTTTTCATAATTTATCAAGAAATTGGGTTGGCTAAATATCTCGGAGCAAGCTAAATAAACGTTTAGTTTATTTTTGCTCCACTAGATGGCGCTCTGCCATCTAAAAAGCATATGTGCTCGTGGTCAGGAGATGCCTTTCTTTATTTTTAATATCAACACCTGGCCCACTTATCTTTTATTTTTTTCTATTGTTTTTTTCATGTGTTAAGCGTCTTTACACAAATTTGGCCTTAAATACCCATATAGTTTATAGTTATTCATAGTATAAAATAGTGAGGGGAAGAGCTTATGTAAAATTTCAATTGGCCGATTTTTCGAGGATTTCTGCCCTTCAAAAAGAGTGGAAATAAATTTCTAAATAATTCACTATGTGCCGCTGATTAATTAATATTATAAGAAAGAAATAATTTACTGTCAAAAGATTAATTTCAATTATATATCAACTTTAACAGTAAAATCATTTGTTCATTGATGATAATGTAATTTATCACTGAAGTTAAGATGATAAAAAAGTATTAAATGATAAAATTGCTTCAAAATTGATGAACCACGCGAAGAAGAATACATTTTTTAGATATCAAAATTGAATTTCTAAATAATTTTTTTACTAAAGTATAGACTTCATATCTCAATCTAGATATATAAATATATCTTATCATATAATAATATTATAAAACAGGCATCTCTTAATCCTGCAACTGAAAGTTGCCTGTGGCTTGCGCCATATATCGGAATAAATATCAACTATTCTCGTTGATTTTTAATTATTCCAGAATTGGCCAAATACCCATTGTTGATTATTCAAGAAAATCTAACTCCGGACTGTTTCGGTCTTTTGGCCTTCATCAGCGTGGTGCAAGCTGTACCTCAACGACCAAAAACTGGTCATTCAGGCATCCTGAAGAATCACTATTTAGCACTATTAAATCGCTATAAGCCATCAGCATCTTTCAGTTGCACGTAAGGAGATGCCTTTTTCATAATTTATGCGCCTTATATCAGTACAATATCACATTTGTACTATTTTTTCACAATAAATAATATGTTTTTTAAAACTCTTGACATCTTGTGAATTAATTCTGTTTAATTTTCAAGGTGAATAACGTGGTAACAGCACCCATTTTCAATGAAGAGCAAGATAGTGTACATTGCGACTTCTGTGCTAGAGATGTATGGAGACATCTGAGACTCTTTATTGGACCCCACCACCTCAACATCTTGTGAATTTCTTTGTTTTGTAAAGGTAATTTTCAAAAAAATAATTACACTATATACTAGTGAAATTAATATTAATGTTTACTTTAAAAGAAAATAACATTCTATCTATAAAATAATCGTAACAATATATAATAATATAGGACAAAACAAGGTAATAAGACAATTTCCAAATAAATAAATAGTGTGGGACATTTTGGTAACAACGTTATTACTATCTTTAAACAAAAGTAGTGAATGAGAAAAAAATATCACAGCATGCTTTAAATAGTTTAAATATGTTTTAAAAATGCTGTAATATTTTTTTCTCATTCATCACCTTTGTCTGAAGATGGTAACAACGCTGTTACTGAAACGTCACACACTATTTATTTATTTGTTCTTATTTTCTTGTGTTTATAATCTATTATCTAAATTATGCCTTATCAATATAGGATAATATTTAGAATACAATATGATGCGGTTTATGATTGTATAACGTAATTTGGCAATTATACCGCAAATGTTTCTTTTGAACGAAAAATCGAAATTTATTTTAAGGAGAGATTATTTCTAACCTTAGGGATGAAGTATGATAGAATGAATTGTGAAGAGTAATGATTAACGGAAAAATAAATTCCCATCCCTGGACACTTTATTTTTCCGTTCATCATTACTATTCACAAATATACCTATCATATCTTATCCCTAAGGTTAGAAATAATCGTTATTTTCCTTAAAATAAATATCGATTTTTCGTTTAAAAGAAACATTTGCGGTATAATTGCCAAATTCCGCCATAGAAAAATATATTTTAAGTTATTAATAATATGAAATAATACTGTGTTTTTGAATTATTTCAACTTGAACATATTTCGTTATAATTAACAAAAAAAAACATTACTTAAAATTTTGATGTTTATCAATATCTTAAATCATTCTCGGCAGATGAAGCGGTTCAAAAACTATTTGAAAAACTTCAAAATTTCTAAAACTCCTATGTATATACAAGGGGGGATCAATAAATAAGGTGAATTATCTTATTTCTTGAATATTAAAAAAGCAAAAATAATTTAAACCACAGAATATTAAAATATAACATCGAGAGACTATTTAAGGTGTTCTGTTTTTTTTCCACGCGCGGCGCGAGACTTATAAATAAACTAAAATGGAAGCTCCCTTGAAGGATTGTACCACGCTTGAACAACGTGCAGTTATTCGTTTCTTGAATGCAGAAGGTATTCAAACATCTCAAATATGCCAAAGAATGAAACATATCTATGGTGAGTCTTGTTTGTCACAAAAAAAAAAAAACATTTATAAATGGGTTAACGAGTTCAAAAATGGACGAATTACATGTACCGATATTGAGCGACCTGGACGACCAAGTGTTACAGCGACGCCAAGCACGATAAATGCGGTTGAAAACTTGATTTTGGAGGATAGAAAAATATCCATTTTTACCATAGCCGTCAATATTATTCTAGAAAGAGAATTTGAAAAATAATTTCAATTTATTTTGAAACATAATATTAAGGTAGGTCGAATAATATTGTGAAGATATTTTAAAAGCAATATATGTAATATATCCAAAGTTATTACACTGCAATATTTGATGTATTACACTGTTGTAGAATCCTGTCGACTTAACCGTTCTGTGACAATATCGTTGCGGAATTTCTTGTTGTTCGATTTGAATGGTGAGGATTGGTTGAAACGCAGTCGTTGAGTGGCAAATGAAGCATACAGTTAGGAATAATCAGGACACGTGATGGGGTTTGAAAATAAAAGGCAACTGGGTTGGAGGAAAGAAAGCTTGAGAAGAGCGGAGCGGGTTTTGATTGTTAATTATCTGATCACATGGTGGTGATTGTACTTAGCTAAGGGATGAGCAGAGGGAGAGAGGTCCAGAGCCGATGTCACCTTGTTGGAAGCGAAATCACTACTGACAATTCTTGCTTTTCGATTTAACACCACGAGTTGTCTTCCTTCCCATTGGTCGAAGGATGGAACGTGCCCGTTTTTCTATTGGTTGACCTATTTAGGGGAGACTTCTAATTGGACCGGCGGCTTTCTTTGGTGTTAGTTACGCCCGGCCTGGTCAGGAAGTATCGGGTGTGTTCGACTCTATTTACTTCCGCGTTATCAAATACGTCCGGTCCTGTCCGGAAATATTGGGCGTCTCTCTACTAATATAACTTCTGCGGATACCAGATATGTCCGGGCTTGCCAGGAAGTATTGACTGTACAAGTTATTTATACTTGTGCCCGCTTTTAGCCTGTTTCCTATGTCTTGTTGCCACTTTCTTTCCTCCAGTTACCTTATTCTTTATTAAATCTTTGAAAATCATACATTGTACATGCATAGTGGGTCGGGGGGCATACAATTATATACAAATTATGACAGATGCGCCCCCTACATGTGAAGAATTCAAGAAGGGGTTAGCCTGAGAGAATTCTGTAAAGTGAAAAATAATTTTGTGGGAAAATTAGTTGTGGGTATTGAGAGGTTATATACAAGCATTGGTGGTGATATAAGAAGTAATATAGAATGGTGTTGATGATATAGGTTGAGTATAATTAATAGAAATCAAAAAATTTTTTAATTGTAAGAAATCAAAATGAATGCTATGGTACATAGTGGATTAAAAAGAAAAGAAAATGCGCCTAACTAATTTCTACTTGAAATTGGAAAAAAATTCGAGGGAGTTCTATTAGGGCTTTTGAGAAATAAAAAATAATATAAAGTTGGAAGAAATCAAAGTGAATGCTTGGTGCATGGTGAAAAAAAAAGGAAAATGCCTAACCATATTCTTGCTCGAAATTGGGAATGGAAATCGAGGGATTTTTATTAGGTCTTTTGAGAAATCAAAAATATAAATAAAAAGTTGGAAGAAATCAAAGTGAATGCTTGATGCATGGTGAGAAAAAAAAAGGAAATATGCCTAACTATATTCTTGCTCGAAATTGGGAATGGAAATCGAGGGATTTTTATTAGGTCTTTTGAGAAATCAAAAATAAAATAAAAAGTTGGAAGAAATCAAAGTGAATGCTTGATGCATGGTGAGAAAAAAAGGAAAAAATGCCTAACTATATTTTTGCTCGAAATTGGGAATGGAAATCGAGGGATTTTTATTAGGTCTTTTGAGAAATCAAAAAATAAAAATAAAAGGTTGGAAGAAATCAAAGTAAATGCTTGGTTGCATGGTGAGAAAAAAAAATGTTTTGTTGCATGGTGGAAAAAAAGAAATAGAAAAAAAAAGGATGTTTTTGTAAATCAAAATAAAATATAATATCCAATTTTAAAAGAAAACCAATGAGTTCTCGTTGATTTGAAACTATGATAATATAAACTAATTGGTAAAAAAAAATGATAATTAATGATTAAAAGTGATAATAAGTTGAATAAATTGATAAATTGATTAAATATTTACATTTTTAATTGAGAGAAAATAATGAAAATGATTAATATGAAAAATAAGGTGTATTGGTTTGAACCCTTTTGTATCTACATGCCCTGATCTAAATGTTTTAATTGCTCAATTATGCCCTAAACATTTTTTTTGTCTTTGTGTGTGTTGTGAAAAATGTTAGAAGTCTGTAAAGTAATTGATTTGTTATAATAGGGATGGGAACTCATTTAGAATGTTTGTGTGTGTGACGTCTTGTGCGTGCGGAATTGTATGGTAAAAATCGATACGCAGACTCGACTGGAATCCAAAAATCGGTGGCATAGAGAGAGAGGAATCTGTGGATGGGAAAAACGGTGACCGATCTAAAAATTACCCTCCCTTGTTTGCACGTAATTGGATCAGGAAGTGGGGGAACTACGTTTCCTGTCCGCCTAATTGATTTTGTGTGCGACTTGAATCTTCTACTTGGCACGGGTTTTGTCAATTTTCTGGCCTCCTTTATCTGGGAAGAATGATGTAAAATCGTTTTTTGTTTGTCGTAGGTGGTGTAATTTCGACGTTATTTGTATTTTGAAAATCCGGATATTGTATCCATTTATTAAATCGAATGGTCGTTGTGACTTTAGTAAAAAATGCTATTCAGTGATATTAGGGTGGAATTGAGTGAAAATGAGGCTTACGACGTGAACACGTGTTGAGTGGAGACGTGTCACAGGCGTGGTGAAAGGCGTCTGTGGCCTGAAATGAAAAGTTTTGTGGGGTGACCTGTGACACGAATCGAAAAAAAAAAATTGTGAATGAAAAGGTGTCACGCGAAGTCCTTGTTTGTACAAAATCTAACCTGTTCTCACTATGAACAACAAATTTATTAAAGTCATATATCGAAATTTCTATTGTTAGTGTATATGGCACCTTTTAAGGTGAACATTTTTTTAGTGTTTTGGGTAGACGAGATGATTGTTACTAACGACGGTGCATGCGTTTGTTGGTTGTTGTCGTCTTTTGGCGCGAGTGTCGCGCTTGTTGGGCGGGTTGTGCGTGTTTGTTAGCGTGACGACGTATGGTCATGTATGGATTTTGTGTGGTAAGTGTGTGAGCTGTACTGACACGTTGTTTTTTTTTTTTTTTTTTTTTTTTTTTTGGGCATGGTGATGGTTGAAGTCGTTGTGGCTTGTATTTGAGGGCATATAGTACTGGTAATTGGGTTGAGTGATAAACATGGTGGTGGGGTCAATGAATGCAGGCAAGGGTTGTCCTGTGTGACAAATTTGGTTGCAGTGCGAGTCCTTTCGGACAGGTTTGGCCTAGCCCGTGCGTGCATTCATTGAGTACAAGGTTAGATACATGATTAAAGGGGTAGGTAGGTTAGATAGAAGTCCAATGTCAATTTCTTGACGCCATAGGGTGGGTGCCTACCTCAGTTCAACAGGTCTCCTCTGGGACGTCTTGGTTTGGGGTGGTTGGCTTGGCTCGGGACTGCTCGCACCGTCCGCGAAATTGAGGTGAAGTCCGGTACTGGAATATCGTTTTGGGATCGTTTGTGCTGTCCCGGATCGCGCGGATTGGTTTCGGGGACGGTGTACGGCATGGCGGTGGATGACTCCTCGGTGGTCGGTGTCCGGCCTTGGTGACACTCGCCTGGGGTTGGCGGGGGTTGTGTCCGTCGTCCTCCCCGGGGAATGGCGCTCCGGAATTCCGTCTCACCTTGCGGGGCGTTGACTCGTCGGAGGGCCACGGTCATCTGCCATATGATGGCCGCTAGAAGGCGCCTGGTCGCCTCTCTTCTTGCCCGCTTCTTTTCCGCTGGGTGGGTCATTGCCGTTTGATTTGCTGGTGTCTGGGCTAATTTCCATCTTGATCCTGATTAAGCTCCATAATATCTTTATCCTGTCGACTTATTGTAATATATCCAAAGTTATTACACTGCAATATTTGATGTATTACACTGTTGTAGAATCCTGTCGACTTAACCGTTCTGTGACAATATCGTTGCGGAATTTCTTGTTGTTCGATTTGAATGGTGAGGATTGGTTGAAACGCAGTCGTTGAGTGGCAAGTAAAGCATACAGTTAGGAATAATCAGGACACGTGATGGGGTTTGAAAATAAAAGGCAACTGGGTTGGAGGAAAGAAAGCTTGAGAAGAGCGGAGCAGGTTTTGATTGTTAATTATCTGATCACATGGTGGTGATTGTACTTAGCTACGGGATGAGCAGAGGGAGAGAGGTCCAGAGCCGATGTCACCTTGTTGGAAGCGAAATCACTACTGACAATTCTTGCTTTTCGATTTAACACCACGAGTTGTCTTCCTTCCCATTGGTCGAAGGATGGAACGTGCCCGTTTTTCTATTGGTTGACCTATTTAGGGGAGACTTCTATTTGGACCGGCGGCTTTCTTTGGTGTTAGTTACGCCCGGCCTGGTCAGGAAGTATCGGGTGTGTTCGACTCTATTTACTTCCGCGTTATCAAATACGTCCGGTCCTGTCCGGAAATATTGGGCGTCTCTCTACTAATATAACTTCTGCGGATACCAGATATGTCCGGGCTTGCCAGGAAGTATTGACTGTACAAGTTATTTATACTTGTGCCCGCTTTTAGCCTGTTTCCTATGTCTTGTTGCCACTTTCTTTCCTCCAGTTACCTTATTCTTTATTAAATCTTTGAAAATCATACATTGTACATGCATAGTGGGTCGGGGGGCATACAATTATATACAAATTATGACATATATTATTCTCTATTTTCATTTATTTGCTTTTTTTTTGTAATCCTTTATATTTTTAAAGCAATTTAGGTTATCATTTAAATTTATGATATTTTCTTACGAAATTTCTAGAATTTATATCAATAATTTTTATTTGAGTATATAGCTATTTTAATTTGAAACACTAATGCGTAATTTAAATTGTGAAAAAAAAATCTGTAAAACAAACTGAAGTCCTGAATTTAATGATATTAATCAGAAAATATCATTTTTTTAAAAAATGGATACATTTAAAACCAGCGTAAAGAGGATGAAATTTATTTCAGATCTTAGGATTTAAGATATGATTTGAACGAGTACAAATAAAGGCGGTTGGTGAAAATCATAATAAATTCCACACATACAAGTTTAAAGGTGTTGCAACATTTTAACAATAGATTATTTTATTTGTAAATATAAAGCCTATTACTATACATTTATAACAATGTAAATCATTTTGGTAAACTATTATCCAGCTATTGGTTTCCTGGTTAATAAATCCTTGATAATTCAAATGATTTGATTCAAAATATTTAACATTTTCATTTATAATGATCATATATAATGTGTTTTATATATTCTTTACTGGAAAAATTTAATTGTTCTTTGGATGGTCTAAACCGTTGTGTTTCCACTTCTACGACCCGGGTTCGATTCCCGCATTGGGAACTTTTTTTTTTTTATAAAAAAAATGTTCCAATGGTCCAACGCCACCAACGAATGCAAGTAACCAAACGGGCTCCGGTACATTTGTAAGTGCAAAATTTTAACATGTGTAGACATGTGGTGCACTTACAGAAGAAGCAGTCGTCTACTTCTTCCCACCATTATTACAATGGCCTGTACCATGTGTACTAGGGATAAACAAAAAAAGGTTGTTCTTTGATTATATCATAGTATTTTCTTTCTTATCATGTTCAGTTATATTTAGCTTATAAGCATTCAAAGGTGAATCCTATTTATAAATAAGGGATAGTCACAATATTTTGTTTCAATATTTAATTCAATTACAGGGTTCAACAACAATAAATAACAAGGTTAACAATAATGAATAAACAAAAATTACATATGAAAAATAAGGAAAAAAAGTAAGTACAGTGTTTTCGACTTCCTAACAATGATAATAATCAAAGAATAATTAGAAACTTTACATAAATATATACAAATAATGTTACAATTTAAACATATTATCCATAAAAAACTGCATCAATTCTGCATAACTCGATGTGAAACTGTAACCCGCATGCGAGAGACCCCATATTTATTCAAAATTGCGACTTATATAATGAAAGAGATGCTAATCTAGCAATAGGGAATGTGAAACAATCATTTTAAAAATACACAAAGAAATATCTCAAACTATCGAAACATTTATATTTTATTAATCGATTATTCTATAAATAACATTCAAAAATCAGCAGAATTTTTTTTCTTTTTCGTAATATATATATATACAACTCTTAATATAATTGGTAATGTGCAAGGTTTATATATATATTTCATTTTCAAATTAAAATTTATAGAAAAATATTCACTGTTAAATCAACCGCCAGAGGTCGCGCTTTCCCTTTTTATAACCCATTGTTGTTGTTTCCCGTTGGTCGGCTCAAACCTTATGTAATTATGTGAATAATATTTTGTTTTCTTTATTCTTAAGCCTTAAATCAGGCAATACCTTTCTAAATCTGTTTCTTTTTCATAAGCTAAATTAAAGCAATAATGATGTAAACTGTTTTTATTCATATTTTCAAGATTTTAATCACGACTGCATTACCATAGCATAATCCTCCAGAAATCAAAATCATCAGAAAATCTCATTTTTTATATTATATATATATATGTTATATTAAAATATTATTTCATTTAAAAAAAATATATTTCAGATTCAAATATTCTGTTTAAATCTACCACCAGATGTCGGGACTTTCCCTATATAAAACCGATTTTTGTGTTTCCCGATGGCCGGCTCAAAATTTTGTACTTTATGTAAATAAGCTTTTCATTTTTTTGATTCTTACACCTTAAGCCAGGCAGTACTTTTATAAAAATATGTTTTTTTATATATTCCTTTAGCTCAATTAAATTAATCTTTGATCAAGGCTATTATTATTTTTAACCACGACTGCATTACCATAGCATAATCCACGAGATAATTAAGATCAGCAGAATTCTCTTTTTATTTATAACAATACCAAAATCAAGCCACGGCTAATAATTCTGTATATTTCAAAATATTCCAAAATCAGCGGAAATTCTTCTTATATATATTGAACAACCAGAAAGAAATTATTTCTTTACTCATTACATAATGTCAAATGATAGACTCTGACTAGATATCTTTTAAATATCATTCAGAATGTGAACTCAAAAAAAAAATCGCATATAAAAAGATACAATTTATTCCTGTAAAAAAAATATTTTAAACTCTCTTTCAGATCGATTTATATACTAGCTATAACAGAAAGGAATTAGTGTAATTAAATCAAATTAATTTATCACTGAGATTTTTAAAAATGGTATAGAAGTCTATAATAACAAAAAAGTACTTAGAAAATAATCAATTTTGTATTAAAATTGTTTATTCAATAAATTGATTATGAATATATCAATTTTAATTTAATATTATGCATATATATATGATATCCTGAGGGTCTCTCGCTATGTTGTGAGATCCGAGTGGGTCTCTCGCTATACTGTGGAAACCGAATAAGGTATCTGGTCTAACTAATCGAAAGATATGCGACTTATACTAAAAGTGTCATTGTTATACAGTTTAAAATACTAGTATACTATATGTATATCTATTAATTATATATTTTACATTTATTCAAATCTATTTATCTTTATATAATCTTATTTATTCGTGTATTTTGTATTTAACCCTATATAATCTTATATGATATTAGAATACTTTCAAGTTTTTTTAGAGAAAACCAAACCAAGATGCTCTGCGGTGAGGACATGATTTGTACCTTCTGTAATTCAAAACTAAAAAATGAAATCACTCACTATATTTTTGATTGCTATGCACTGAAAGAAGAACCCTTATGCTCAAAACTGGGCAACTCTGTGCTTCACATCCATCAATAATTGACAATATTACCCAGAATAAGTATATTGCTACGGCGTTTTATGGTTTCCACAAGTCCATATCTCAGAAGAAGGCCAAGTGACACTCACTCATCACTTTCTTACTGCTACTCTTTTTGTGTTGTTTTTCTTGCTTCCCTCTTTCTCTTTCTTGTTTTTTTTTCTTTTTCTTCTGTATATATCGTTATTTCCTTTCTCTCACTGATTTGTTCTTATGCATAACTCTGGTGAATCCTGTATGGGGTCAGTGACCCTGAATAAAGGCTTTTTGTTGCTGATATATGTAATTAATATTTTCAATCATAATTTCTTTATCTCTTTCTTTCTCTCTCTATATATATATACATACCACTTGCCAACACACACAGCACAACAAACACACACACAAACATCACAGTCCACGACTGATTAGAAAAAATCACAAAATTACATATTACAATACACAATATTTGGAATAGATATATTAAAAACAAAAAGGCATATCCTGAATGCGCTCATGTGTACATTTCTAGATGGCAGAGCGTATTCTGAAAATGCTCATGTGATCGCGGTCAGGATATGCCTTCTTTTGTTTTTAATATCAATACCTAACCCTTTTTCATATTTTTTATTCTTTATTATTTGTATATATTTACACCAATATCTTGTATAATATATATCGTAATTTCTGCTAAGCAGTCGTGGGTTGTGTGGCAAATGGTAAGGGCACACAAAGAGTCAGAGTTCAGGATCATACACGTGTGAGGAGGAGTTTTAAGAGTAAAGTGAAAGTCTGAGGACCCCCCTGGGAAAAATTGGCGTGAAAACTACCTCCGAGAGAACTGTTTCCTGATTATCAAATCCAGGTCTTTTTAAACTATTCTCAGTAGGGTAAAATAGTCTCCGTTGAGAGGGAAAACGAGGAAGCGACATTGAAAATGTCCATTTTTATAACAGGAAGCCTGAAGTCGACTGGCTTTTATTACTAGATAACTTCCTATTCCCTCTAATTATAATTTCACATAGATTATATTTATACAGAAATTCCTATAATATGCATCTGTACTTGTCAGAATATTATGACAAAAATATATATGTTATATTAAAATGTTGTTTTATTCAGAATTATATTTAATGGATTCAAATACTCTGCTAAGTCGACCGCCAGAGGTCATGCTTCCCTTATATAAACTCATTGTTGTTGTTTCCCGATGGCCGGCTCAAACCTTTTGTACATTATGTAAATAATATTTTGTTTTCCTTGTTCTACTCGCCTTAAGACAAAAAGTACTTTTATCAAATTATGTTTTTTTAATATATTTTTTTAGCTCAATTAAAGCAATTACTGATCAAAACCATTTACATTATTATAATTTCAAGATTTTTAACCACGACTACATTTCCATAGCATAATCCTCAAGATAATCAAAAATCAAGCATAAGATCTCATCATTTTTCATAATATATATACATATCAAATATCAATATATATGTTATAATAGTGTTATTTTTTTTAATTTATAATTTATAGAAAAAATTACTCTTTATAAATCAAGAAAGCCATCCACGAACGCGTTTCGCGCTTTTGGCGTTCGCAGCGTGGAGTAGGCTGTACCAAAATATTTTTATTCCAGTTTTCTTGGGAAACCAAGAAATTGGTTTCCAAGGCCAAACTTGCGTGAATACGCTTAACATGTAAAAAAATAATAGGAAAATATTTTAAAAATTAGAAATGAAGAAGGCATATCCTGACCAGGAGAACATGTGCTTTTTCTTTAAATATTTATGTAAATTTTATTGGCTACTTCATTATTGACAAATATATCATAGCCAAAATTTCTGAAGTTATAAATCTATCTCATATTTCCGAATAAAATACATAGCGGTGGCTGTAATTGGCAATCACTTAAAATTTTCTACGTATATTTGCATATTTTGCATACTTACCATTCTCCTACATTCTTTCTTACAAATTGACCATTTAAAATAATTCATTTGCAAATTCTGCCCAGTGTGCCTGTGTCTATATATATGGTATATAATGGTACTGGGTGGTTAAATAGGAGCATTATATAGTTTTTTAGATAAATATAATGTGTGTTTTATGATTTCTCACTTTAAAAATATATACAATATAATTACAAATCATGGTAATTTGGAGATTTTCTGGCGAAATTCGGTCAAAGGATGATCCAAGCTGCTTCTGTGGAAAAGAAAATCAAAACTCATTGCATTTTTATCCGGTCGAAGAAATGTGCGAATTTGTATATAACAAAGACATCTATGTAAAATTCAATAATTTTTTAAAATTCATTTCAGACTTAATTTTCTGTTTGAGAAAACCAACCTTTCATTTTTAATTTTGTTTTTAGTCTTGTTTATTGAATTGTATATAAAATGAATTGTATATAAGCTGCAAAAATGTATTTAGGCGCAAGTATTCCAAACTGGGATATCGGGTCCGATATGACAAATAAAAAATAAATAAAAATATAAACTTCACAAAATATATGTAACAACTATTTAATATTATATTATAATTTTCAATTTATCAATAATATAAAAATATATATTATTTTAAAATTTAAAAATAATTTGAATATGAAACACATATATATTTTTGAAATAATTGATAATCTTTATTGAAAATGTCTTAAGACATTTACTATAGATGGAGCTGGTTGACACAATTATAAAATAATTTTAAATGTCAAACAACCTGTGTTTATTTTATTTGTATATTAGGTTCTGCTTCTTTAAAATATAATTTGTTTCAAATTTGATAGTGTATTGCTATTATTGTAAATATTATTGTGATAATATTTGTAAAATCAATATAATCATATAATTACAAAACTATTTTAGAGGCGTAATATTATTTTTCCCTTTAATTTTTCCATCGCAGTAAGGACAGTAGAAATTGTTTTATTTTAAAAAGAATATTACGCCTCTAAAATAGTTTTATAATTTGATAACAGATGGCGCTCTAGTACATCATAATCATATAATATTTTAACCATATAGTGCCGCAGTTGCCCCGATACTTATATATTTCTCTAGAACATATTATTACGCAGAAAGAAAAGCACATTACATAATGGAGAGAGAATGTTATAGAACGTTTAAGAATAATGTAGAAAAATCGGAAGACAACTGTTTGACCAACCTAAAGCGATTGTGCAAGATTTGGTGCTGGCAGCTTTTTGATTGGCTGACCAACCATGACCGTTTTGGAAAGATCTACTCCAGGATATATAGGGATGAGAAACTCATGTCGGGGAGAAGAAAGATGGGAAGAAGTACGAAGCTACGTGATGGACTCTAAGCAAACGCTCCTGTCTCAAGAGGTCGGACTGTGGTGTACTTCCTGGAAGATTCTAGAAGGTTCTACGAACTTCTTTCTCCTGTTATGCTCCTGCTTTTCTTTACTGTGCTACAGTTGAGGAGTTTGTAACTGCTGTTTTCTTTATTGTTGTTTTATTTTGCATTCTTCTGCGATTATTTTATTTATTAGGCTTAAATAAAGTCCTGAAGATCGTTTAAACCCACGGAAGTTATTATTTGTCAGCCAACAACGCAACAATGTATTTATATAACGAAATTATTAAAATACACTGATTGGATTTTGTCTTGATTGTTTTATTTATCCATAGAAACATAAGAGGCTTCTCCCGTCAAAATAAACGTCAAAACGTGACGCGATCTATTACCGTCGCCCCAAACTAGCGGCCTCGGTTCGGTGATAAACCCTCTACACTATCTTTTGAAAACTAAGAAGAACCCAGCTGGAATCGATAATTACGAGCTATGATCTCATCATGTGATCAGCTATGATCATCAGGCTGATGAAGGCCGTTATCCCGCACCCATGATCTCTAGGTGGACGCTTCTCAGTTTGCCAAAGTTGTTGCTGTGGCTTTGTCACCGATCCGAGGCCGCTAGTTTGCGGCGACGGTCAAGCAAAGCAGACCATGAACTCAACTTAGAGGAGTCCTTCACTATGACAATTTCAGACCGCACACCTAAGCTCAAACATTAGACTCTTTAGTGACCTCTGGTGTCCAATTAGTCATTCATCCACCATATTCACTAGACCTAGCACTTTTTGACTTTTATTTCCAAAAGTTAAGTTATAGTTGGAAGGGATAAAATTTGACACTGCTGATGAAGCACTGCAAGCCTTTATCATTGCCGTAAATTCCACCCCCGAAGATGACTGGTGTAAGTGCTTCGATAATTGGTTTTCACGGATGATATCTTGCATAGATGCTAATAATTGCATGTTTATTTGAAAAGGCATTACAAAGTACATAGCAATATATTTTTGGTTAAAACAATATAAAAATAGGTGAATGGTGTAAAGGCAAAACTAGATATTTTCTTTAGGTTATTACAAACTAATATATAAATCGCTCTTATTTTAAAGATAGAAAATTAATATACATATATTGCATCCATAGATTAATCCTCGAATACTTCCTTTTATTCACAAAACTTATTTAAAGATAAAATAAGAAATTTACTTTATTGTAAATCAAAAAAGGCCTCCATATAAAAATATTCTGTCTGCTTAAATAATCGTAAATTTAACAGTAAGGAAGCTACTTTGCAAATTTTAGAAACCTTTGTATAAGCATCCCTGAGAATTGTGACCATTGAATATATTCCTAGTCATTATGGACAGCTCAGCTTTCTTGTTGAAGTCACGAATCTCACCTAAAATAATAAAGTTCTCATTACATAGCCAGGTGAATGGGCTAATATTTTGTTTAAAATAGAGATGGTAATGGAAGGTTAAAATGAAAATGTACCGTTTCCTTCAAAATAGACACAAATTTGTAGTATTTATATTTAGTCTTTGCGCAAATATTAAGAGCTATTTTCTCTTTTTAAGCGAATATTTAAACTGATTATTAAATAGAATTAATTCTTATTTTATCAGACTCTGAGATTTTTTTATGTTTTATGCTGATAATATTCAAAGATCAATATGTCGAAAATGTCGAAAATAACTTTTGTCGATCTTTTAGTAAATGGTTTTTGAATTATAATAATTATGCTGTCTTCAACAAACATGGTCTTCTATTACCTTTGTATTTTACAGGAGTTGTATATTAAAAATCTAGATTTTGATTCAAGATCTTTGTAGGTTTAGTTTACTAACCTACTTATATATTTTTTTCTTCCCATTGAATATTGGTAAAAAATATATTTTCTAACTTAATTCTATTAACGTTATGTAGCGCTGAGTTTGTTGTTGACATAAAACGGTGAAAAGTAGACAAAGTGCAATAGATTTATACCTATTTTGTGAGAGGCGAGAAGGATAAGAAACATGTGTAAATAGGATTTTTTTTTTGGGCCCATGTTAATACTAAATTGTATATAGTACTTAATTTATGTTCAATTAAAGTAATTGCTATACTGGGAATATCCTGTATGGTGCTTGAACCCTAATAAATGCTATTGTGTGTGTGTCATAAATATGTTATAATACCTTGAAAAAGGTTGGCGTTCAGCCAATGATATATTGGTAAAATAAATTATTATCGATCCAATATATACCTTTGTAATTAAATAACCTACTTACTTTGATGAAGCTTAGTATGGGATATTGTCGAAGTTTATTTTGGAAAGTTATCCATTCCACATATCACAAAATATTGTCATAACCAAAATGTACATAGCGTAAACTGTAAATAATACATCGACAAATGTTATGTTCCTAAGCCCCTATAGGTGGCGCACTGTCAGCTCGGCGAGTGCTATGTAACTAAGCTCCGATAGATGGTGGACGCGCTAGGCATGAAGTTTGTAAACATTAGCCGCCATCTTAGGGGGGTGTAGCCGATAGCCATCCGTTTAGGTCTTTGACATTACTTCCTTAATTTATAAATATTTTTACCCATTAAACTTAGTTTATCTCTATTTCTTTTTATACCTCAAACTATTTAACTATTTAAAGTCATCTAATAAATTATTATTTTACTACCCAAACGTCACCTTCATTACTTTGACAATATTATCACTGCATCAGTCTTTTAATATTATCTAACGTTCCAAATTTCTTCAATAGATGGCGATATTGAAGTTTGATTTTTAAATAATCGTTTGATCTCTTTATGAAGAAACATATTTTGTATAAAAATATGCTATATTGTAAAATATTAAATATCAATACATTCTTAATACATCTAGTATATTCTTGAACAGGTTCACATAGAAAATTTGAAAAAAAAAATGAATATTACCATTGAAGATATTTTTCCTTCCTGAAATTTTGCATGTTATTTCATTTTTTCAAGCATTCAATGATGTTTTAAATGCATTTTTGTAAATAATTTGGAATTTTTAGGAATACTATTCGAGGGGTATATATATAGTTATTTATATTCGGCTAGAGAATTCTTACCTCAATTTGAAAAAAAATGCATGCTAAACATGTATCAGGGAAACTCTGTAATTCCCGAATTTTAAAATATAGTCAATAAAAATATTTTCATATATTTATCAAAAAAAGCAGTGAAGATTTGAATATATTTTAGATACCGTTATTGAACAATTATATTTGTATATGTTAAAAAAAAAGTTTAATACAATATGATACGGCTAATGATTGCAGGACGATGTTTGACAAGTTTTACCGTAAATGATTCTTTTGAACGAAAATTCGTAATTTATCTTAAGGAGAAATAACGACTATTTCTATCCTTAGGGATGAAGTATGAAAGGATGATTTGAAGGGAACACTGTGGGTTCGTTTTCCATCCCTGGACACTTTTATTTTTCCGTTTATCAATACTCTTCACAATTCATCTTTCCATACTTCATCCCTAAGGATAGAAATAGTCGTTATTTCTCCTTAAAATGAATTATCATTTTTCGTTCAAAAGTAACATTTGCGGTAAAACTTGCCTCTAACGTCGTTCTACAAATAAAAATATAATTATTATTATCGCTGTACACATGGTACAGGCCATGAAAATCATGGTGGGTAGAGGTAGGCGACTGCTTTTACTGTAAGTGCACCACGTGTCTACGCATGTGAAAAGCAGTTCGACTTTTCACTTAAAAATGTGCCAGAGCCCTGTACAACAACCCCGCACAAGGGTGGTGGGACATATTGAATTTCAACCTTGATATGATTCAAGGTGAAGCAACTCCTAGGCAATTTTATTTGAATTATCAAAATCTTCAATTTTCCAAATGCACATTAATTTAAAGTTCGGGCACTATACGCAAATATAGATAGATATTTTCCGGTAGGAAATTACCTAAAAAGACAAAAGTCGCCTCTCCCGTCAAAATAGACGTCAATTCTAGACGCCATCTAAAAGTCCGCTCTCAACTGACGAGGGCCATTTGCCCGAAACCATTGTCTCTAGGTGGACGCTTTTCAGTTTTCCAAACCTGTTGTTGTGGCCTTTCACAGACCCAAAACCTTTCGTTTTCGGTGACGGTCAATAGATTGCATCTAGCTTTGACGTCTATTTTACCTTTGTCTTTTAATACGCAAATATATCTCGTGTTTTCCAACTATTGTTTACCTCCAATCTCTGCCACTACAAAATATAAGCTCAATTTCTTTAGGAAATCATCTATCCCTCTCTCCTTCGTACCATTAACTCATTTTATCTCACTCAATATTCATCATCATCATCACGCAGTACTTATTTACATATATAAACTGCATTTTGCTTCATCGAAAATTAAAAAAAAAACAAATAAATATATGAAATCACAACAATATATATATTTATATTAAAAATAATGAAAGAATATCCTGACCAAAAGCACATGTACTTTTTAGATGACAGAGCGCCATCTACTGGAACAGAAATCAACTAAACATTGATTTAACCTGTTCGCTGGTAATTGGCCAACCCAATTTCTAGATAAATCAAGAAAAACCATCCACGAACGCGTTTCGCGCTGTTGGCACTTGTCGGCGTGGAGTAGTCTGTTACACTACCTCTAAAAGCACATGTGCATTTGGTCAGGATATGCATTCTTTATTTTTAGTATCAACACCTGACCTTTTTATTCTTTATTTTATCTATTGGTTTTTCATTCAATTATATAGGTTAGAAGTTTCTTATACCCCTAGAGAAGAATCCATGTTCATATAATCAAGTAGTGTCTTCATCTACTTTCGGCTCAAAGCTCAAGAAGAGCTTCTAGATGGAGAAACTTGTCGACCCGAAATTGCTTCAGTAATAAATATCACACAAATATTTTGAAAATACCTGGATACCCTGTGAATTCTCAAATATATCTACCTATTATCAAATAATATCCTTCATAAATGTCTATTCAGTATGTAGACAATGTAAATGAATAAGCATTTATGTAAACAAAATATCATCTATTATGAATCTAAATAATGAAACTGATATTATATGATAAACACGTTAATCAATCAGCAAGGATTATTTTGAGGATTATGCTATGGTAATGCAGTCGTGGTTAAAATCTTTAAAGTACAAATTAAAAAAGTTTTTAGCAGAGATTACTTTAATTTAACTAAAGGAATATATTTAAAAAAGCATAATTTGATAAAAGTACTGCCTGGCTTAAGGCGTAAGAAAAAAAAAGAAATCTTATTTACATAAATTACAAAAAGTGTGAGCCGGCCATCAGGAAACAACAACAATGAGTTTTTATAGGGAAAACGCGACCTCTGGCGGTCGATTTAACAGAAAGTAGTTTTCTAGTAATTATAATTTTAAAATAATATAATATTATAATTAATATATATATTTTTATAATTATAAAATATAAATATTTAATGAAAATTTCGGTGCTCAAAAATCATCAATTCTGGTTAGCAGTGTACCGTAAAAAAAAAATATATATATATATATTTCCTTTAATGTATATAACAAAATAATATAGATGGAGCTGCTTGAAAATCATTTTAAAAATCTTTGAAACTAAAATTAACATAGGCATGCGTTTTTATAAGTTAAATTTAGAAATTGGAAATATATTTAATTAGTATTGGAACGAAATATTTACCTATATAAAATAGAATCAAGATGATATTTGCGAAAGTTTGAAATATTAATATAAATTAGAACCTTATATGTAGTATTGCAGGTCATATATTATTTTTTCACGAGAATTATTTAAAATAAGAGTAAATTTTACCAAGATGTGAAAATTTACAATTTTTTTGAAAGTTTGTTATTTACTTAAATTCATTCAATATATATATATATATATAAAGGTTGTGCGACTATAATATTGCAAATCTGGATTTAAATGCCTGGTATGGCCAATCAAGTATAGCCAAAATAGTGGAAATGGCGACTGCTGTGATAGAGATGTATGGGTATATCTGAGGCTCTTCATTGGACACGACAACAACAATAAATTTACATGGACCCAGAACAGAAGCTTTACACACCCAAGATATAGGATATTGCGACTGCCGTGATAGAGTTGCATGAGGACATCTGAGGTTCTTCATTGGAAATAACAACAACAGAAAATTGTTGTGGACCCAGAGCAGCAGCTTTACGCACCCAAAATTGAGGAAATTGCGACTGCTGTGATAGAGATGCATGAGGACATCTGAGACTCTTCATTGGACATGACAAAACAACAACAGAAAATTGACATGGACCCAGAGCAGCAGCTTCACACACCCAAGATAGAGGACATTGCGACTGATGTGATAGAGATGCATGTGGACATCTGAGGCTCTTCATTGGACACGGCAACAACAATAAATTTAAATGGACCCAGAACAGCAGCTTTACACAACCAAGATAGAGGACATTGCGACTGATGTGATAGAGATGCATGAGGACATTTGAGGCTCTTCATTGGACACGACAACAACAATAAATTTAAATGGACCCAGAACAGCAGCTTTACACAACCAAGATAGAGGACATTGCGACTGATGTGATAGAGATGCATGAGGACATTTGAGGCTCTTCATTGGACACGACAACAACAATAAATTTAAATGGACCCAGAACAGCAGCTTTAAACAACCAAGATAGAGGACATTCCGACTGATGTGATAGAGATGCATGAGGACATTTGAGGCTCTTCATTGGACATAACAACAAAAGAAAATTGACGTGGATCCAGAGCAGCAGCTTTACACACCCAAGATAGAGGACATTGCGACTGATGTGATAGAGATGCATGAAGACATTTGAGGCTCTTCATTGGACATAACAACAAAAGAAAATTGACGTGGATCCAGAGCAGCAGATTCACACACCCAAGATAGAGGACATTGCGACTGCTGTGATAGAGATGCATGAGGACATTTGAGGCTCTTCCTTGGACATAACAACAAAATAAAATTGACGTGGATCCAGAGCAGTAGCTTTACACACCCAAGATAGAGGACATTGCGACTGATGTGATAGAGATGTATGGAGACATATGAGGTTCTTCATTGGACATAACAACATTTACAATAACAATAATAAAACACAGTGCATAAATATATCAGCAATTAAAATATGTTATATACTTCCTTCAATTTTTACATTTACATCGATATATTCACTATATATAAATATATATATAAATAGGTCACTCCAAAGGTTTTTGTAAACAATATAATATAATTAAAATATTTAAAAATGAATTATACCATTAAAATTTATATGCAATTTTTACCTAACATAAACCTTTTCATAAAATAGTTACAACAATGACTCATAGAGGGCGCACCTTTGTTCACAGCGGTATAGGTAATTTCTAAACATTGCATTAGACACAATGGAGTTGACTAGGAAAAGTTTACGCACTACAATCTTTTATGATTATAAAAGTCAATTAAATTCTAAAGAAACTAATGAAAGATTGATTTAATCTTTAGGATATAAATATGAATGGTTCAATGAATTTAAATTAGGAAAACCAACCTTGAAGATGAATCTCGCTCAGGTCGACCACTAATAGCAGTGACCCAAAAATATTGATCTGGTAAGATTTCTACATAGAAAGATCGAAGAATTACCTATCAGGAGTTATAGAAAGGTGTGGACATTTTATCGCCAGAAATCAACACCATCATTGATGATCATTCAAAATACAGAAAACTATTTAATTAATGGGTACCGCACAGTTTGAGAGAAGACCAAAAATTTGGTCACGTAAATGGTGTAATATTATGTTTAAAAAAATTGATGAAGGCTGTTTTAAATATTTTTACACGTGAGTGTGTGTGTGACGTATCTTGGATTTACAATATTGATCCAGAAACAAAACAGCAATCTACTCTTCGGTGCTCTTCAAAAAATCACCTCCTCCTAAGAATATATATCAGTAATGATGAACGGAAAAATTAAATTTGTCAGGGATGGGGAGCGAACCCACAGTGTTCCCATCCCTGAAAAATTTATTTTTCCGTTATTTATCAATACTCTTCACAATTCATCCTTCCATACTTCATCCCTAAGGATAGAAATAATCGTTATTTCTCCTTAAAATAAATTACGATTTTTCGTTCAAAAGAAACATTTGCGATAAAACTTGTCAAACATCGTTCTACAAATAAATGTATAATTATATTATTATCCCTGTACACATGGTACAGGCCATGAAAATCATGGTGGGTAGAGGTAGGCGACTGCTTTTACTGTAAGTGCACCACATGTCTACACATTTGAAAAGCAGTCCGACTCTGCACTTACAAATGTGCCAGAGCCCTGTACAACAACCCGCACAAGTGTGGTGGGATATATTGAATTTCAACCTTGATATGATTCAAGGTGAAGCAAATCCTTGGCAATGTTTAATTGAATTATCAAAATCTTCAATTTTCTGAATACACATTAATTTAAAAGTCGGGCACTATACGCAAATATGAATAGAATTTTCAGGTAGGATATTACCTAAAAAGACAAAAGTCGCCTCTCCCGTCAAAATAGACGTCAATTCTAGACGCCATCTAAAAGACCGCTCTCAACTGACGAGGGCCATTAGCCCGAAACCATTGTCTCTAGGTGGACGCTTTTCAGTTCGCCAAAACTGTTGTTGTAGCCTTTCACTCACCCGGGACCTCTTGTTTTTCGGTGATGGTCAATAGATTGCATCTAGCTTTGAGGTCTAATTTAACGTTTATTTTACCTTTGTCTTTTTATACACATATATCTCGTGTTTTTCCACCTATTGGTTGCCTCCAATCTCTGCTACCACAAAATATAAGCTCAATTTCTTTTGGAAATCATCGATCCCTTTCTCATCAGTATTATTAACTCATTTTTATCTCACGCAATATATATTTATTTACATATATAAACTGCATTTCTCTTCATCAAAAATAAGAAAACAAATCAGTATATGAAATCACTACAATATATCTAATTATATTTAAGATATTGAAAGCATATCCTGACCAAAAGCACATGTACTTTTTAGATGACAGAGTGCCATCTACTGGAACAGAAATCAACTAAACTTTGATTTAACCTGTTCCCTGGTAATTGGCCAACCCAATTTCTTGATAAATGAAGAAAAACCATCCACGAACGCGTTTCGCGCTGTTAGCACTTGTCGGCGTGGAGTAGGCTGTACCACTACATCTGAAAAGCACATGTGCTTTTGGTCAGGATATGCATTCTTTATTTTTAGTATCAACACATGACCTTTTTATTCTTTATTTTATCTATTGTTTTTTCATTTAATTATATAGGTTAGAAGTTTCTTATACATCATATAGAGAAGAATCCATGTTCATATAATCAAGTTGTGTCTTCATCTTCTTTCGGCTCAAAGCTCAAGAAGAGCTCCTAGATGTAGAAACTTTGTGGCGTGAAATGGTTTTGATCATGAACATCACACAAATATTTTGAAAATACCTGAACACCCTCTGAGTTATCAAATATATCCACCTATTATCCACTAAAAATTGTTCATAAATGTCAATTCAGTATTCAGACGATGTAAATGAGTATGCAAAATTTCATCTATTAAGAATCTAAATAATGAAACTGGCATTATATGATCAATATTTCAATGAAAAATAGACAGTTCGGCCAGTTAGAGTTTTTTTTTTCTCAACGTTTCGACAAAAATATTTTGTCTTCGTCAGGAGAAGTAAATAAAAATAAAGCATTTGACCAAATTTTATTTACTTCTCTTGACGAAGACAAAATAATTTTGTCGAAACGTTGAGAAAATAAAATTCTAACTGGCCGAAATGTTTATTTTTCACAGAAATATGAATACCGGCCAGACAACGTCTATCCTTACGATTATATGGTTAACTTGTTAATCAATCAATGAGGAATTATAAACATTCTGTTTTTCCAAAACTGAAATGAGAAATTTATATATATTTATAAATATTGCAATACTCTTGATTGAAATTTAATAAATTTATTGTATATCTCGGGGCTCATAATCATTCATTCTAATTAACAGCCCCGTAAATAAAGATATTTCCTTTAATGCATATAACAAAATTATATAGATGGAGCTGCTTTCAAAATTATTTTTTAAATCTTTAAAACACCAAATTAACATTAGTATACGTTTTTATAAGTTAGGTTTTTCGATCTTGGAAATATCTTTATTTAGTATTGATATATAAATATGTATCTATATAAAATAGAATTAAAATGATATTAGCAAAAGTTTGAAATATTAATATGAATTTGAACCTTATAGGCATCTTCGCAACTGAAATATTATATTTTTACGAGAATTACTTAAAATAAGAGTAGTTTCTAATTAAATTTTACCAAGATGTGAAAGTTTACAATATTTTTAAAAGTATGTTACACTAGGTGGACGCTTTTCAGTTTGCCAAAGCTGGTGTTGTGGCTTTGTCACCGACCCGAGGCCTCTATTTGCGACGATGGTCAATAGATGGCGGATGGATGGATCAATATCCTTCCGGCAAAATTTTCATCTATATATATATCTCTAAATATCTATATTTGTTAGCATTTTATATATATGATACGTTACTAAGATTTCTGTACACGCCAATATGCAGAAGAATATTGTTTGCGTAAAGGAAGATGGAATATTCCCTTGTCTGACACAATTTATTTCAATCACGCGTCTCTTTTTATATAGTTACAAATATTTACATAATTCCTAACAGCGTAAAATATACATTTATAAGCAGAATGTGACAAACCCCCCTACTAAAAAAAAAATTCCAGATTTATTTACACAAATGGAGGTTGGAAGGGGTTGGAAGGTTAGGAAGAGAGAAAAAAAAGCATTCTGCAGAGAAAAAAAAAAGAAAAGAAAAAATAATAATAATAACAATAATAATAAAAGTATTCTCACTATGGCAGTAGGGCAGTCGGACATGATAGTTGGGGTATCCAGGTGCGTACCTAATTCACTGTATCGCATAGTGACAATTTTACTAGAGATCCCTGGGGTGACCGGCCTGTTAAAAAAAAATTATTTTCTTCCAGGCGTGTCACTTAGAACATATGCAACAGGGCTGTATTGTCCATCATTATCAGAGTCCTTCAATGTTTGTAGAGAGAATTCAAGCCCTACCATTGAAGTAGAAAAACCACATGGACGCAAAAAGAAACATTTTGTGATATTAAGCAGCCCCCCTCAGAGAGTGGAAACTCCTTTCTAACGTTTGGCCATGGTCAGATTAAATACATCCATTCAAATCCTCCACATCTTGGAAGGGAAATGGATAATTCCGCATGCCTTCATTCGAGGTTGAAATAGGGTCCCATAGTTTTAATTTAGATACATTAACTATTGTGCTGGACTTATTTTCAGGCTGGCATGGTTTATTTATTTCGACTATGTGAGGTGATGGGGTAGAAATAACGGTGTATGGATCTGGATAATAAACTGGTGACAGTTTGCCATGGCCTACCTGATGAGGGATTCGATACAAAACTTTATCTACAATTTTTAAATTCGGGAATCTATGAGAACTATTGTATTTTTTACTAACCTTTTATGTAATTCCTCGGTTTTTTCATTGGCAATGGTTCGGGCCCTTTCTACTGGCGGATACGGATTCATAAGATCAGACATGTAGGAAGGGAGGGCCCCGTACAGCAAGTATATCGGAGGGAATGTAGTCGTAGAGTGGGGTGTATTTCGATATTCTTCCAGCGTCTTTTGTAACAATTTTGGCCAAGGGGCCCTAGGGTTACCTTGATATTGTATTTTTAACTTTCCAATCAACGTTGCATTAGCCCGTTCTAATAGTCCATTACACTCTGGATGGGACGGGGAGGTCATGACGTGCTTTATACCCTTCTCCTGAAGAAATTTATTGAATCTCTTCGAGACAAACGAGGGATGTCTATCTGTGACTAAGATTCTAGAGAGGTTTTCCTATATTTAATAATTTATTGATGATATTTATGTACGTCGCGATGGATGTGCCTTTGGAAGCATAACCCCAGATATATCGTGAATGATGGTGGATAAACGGTATGGATACAATTTTTAGCACTATTATAACCTCCTAGGCCCAAAACCGTATCCAAAGCCACGACTTCGAAGGGCTTTGCCGCCCTAGGCAATGATCCCATCAGTCCATAGGAGGGCTGGGTGCTACTCTTTATTGTTTGACACTCCTTGCAGTTCTTAACATAATTCTTTATCTTCCCTATCATCCCCTTAAAATAGTATTGAACGGACAGTGGGTGATGCCTGGGTGTCCTAAAGATTCATGGGCTTTCTGAATCAGATTATCTTGGAGCTCCGGGGGAACAACTACCCTATCCTTGTTATTAAGTCTTATATAAGTAATACCATCCACCATAGAATATAATTTTGAAGGTGGTATCGATAAATCACCCTGGTTTTGTTTCAAGGCTTGAGCTGACAAAAAATAAGAGTATGGAAGTCTGGAGAGCATATCGGCTTCGTGATTTTCACAACCCTTGTTATAATTAAAATCCAAGTCATATTCGGACAACTTCAAAGACCATCGGAACAGTCTCCCATTGGTGTGTTTGAAGCAATTCAGCCATATCAGCGCCTTATGATCCGTGTGAACTATGACGTGACTGCCGGATATGTAAGGGTGGTAGCGCTTACAAGTCTCGACCACCGCGAGCAGTTCTAGTTCTGTTATTGTATATTTAGACTCGGCACCTCGCAAAGCCCTACTGAAATAGGTGAACGGCTTTTGCGTGCCATCAGGATATTCCTGTTTAAGCACCGCTCCTATACCCGAGGAACTGGCATCACAATAAATATGTGTAGCCAAAGAAGGGTTAAAAAGTTGAAGTATTGGTTTGGAGCATAGCGCTTCCTTTAAACCCTCAAAGCTTCTCTGACATTCCTCCGTCCAGATAAACCGGGAGTTTTTCTTGAGAAACTCATTCAAAGGGGCTCTTAGGTTGTTAAAATTCTTTATAAATTTCGCGTAATGTGTCCCGCTTCCCAAAAAGGATCTTAAACATCGCAAATCACGAGGTGGGGGCAATGATTTGATAACATCGACATTAACGCTCGAAGGCGAGATCTGGTTCTCCGAAATTTCATAGCCGAGGTAAGTTATCCTTTTCATAAATAGTAGACATTTATCTCTCCTTAACTGTATGCCTTCTTTTTTAAAATCTCGAATATTTGTCCGAGGTGTTTTAAATGGGATTCCTCGTTTTCTGAAAATACTAAAATATCATCAAAATAAGATGTTACATTATCAAGTTTATATTTCTTGCAGAATGGCAGAGAGCTTTCTATTAAATATCGCAGGGGCGGTCTTTAATCCAAACGGCAATCTACACCAGACATAAGAGCCCTCAGAAGTTGAGAAACATGTCATCTCCCGATCTTTTGGATGAAGAGGGATTGTCCAGTAAGCGCTCAAGATATCTAGGCATGAAAATACTCTGGCGCCCTGTACCTTCTGAACTATATCCTCCATTAATGGAATAGGGAACGAATCCTAATTATTTTCCTATTTAGGAGTCTATAGTCGATACAAAGCCTAACCCTTCCCTCGCCCTTCTTGGGTGCGAGCGTCACAGGTGCGCTGTATGGGGAAGACGCAGGTTTGATTTAACCGTACTTTAACAATTTCTCAATTTGTTGTTTTATCAAATCTCGATCTCTCAAGCTATGACGATACGGTCTAACACAGACAGACTTTTTGTCTCTCAGTCTCAGTCTGGGAGGCTGGATGTTCAATGGTTTTTATATTAAATTTGTTTTCCCAAAGAGATATCTGCATAATTATCTGATAGTATTTTTACCATAGTGGAAAGTTCTATATTATCATGTAAAAAACAAACATTCGTGTCATGCAGTGGCAAAGGTTTTGCATCTGGTTGATACACTGGCTTAGATTTTAATACACAAGGAACTGCTCCACTGTCTGGCACGGAACAAACAAAATTACAAACATCATCTTCAAGCAAGTTTTCAACATTTCTATACAATAACGAATCTCTAATCCTAAGACATTTTCTATTTACCTTTAAACAATTTACATGATGATTGCAATATTTGGTTCTACAATTTTAGCATACTAGTTTTGAATTTTATAAAATCTCTGTATGGCTTCTAATTCTCTGCCTGAAAAACTGTAATTAAACTGGCCTAATTTTCTATTATTCTGTTTAATGTAACTATTATTAAAATCAATTTTCACCTTAAAATAGGGTAAGTATTTGGCAGATAAAATACCAAAATTAAGACTTCCACTTTGAACAATATGAAACAAAAGATTGAGCGACTTAGCTCCTATAGTAGTATTTAACTCAATCTCGCCAACAATGTCGATACAATGGCTAACCGATTTTAAAGATTTAAGTTTGGGTTCCTTAATTAATGTAATAATTTCCGCCGGCACTAGATGCCTGGGAAGGATATTTATTTCTGATCCGGAGTCTAAAACAAAAAGTAACTTAAAATCCACCCCGTCCCACACGATCCCTCAACAATACGTGCAGACTGGGTAGGCGTCAATCGCCTGGTTCGGGTCTCCTGATAGAGGCTGGTGACTCACCCTCGTGATCCTGAATCGGCGGCAAGGCTCGCGGTTTGGCTCCTCGTTGGCGGAAGGTGGGTCCCGGGACGATCGTTCCTTCCCTTTCTCCAGTTCCGCGGCCTAAAGCCCTGTCTTCCCTGCTAGGAAGTAGACGGTCGTCGTCGGGCAGGATAACCCAACTCCATTCCCGAGGCTGAACTTGTGGTTCGGCAGTGAGATACCTCTATGGCCTCGGCAATCTCAAGCCAGCGTTCCAAACTTGTCGGTGGAGTCAGCAATCAATAAGCGCTCAAACTCCGAATCAATGCCAGAAGTTAATCCCTCCAAGATCAATTCCTGTGACAGTCCCAATTTGGTAGCGAGCTTCATCTTTGCAAAGTAATATTCTTTTACGGATTGTTCTCGTCCTTTTCTTAATTGCCAGAATTTACGATGAAATCCATGTTCAGGCTCATGAAAAAACATTTCATCCTAGCATGAAGTTCCTCTAATGAGGATATATCCTTGCAAATTAAAGCATACATTTCCAGAGCTTTACCTTTGAATACATTGGCATCATGGCCAGGGATTCTTTTTGATGAGAGACCTTGTTGTTGTGCCTGATGGTCAAATAAAATTGACCAGTTAGCGTAGCTAAGTCCATCATCAGGATCATATCTCGGGATCAGTTCAAAAGGAAGATTCAGATTTCTTCTTTGTTCTAGTGGGTATTCCTTCGAATAGGTGCTTGCTCTCTTCTTTCCATCGCGGGTCAGATCCTGTCGACTTATGATACGTTACTAAGATTTCTGTACACGCCAATATGCAGAAGAATATTGTTTGCGTAAAGGAAGATAGAATATTCTTTCATCTTACTCAAATTTATTTCAATCACGCGTCTCTTTTTATATAGTTACAAATTTTTACATAATTCCTAGCAGCGTAAAATTTATATTTATAAGCAGAATGTGACATACACTGCGTGACATTGAAAATGGAACACCAAGAAATAGTGGCCAGAAAGTGATGAAACTCGGCAGACAGAGAGAGACAGGGACGAACAATAAGTGATCTTTATTTCAAATGATAGTCATAATACAGAGCGAGAACGGCGTCGGCTTAGTAGCAAGTAGGACCACCGCGGGACGGCGATGCACGCAGCAACACGTCTAGGTAGAGAGTCAATCATGGTATGGATGGCGTCCTGAGGGATGGCTCTCCATTCCCTCTCAACCATTTGCCACAGTTCGTCTTCTGAACGCGGCTGTGGCAAGGCATGCAAACGGCGTCCAATGATGTCCCAGACGTGCTCGATTGGTGAGAGATCAGGAGAGTACGGTGGCCAGGGAAGCATCTGTACATCTTGCAGAGCTTGTTGGCTAATGCGAGCAGTGTGCGGTCGGGCGTTATCCTGCTGAATAAAGGGCATTGGGTTCCCCCTGAAGGTAGGGGAGTGTCACCGGTCGCAGCACATCATCAACGTATCGTTGGGCCGTCATAGTGTCCTGAATACGAAGTAAAGGTGACCTGGAATCATACGCGATTGCGCCCCAAACCATGATTCCACGTTGGGGCGTTCCACAATTGCTGCCGGATTGGACCTTTCTCCACGTCGACGCCACACGCGTACACGGCGACTATCACTGGACAAGCAGAAACGCGACTCATCTGAGAACACGACACTGTGCCATTCCGTCATCCCCGTCGATCTAGCCCGGCACCATTCCAAACGTTGGCGCCTATTCGGTGGGGTCAATGGCAGTCTTCTTAGCGGACGGCATGAGTGCAAGCCATTAGCAACCAATTGACGGGAAATGGTTCTGGTCGAGATGGAATGATCTAGGGTGTCTTGCACATGTTGCAGGATGGCGGTACAAGTGGCTTGTGGGGCCGCCACTGCTTGTCGAAGGATACGCCGATCCACACGTGCTGACGTCACTCTGGTTGCACCGACATTCCTATAAATTGCCACATTTCCTTGTTCAACCATCTTCTCCACAGTCGGTGCACCGTGGACGCACCAAGGGTGTGTATCAGCTGCGATTTGAGGTATGGACCAACCTGCCCTTTTCAGTCCGATCACCATGCCCCTCGTAAAAGCGTCTGTCTGCTTGAACTGCCTCCGTTTACGATGACCTGGCATTCTCTGTTATTACACGCGTCTTTTGACACAAGGAACAAAATTTCTACAATGATTTTCCTTGAAAAAATAACGACATGAATACTGTCCTTTCTGCAAGTTCCTTCTCTTATATCTTACTCCATGTGCGCACGAGAGCTGCGCATTTTACATCATTTGCATAATTCGTTAGGCGCGTCTACCCTGAAATTTGCATAATTTTCTGGCCACTATTTCTTGGTGTTCCATTTTCAATGTCACGCAGTGTATATATATTAC
>CP092883.1:21325979-21366344 GCA_030710605.1 Cordylochernes scorpioides | reverse complement strand
AACCATAAGTTATTGTGCTTCTAAATAAGGTCTTATATAATGTTAATAATAGCCTAATATCCAATCCCCACGATTTCTTTGTTAACCCAAGAAGATATCCACTAGCTCTAGTTGTTTTTGCAATAACACTGTCGATGTGAGGCATAAAATCTAATTTGTTCTTGTTTCGGTGATTCTTGAAAGTTAATCCTAGTATTTTTAGGTTTTCAACTGGTTTGACAAGACTATCATGCCGGGTAATTACATACTTTTTGCAGTTGAATAAATATAAAAACTTTGTTTTCTGGCTTGATATTTTAAGTTTGCTGTTTTCACACCACATTATATTGTAATCTTAAGATTTTTACATCTGTATTCCAACATATTACGTTAGATCATCTGCATATCCTATAATTTCGCTATTAGATTCCTGAAAGTTGGTTAATAGATCATTCATTATGATGTTCCAAATTGTCGGAGATAAGGATATTAAAATTCATCAAATTTTCAATTAATGAGTATTTTTAATGATAACGAAATATGTTCAAGTGTAAATAATTCAAAAAACAAAGTATTATTTCTTATTATTTATAAATTAAAATATATTATGCTATGACGGAATTTGGCAATTATACCATAAATGTTTCTTTGAACGCGAAAAATAGAGATTTATTTAAACGAGAAATAACGATAATTTCTAACCTTAGGGATGAAGTATGAAAGGATGAATTGTGAAGAGTAATGATGAACGGAAAATAAAGTGTCCAGGGATGGGAATTTATTTTTCCGTGTATTATTACTCTTCACAATTCATCCTATCATACTTCATTCCTAAAGTTAGAAATAATCGTTATTTCTCCTTAAAATAAATTTCGAATTTTCGTTCAAAAGAAACATTTGCGGTATAGTTGCCAAATTTAATTATACAATCATAAGCCGCATTATATTGTAATATAAATATCAACCTATATTGATAAGGTACAATTCAGACAAAATTATAAACGTAAGGTAATACGATCAAATACAAAAAAAAATAGTGTGTGACGTTTCAGTAACAACGTTGTTACCATCTTCAGATAAAAGTTCAGGATGAGAAAAAATATCACAGCATGCTTCAAATAGTTCAAATATGTTTTTAACATGCTGTGATATTTTTTTTTTCTCATTCAGCACTTTTGTCTGAAGATAGTAATAACGTTGTTACCAAAATGTCCCACACTATTTATTTATTTGGAAATGGTCTTATTACCCTGTGTTTGTCTATATTTTTATATGTTGTTACGATTATTTTATAGATATAATGTTATTTTCTTTTAAAAAGTAAACATTAATATCAATTTCACTAGTATATAGTGTCATTTTGAAAATTACCTTTACCTAACAAAGAAATTCACAAGATGTTGAGGTGGTGGGGTCCAATGAAGAGCCTCAGAAGTCTCCATACATCTCTAGCACAGCAGTCGCAATGTACACTATCTTGCTCTTTATTGAAAATTGTGCTGTTACCACGTTAGTCACCTTGGAAATTAAACAGAATTAATTCACAAGATGTCAATAGTTTTAAAAAACATATTATTTATTGTGAAAAAATAGTACGAATGTGATATTGTTACTGGGATAAGGCGCATAAATTATAAAAAAAAGGCATCTCCTTACGTGCAACTGAAAGGTGCTGATGGCTTATAGCGATTTAATAGTGCTAAATAGTGATTTTTCAGGATGCCTGAATGACCAGTTTTTGGTCGTTGAGGTACAGCTTGCACCACGCTGATGAAGGCCAAAAGACCGAAACAGTCCGGAGTTAGATTTTCTTGAATAATCAAGAATGGGTATTTGACCAATTCTGGAATAATTGAAAATCAACGAGAATAGTTGATATTTATTCCGATAGATGGCGCAAGCCACAGGCAACCTTCAGTTGCAGGATTAAGAGATGCCTGTTTTATAATATTATTATGTGATAAGATATTATATATCTAGATTGAGATATTGAGATATGAAGTCTATACTTTAGTAAAAAATTTTAGAGAAATTCAATTTTGATATCTAAAAAATGTATTCTTCTTCGCGTGGTTCATCAATTTTGAAGCAATTTTTTCATTGGATATTTTTTATCATCTAACTTCAGTGATAAATTACATTATCATCAATGAACAAATGATTTTACTGTTAAAGTTGATATATAATTGAAATTAATCTTTCGACACTAAATTATTTCTTTCTTATAATGTTAATTATTCAGTGTCACATAGTGAATTATTTAGAAATTTATTTTCACTCTTTTTGAAGGGCAGAAATCCTCGAAAAATCGGCCAATTGAAATTTTACATAAGCTCTTCGCTTCACTATTTTGTACTTTGAATAACTATTGCTAAAAATCGAGAAATGGGTATTTAAGGCCAAATTTGCGTAAAGACGCTTAACACATAAAAAAACAATAGAAAAAAATAAAAGATAAGTGGGCCAGGTATTGATATTAAAAATAAAGAAGGCATCTCCTGACCACGAGCACATGTGCTTTTTAGATGGCAGAGCGCCATCTAGTGGAGCAAAAATAAACTAAACGTTTATTTAGCTTTATTTATTTATTTATTTCAATTATAAACGCTATGTCCCCCTAGGGACACTTGCGCTAAATGTACATACAAATATAACAAAGAAAATATTCAACATGGAAAGATACATGGAAAGTAACTTAGAAAGATTCATAAATATTAAAAATTTTACACAAATAAATTTACTGGCAATGCGTTTCTTTTTTAAATCTCTACAGACCTTACTGCAATGATATGATTTAATGAATAATAAGCCCTCTCATTCATTAAATCATATCATTGCAGTAAGGTCTGTAGAGATTTAAAAAAGAAACGCATTGCCAGTAAATTTATTTGTGTAAAATTTTTAACGATAGAGGGCAATAAATTTAATTTACTAATTCATAAATATTATTTAAATATAGAGATATTCTTTGAATTTTATTTACAGTTACATCATTAAATTTAAAATATATACATATATACAAACATATATACGCATACACCTATATATTGTTTACAGCCATATAATATGTACAATATTTTCTTGAGATCGTTACATCAAAGACCATTTATTTAGCTTGCTCCGAGATATTTTAGCCAACCCAATTTCTTGATAAATTAAGAAAAGCCATCCACTAACGCGTTGTTGTCTAGCGCTGAAGAAGAGAGGATATTCCTACAGGATTTTAAGTTGTATAATCGTCTTGAGCAATAGTTATTTAAAGTAAAAAAATCGCGAAGTGAAGAGCTTCATGTAAGAATATATTTGCCCGAGCTTTCCAGCACTTCTGCCGTTCAACAGAAGTGAAAATATATTTAAAATAATTCAAAATGTGACACTGATTAATTAATATAAGAAATTATATTTTATTTTTTTCTATTGTTTTTTCATGTGTTAAGCTACTTTACGCAAATTTGGCCTTAAATACCTATTTCTTGATTTTTCGGGAAGCCATTGGGACCAACAATATTTTTGGTCGCAGTGGTTACAGCCTTCTCCACGCTGACGAACGCCAACAGCGCGAAACGCGTTCGTGGATGGCTTGTCTTGATATATCAAGAAATTGGGTTGGCCAAATATCTCGGAGCAAGCTAAATAAACGTTTAGTTTATTTTTACTCCACTAGATGGCGCTCTTCCATCTAAAAAGCACATGTGCTCGTGGTCAGGAGATGCCTTCTTTATTTATAAAAAAGAGATTCCTGTTGATTTTTAAATATTAGAATTTTATAGAATTATTACTTGATGCTGATTTTGGTATCCATGAATAAATTACGATATTGTTCTGCAGGCGTGGCAATAATAATAATAGTCTTGATCAGAGATTGCTTTAATTGAACCAAAATTACATATAAAAACATTTTGATAAGAGTACTGCCTGGCATAAGGCGTAAGAATAAAAAAAATGAAAAGCTTATTTACATAATGTACAAAAGGTTTGAGCCGGCCATCGGGATACAACAACAATGGGTTTTTATAGGGGAATCGTGACCTCTGGCAGTCGATTTAATTTATGAAAAATATTTGAAATAAAATAATATTTCAATATAACATATATATTTATATCTAAAATATCAAATATCTCATTTTATTCTTTAAAATAAGTTTTCAGCTTATATTTGAATATATATAAAGACCAGATCTAAATTCATCATAAGTAAATCGACTTTCTAAGTTTCTGTGCATAACTTGAGAAAACCATATGAAATTATTAATCAAATGGCATATTTTGGATCAAATTTATTAATTACATGTTAAAAAAAATGTTTATTTTATATCCAAAAATATTTCGTTTAATAAAATTTGTATGTGCATCGAAAGTTTAAGAATTGTGGTCTATTAATTTAAAATTGATTTTAAAATAAATGATATCTTTACCTGCTGAACATTCTTTTTAATATTAATGGATGTAATAACAAGGAGAAATATGTTAAAAAATAAAAAAATAGAAAGTTATAGCTTCATATAGATATTATTTTTATAACGATTATTTAAGTAATGAATATCGTATTAAAAATATCACTAACGAAACTAATATTGAGAAAAGAAAAAAAGGGAATCTTCTTATCGTGCAACTGAAAGTTGCTGATGGCTTGCGCTATTTATCGGAAAAAATATCAAATATTCGTGGATTTTTAATTATTCCAAAATTGACCAAATACCCATTCTTGATTAAACAAGAAAAGCTAACCTAAAAGCTATACCTCAACGACCAAAGACTGGTCATTCATGCATCCTGAGAAATAATGAAACGAGTAGTTAAGGCAAGAATTGCAAGAGAACGCGAAACAATGTGAATTAATAGTGAAAATGTATCACTTAATAGTCAGAACTACGTGAAAACTTTCTCCATTCAATATTTACAAATAGAAATGAAATTAAGGAGAAACGATTTTTATTCAGATAAACGTTGTGACAAGCTTTCGGGCAGTCACGCCCTTCAACAGGTCAATTTCATTTCTATTTGTAAATCACTTAATAGTAATAAAGAAATAGTAATTATCATTGAAACTAATATTATTATTAATTTAAAGTATAGAAAATAATGAAGCTTGCTTGAAGGTGCGTTGAATAAATATATTTCAAAATATATAACTTTGAAAAATATATATCTTTTAAAAAATATTGTTTCGTCTATGTCTCAAAATATGTCTCGATATAAATTATAAACATTATTTAAAATTCATCCTGATGTACAATAAACAAATGCCTACACAATTTTATAATTTTGGAGATTTTTCGCAGTGTTGAATAACCCCACCACCTATAGTAATTATTAGAAGACACTAAAAATTTAATAATTATATTTTGAAACTGCGTTTTTATAATAAATGAATATTCATTTTCAAGTTTTCACAATATTGAATAATATTATAATTATTGATTAATTATAATTGCTATTATTGAATATTATCATTTAGTTTTATTTATTTTATTAATAGATATCTCAGTATAATATATATATATATATATATATATATAAATTAAGAAAAAGGCATCTCCTTATCGTGCAACTGAAAGTTGCAGATGGCTGGCGCCATCTATCGGAATAAATATCAACTATTCTCGTTGATTTTCAATTATTCCAGAATTGGCCAAATACCCATTCATGATTAATCAAGAAAAGCTAACCACGGACGCGTTTCGGGCTGTTGGCCCTCATCAGTGTGGTGCAAGCTGTACCTTAACGACCAAAAAAATTGGTCATTAAGGCATCCTGAAAAATCATGAAACGGGTAGTTAAGGCCAGAATTGCGTGAGGACGCTACACAATGTGAAAAAATAGTACAAATGTAACATTGTACTGGGATAAGGTGCATAAATTAAGAAAAAGGCCTCTCCTTATCGTGCAACTGAAACTTGCAGTTGGCTGGCGCCATCTATCGGAATAAATATCAACTATTCTCGTTGATTTTCAATTATTCCAGAATTGGCCAAATACCCATTCTTGATTAATCAAGAAACGCTAACCACGCACGCGTTTCGGGCTGTTGGCCCTCATCAGCGTGGTCCTCACGCAATTCTGGCCTTAACTACCCGTTTCATGATTTTTCAGGATGCCTTAATGACCAATTTTTTTGGTCGTTAAGGTACAGCTTGCACCACGCTGATGAGGGCCAACAGCCCGAAACGCGTCCGTGGTTAGCTTTTCTTGATTAATCAAGAATGGGTATTTGGCCAATTCTGGAATAATTGAAAATCAACGAGAATAGTTGATATTTATTCTGATAGATGGCGCCAGCCATCTGCAACTTTCAGTTGCACAATAAAGAGATGCCTTTTTCTTAATTTATGCACCTTATCCCAGTACAATGTTACATTTGTACTATTTTTTCACATGTATATATATAATATTAAATTTATTTGTGTTTTCTTTTATACATATATATACAGATGGCGCTCTGCCTTCTGTAAAGCACATGTTCTCCTGGTCAGGATATGCCATTTTCATTTTCAATATTAACATCTGGCCTTTTTATTATTTTTCTATTATTTTTTCATATATATATGTATAAAAACCTTTTGGTCGCAGTGGTTACAGCCTACTCCACGCTGACGAGCGCCAACAGCGCGAAATGCGTTCGTGGTTGGCTTTTCTTGATTTATCAAGAAATTGGGTTGGCCAAATATCACGGAGCAATTCAAATAAATGTTCAGTTTATTTTTGCTCCACTAGATGGCGCTCTGCCATCTAAAAAAGCACATGTGCTCATGGTCAGGAAATGTCTTCTTCATTTTTAATATATATATGTGTGTAATAACTAAAGGGTTTGTTTTATTTTTGATCCAAAATGAGCCTTTTAATTAATATATATATATATAATATACTTGTATATATATTAAAAATATAGAAAACATATCCTGACCAGGAACACATGTGTTTTTCTGCCATCTAAAATGTGCATCTGCTCCTGGTAAGGATATGCTTTCTTTATTTTTAATAAATATATATTATACATAAAACTTTTTATTCTAAAAAATATTTTAAATGTTCTTATCTCAATATTTTCAGTACTGAAGAACTTGAACAATTTGCTTCAGAGTTTAAATATAAAATTTTTGGCCTCTTGTATCTACTTTAGAATTTATATTAAAAATATAATTTAGGTTTAGGAATCAGGATTTACGCCGATGAATTATCAACTAATGCTTACCTCTCAAACACACATATATATTTCTAGAACGACAATTGAAAATTATCCTGCATGTGTTTCTTTTAAACGAAAATTCGAAATTTATTTAAAGGAGAAATAACGATTATTTCTAACCTTAGAGATGAAGCATGAAAGGGTATTTGTGAAGGGTAATGATGAACTCTGAAAAATAAAGTGTCCAGGGATGGGAATCCCTGAGATTCCGTGTATCATTACCCTTCATAATTCAAGTTTTCATACTTCATCCCTAAGGTTATAAATAATCGTTATTTTCCTTTATATAAATTTCGATTTTTCGTTCAAAAGAAACACATGTGGGATAATTTTCAAATGTCGTTCTACAATCATAAGCCGCATTATATTGTTTTATTAATATTTCTATTTGAATTCATTCAAAATTTCCATCTAGGTTCAACATTTCAAAACAAGTTTTCTAAGAAATTCGTTTTTTTCGGTTAAAACTACTTCTACTCTACTAATACAGCAATAATTTATTGAATATATAATTACAACTTTATTATAAAGCATTAACGGATCATCTATATATAGCAAACAAATGAAAACATTGAACTGTGAATGTTTCTTTCACAAATAAATCAAACTTCTACTGTCCTTACTGCATTGAAAATATATTGTGTAAGACTTGGCTCATTAGTGGTGAACCCTCCCAGCGGTTTCTCCAATTTAAACTACCAGACCGCTTCTTTATAGCACTAATACTATATTGAATCATTCTGCTTATATATGCTTCACTGGAGGGTAGATCTCAGAAATAGCATTTAAGAAAATTATAGACAGAAATTTTAGGACAGTAAAATTATATATAATATTTGGATCGAGCAATTCCTATTTTTTATCGCAGTAAGGACAGTAGTAATTTGATTTACAGTGTTATATAAAAATCAAATGAAAGTTTTATCTTGGGTAAAAATATTTTTCAAATAAAAGAGAGGAAAATATATTTTGTACAAAAAGGATGTTTTACTTGTTATAAATACACAGACAACAATGCAATTTCTTGATATTTTCTGAAATCTAGCATACACGTTGTAATGTTCCTTCTATTAAATATATATATTTACTTTACCAAATTAAGAAACAAATTTTAATTGTAATTTTAATTTTAATCTTTTAATGCTATAAATCATAACAACAACAATAATTACAGTGCTGCCAAATCCAGACATTCAAAATTAAATTAATTAAACAGAGTATATTATAATACAAATATTTTACGAGGTATATTACACACGTTAACTTCTTTTTTAGGTTGCCAAAACAAAGAAATATGATAAAAAAAATTGATGCATTTATAATTGGTAAAATGCTTTTTAGTTTGTACGCATATATTATCAAATTGAGTCTATTAATAAATCTTTACTGTGTGCAATTAGGTTGTATAAATTTAACAAAAAGACTAGAGACAAAATTGTCATCAGCAATTTTAAAGTTAGTAATAATTTTTAATTTTAATCGTTAAACCTAAATATTTTTAGAGATGGAAATTTTTTTCAGGAAGAAAATTAATCTAAAAAAAAAGGTTGCCTCTCTCGTCAAAATACTGTAGACGTCAAAACTAGACGCCCTATATTGACCTTCGCCGCAAACTAACGTCTCCACTGTGCGAACTTCTCAGTCTGCACGTCTTGCCAATCAACCCACGACTGCTTCCAACTCACTTGTTGGCTTAACCAGGTTTACAACATATATATTGAAAATAAAAAAGGCATATCCTAACCAGGAGCACATGTACTTTTCAGAAGGCAGAACGCCATCTGGTGGAGCAGAAATCTACGCGTTCGTGGATGGCTTTTCTTGATTTATCAAGAAATTGGGTTGGCCAAATATCACGGAGCAAGTTAAATAAACGTTTAGTTTATTTTTGCCTTACTCGATGGCGCTCTGCCCTGACCCACTTTCATTTAATTTTTTCTACTGTTTTTTCATATAAATATATAATATCGCATTTTATATATAAAAGATATCAAAAGATATGAAAGGGCAAAGAAAAAAAACATTTATTTTTATAATTTTAAATTTAACATTATATCTCCTATTAACAACTCCAATGTCAAGATTGGAAGAACATAGTAAGGGAATATTTTAATAGAAAATTACTCTTTGAAATTACCCTAAGAAAATTAAATAAATGGTAGGAGATATTTTTTGTTCTTGAATAACAAACCTTTAGAATTAATAAAAGAAAATGACTATGATTATTAAAGTTGAAATGAATGTTCTATTTAATAATTTATTTCAAATTTATAAAATAAAATTATTAAGAGGATAACTTTTGATTATTAAAAATAAATTTGCTTCATTTATTTAAGTTTACAATAAGAAATTTCGATCAATTGTTGTGAATATTTTAGAAAGGACTTGAATTTAAAAATTCAGAATAAAAACATAAGTATATTTGAATAAAAATTATTAAAATAACATTGATTTTGAGAATAATGTTTTTTTTTTTAATGAGAATCACACACACACAAAAGCCTTTATTAGGGACTTGTATACTGATTCTCCCAATTGGGTAAGGTAAAACATAATATTGTGTTTTTTACATAGGTAGTGAAATAGAAATTGAACTGGCTTTACTCTTCGTCTCAAAGTCATTCAATTGTTGACTGGTCCTTACATAATGATGATCTAAGAAAATCATAATAAGCTATTGCATTAGATTTGTTTGCTGATATTTTTGAAAGCAATACGTAGGGTTAAATGTTGTTTTTTTTAATAAGAATCGTGACTTGTTAATTTTTTTTTAAATATTAAGATAGATTTAATTGATTGAATGTTACTAATTTCTTTTATTTTCCAAATCGGGTTTTGTTAGGAATTAACATATTAGCTATGTAAATGGAATAATTACATATTATTCAACTCTCTTCTTATATATATGTAAATTAGAGTGGTTGAATTCAGAATATTATTTTGGTAAGGCAAATTAGAAGTCATTTTTAAATGCATATGGATATGAGACTTGCTTTTGTTATGAATCCCTGAATCGGCAGAATGAAGGAAGACAAGAAAATGAATTTTAAAATCTAAATAATAAGCTTAAATTTAAAAATGTGTATCAATATACAGTTAAACCTGTCCATAGCGCCCCCTCTTGGGTCTCACCAAAATAGGGTGCTAATGTAAAATATTTACATTTTAATGTTTAAAATCGGGCGCTATATAGAGGAAGTCGCTATTTAGAGGGGGTGCTATAGACAGTTTTACCTGTATCTAATATCTATTGTGTCCTGTTAGGCGTGTATAATATTCAAATAAATATCTATGTAATACGCGATCCTGTACAAAATTGTGGATGATAGAATTTGCGATGTGTCATGTCGCTCTGGGCCATGGAACTACTATTGTACTTGAACAAATATTATTTATTTGCCAAGGCAAACTACAGTAGACTTTCAAAGTAACATGAATACTCGACTCCTAACACTGAATTGATCAACTTAATCCATACGTCCTATTTGTAGCACTAATAAGTTAAATTGAAACGATGTAAATTGTGATACACAAATATGCAAAGACACAACAAACATCTGCTTTTTGAATGTCCAATCTTTCAGAACTACAGAAATCGCGAAAACATTGGATACAAGGATATTTTCATGTTAATAAATAGTAGGGACTCATATTTTAAATTTAGAAAATTCTGTAAATATATCAATGAATTTCTTTCTTGGTTAAAAAACCGTAATTGGCATAACTAGGTATATTTGTTTGTGTTTATTTCATTAGTTGGTTGTAAATTCAAGCATGATTTTAATATCCTTTCTTTTCTTCTTTAAACTCTACTCAAACCATGTAATCATTCAATTGTTTATGTAATATAATATCTATGTTTAGTGTTGTTTCTTGACGCAAGCATCCCTTGTGGGGATATCGTGTCTGATTTGATGACAAATAAATGAAATGAAAATGAACAAGATGTAAAATATGATTTATGTATCGTCTGTTTTTGGTAATTACGTCTTCAATATGAAAACGATGGGAATAAATTCAAATGTGAAAGATAAAAATGCCAATTTACATAGTTCAGTAGTCGAAGTTGTCGTTAATTTCTTTCCTCCTTCAAGAATATCGCTGAAGAAGATTGTACTTCCCTGGTGTCTTCATCAACCTGGGCTACAGGATCTCCGGATTGACGTTGTGACACCAATAGTCTCCAAAATCGTTTTTTTTTTATTATGCAGATTTATTATGGACTCTAAGATGGTTAGGTTTCTCTTAAATTAGGTAGTTTTTGAAGTCATTCATTTTTAATATTTTTTTCGTTCGAATAAATAAAATATAATAAAATTCATATGGATATTTTTGTGAGGTACATATTTACATAAATCCCCTTTTAAAAATGGAACACTCACTGTATAAACAAAAAAAAAAACGGAATTGAATATACAGTTAAACATGTCTATAACGCCCCCTCTAAATAGCGCCTTCCTCTCTATAGCACCCGATTTTAAATACTTAGTACGATGCGATTTACCTCAAAGGTGACCTGTCTATAGCACCCTATTTTGGTGAGTCCCAAGAAAGAGCGCTATAGACAGATTTAACTATATTTACTTGTATATATGTGTATATGTTTATTGATAATTTTTAAATATTGATATACCTAACTTTAATTATATTCTCGGATATAATTCGAAGATTTTTAAAATAACTATATTTTATATTTATTTGAAATATCAATATAAATTTTGAACTATTATTGAACTATAAAAAATCAACATATAGTGATTATAAATATATTTTATTTCAAAATTATATTATAGACGGAGCTGTTATATAATTATACTTTATAAATATTTCTTTTCAAATATAGAATACTATTTTAAAAATACTTTTTTGAAATTTATATCTAAAGTACATTCCATGAAATAAATAGTATATATCTTGATTTTTATAAAATATTATTTTTATTGAATTTTCGCGATTAATATTTTTCTAGAATGAGCTACAATATTGAAGAAAAAATTCTAAGTGAAATGTTTTTTTTTCTAGTTTAAATATTAATTTTTTATCTAAATTCGTTTATTGTGACATTTGTTCGCACATTTATAAATAGCTTCGAGAATGGAACAATCCATATTTAAATCTTTAGATAATTGAAAAACATATATTGGAAAAAAAAATTATTCAATTCGAGATTTTTCTTTTCATATGCACGGTGGATTCTCTCTCTCTCTCTGTGGCCACTGGACATGCGTCGGACCTGGAGACTGCTTGGTTCTGCGCTGCCTGGAGTATAGGAACTCTATCTATGCTTCCTTCCTGTTGTGAATCTTAATAAATCTGTGTGTATATATATTTTTATTACCTTCTTCATATTTTTCTTTACCTCCAATAATATTAGATGATCAAGCCTGTAGAGTTTGAATCTTTTGATGGTGTCTGCTGATGATTAGCTAAACTCTACAAATGAGATTCCATAGTAGCTGGGGGAAGTAGAATGTATTTTTTATTGAGACTGGGAAGACTACTCAGTAGCAGGTAGACTCAGCTCCAAAATAAATGGCCGACTCTGACATGGGGAACAGACGCCATGTGTAGCTGTTCCTATCATGAAGTACAGACTCATCCTGTATCTTTGAAGCTCTTACAGGGTACTATCAGCCAGGTCAGATGATCCCAGGTTTTTTAGAGAGCTTGTTACTGCTCCCCTTCCTTATTTTCATCCGAATTTGGGACCGGGAATGCGGAGTTTTTTTTTTAAACATTTTTAGAACAGTACTTGCCAAATAATCGGCGCAGACTTTGGAACAGTGATCTGGAGCTTTGTTATTCAGGAAAATCCATGTCCCAGTACAGAGATCATTTCTTACAAGCATTCTTCAGTGCCAAAACCGCTTTAAAAGTTTTATCGCAAAATTACCGGGTTTTAAAGTTTGCGCTTAGAGATCTTTTCATTATTCTATCCCTCCACAGTTCAAAGAATACAACAACAACAACAAAAAACCTTATTAAAACACTATTGTCTACAAGGGGATTCCCCTTAAAGGTTGTAGTGAGTTGGCCCCGAAATTTCGCGAATTTCCAGTCTCTTTTCATGTAGGAATGGACAATGGAATAAATAGTGGATTGTCTTGAATGCCAACATTGCAGAAGTAGCAATTCAAAGGGTCGCTGTTCCAAAATCTCGTGATATCATCTCGGAAAAGTAGGCATAGAATCCTTCGACGGGCTATAAATTGTTTAATTTTCAAAGGGAGGTTTGATAGTAGGTAGTCCTCCGTCGTGAAGGAGCTACTTAGAGATTGGTAGCGAATAAAATGAGTTGAGGTTTGTATCTTAGCTCGGTCAAATTGGAGTAGCTGGTCCACTGTGGTTTGAATAATTCTAGGCATTTCTCCTCGCGCAACCATATAATATTCACAGTTCTTAAGAAAAGAAAAATCCCTAGAGTCAATGATGCTATTCAGGTTATGAATAAAGTTGTTTCCCGCTTTTCCCACAATTGAAACTTTCCAGAGCTGGGACAAGCAAACATAGAGTAATCTTGTCCTGTCCATTTTTAAAATCCGTATCAAGAACTTTAGAATCTATTTCGTAATGTTTAATTCGAGGGACATCCTTCCGGTTTCTGTTCGTAAGATATAGCCCGGAGTATATTTGGGAAGGTCAAGAAATCGCCGTAGGAAAATATCCTGGATCTGGTTTACAACTCTTATCTGATTCGTTTCCCACAGTGGGGCCGAGTATAACAACGTGGATAAAACTATGGAGTCAAGTAGTTTCATCACTGCTCCGAACGATTTGGTTCTTGACTTAGATAGTATTCTCCATACTGTGTTTGCAGCAACCAATGCTTTGCTTTTAAAGTGCTGCGCCACGTAAGCAGTTGGATTCTTGGTAGTTAAGGGGTAGCCAAGGTACGTATATTTTGAAGATACTGTCAAGGGTTGTTGGCCCCAAAACCAAACGTCAGATCTGTCCAAGCGGCCTCCATTTCGAAACACTACGATTTTAGACTTGGATTGGTTCAGAGTAAACCATTTTCCTCAAAATATATTTTTATTAAATTAATCTTTATTTGGAAATTCATCTTGGATTCACCAAAGAGGACTATATCATCCGCGAACAGGAGGAGGTGTATAGTTCCATGGCCCGGTAAGTATAAACCTGGCAGGTCAGAATCATCCAGCTTAGCAACCAGATCGTTAATGAAAATAATAAATATATACGGTGAAAGAGGTTCACCCTGAAAACACCTGATTATATTTGATAAATTCTGTAAAAGAGCCGTCCCATATGACCGCTGCCATAATTTGAGCATAGTAGTTCTGTATAAGTTTGATAAATTGCCCAATTAAACCAACAAGCGCAAGCTTTCTCTATAATAGTAGATGTGGAACTGTATCAAACGCTTTTTTAAGATCAACAAAGAATGCGTAAAGTTTCCTCCTTTTGCGGTTTAGTGTCATTTGGATTAGTGATGTAAGCGTGAAGATATGGTCTTGGCACGAGTAGCCCCTCTGAATCCTGCCTGGTTTTCTGCTATGAGTTTTCTATTTTCAATCCAATTACTTAGTCTATTTTTTAATATGGATGCAAATTTTTGACAAGTTGCTTATAAGGGCAATGCCCCTATAATTTGATGGTGTATTCGGATCACCATTTTTTAATATTGGTTGGATGATGGTTTTTGACCACTGTGAAGGAACTTGGGATTTAATTAATATTTTATTGAATAAGTTAAATAAAAGAATTAAACTATTCTCAGGTAGGGCTTTGATAGCTTCATTTGGTATACTATCGTAACCTGATGCTTTATTGTTTTTTAAGTTAGCGATTTCCTTCGCAATTTTCAAAAGTGAAATTTCGGCGTCCAGCTCGGGGTCAATAGGAATTAGTAAAGTAGGCACATCAGCCACAATTCTTTGAGGAGGCGACAATAAACCCTGATAAAAGGATTCCTACTCTGAGATGTCAATATTTCCTTTTGTGCTATTCCGTTTCTTAAAGGACGCAATAATTTTCCAAAATTCGGCAGAGTCCTTAACATTGCTAAGGGCAGCTTGAACAGATTCAGAGTATTCGTTCTTTTTGTATCTGAGCAATGATAGATATTTGCGTTTATTTGTAATAAACAAATCTTTGTAAATAGGAGTATTGAGAGTCAAATATAACTTGAGATTTTTTTTTTCATATATTTTTTGCTGTATAACATTCTCCGTCAAACCATGGCTTAGACCGCGAACTATCCGCTCTTCCCTTTGTTAGCATTCCTGCTCTCACCATTGATGTTTGAATCTTGCTAGTAAGATAGCAGCACATAGATCTATTGAGGCGTCTTCCGGTAATTGGAGAGCATTTAGGTCTTCGAGACAAAGTTCATATGTTGAAGCTTTATTTATTGACCAGGTTAATTTTTTTACAGGAATATACTCTAAAGGTAGGCTTTTTGCTTTTGTATTGTCTGATCCGTTAATTTTAAAAGAAGTGGTAAATGATCGGAGTAAGGCAAACTTTCGATACTTAGGTCAAGAACAAGTTCCAGTAGTGCAGGAGAAACCATGAATAAGTCTAAAACTGAAGACCCCTGATGTGAGATAAAAGTATAGCATCAGTTTTTATCACTAATAGATCTTCCGTTCAGTATAGTGAGGGAGTTATCATCAAGGAAATCGACAAGAGTCTCATCCAGGTGGGACACGGTTGGATCTCTGGAGGTACGGTTGGCGGAAAGCAGAGCTGGGGTCCGGAACAAGTTGTGGAAAGCACCCAACTAGCCAATGCGAATATTTAAATCACCGCCTAAAACTATTAGTTCAAAGAATACTAACATCAAGAAAATAAAATTTTGACAACAGTTTAAATATAGATAGGGCTCAAAAATTCTGAACTCGTGTCCATATGGACCCACGGGTTAGAGCGTATTTCAAAACTTTCCTAGTGTCCCTTGTGATAATTCAGAATACTATTGGATGACCTTACATATTAAAACGATTTCAGAAGGAGGTTTTAATAGGAATAAATATATATTTTAAATTTTTTAATCGTTTTACTTTCAATAAATCACGAAACAAATGCTTCTACCAACCAAATTTAAAGGAATGTTAATGGGGATTTGAATCCTTTGATATTTTGAAATATTACATATTAAATTTCATATCAGTCAAAAAATGCGAATTAATTTGAAGTTTTTTACTGAACACTCAGAGAGAGTATATTATATATATAGTATCAGATAGTAAAAAGGCATATATTGGATTGAATAAAATATTTATTTGCCAATATTTCGGCTGGCTGAACGCCAACCTTTATCGAGGCATTACAATTTTGTATACACAAACTCAGCGCCGCATTGTGTTTGTGTATACGATAATGTAATGCCTCGATAAAGGTTGGCGTTCAGCCACCGAAATATTGGCGAATGAATATTTTATTCAATTCAATATATGCCTTTTTACAATTTAATCATTTAAGTATGGATTGCTCTATTTTCAGAATATACATATTATATCTCAAAAATTATATATTTTTTTAAGTCTGTGAAATACATTAAATATCAATAAATTTATTTAAAGATTGCCTTAAATATTTTTTTTTTCAAAATGATATTATAGATGGCCTTGTGTTAAAACTATATTTTATACCTCTTATAAAAATATGTAATGTTTTAAAGAGTTAATATTTTTAGTATATCTCTCTAATATTTTGACGTATATTATTATATTTATTTGATACCTCTTTAGACAATTTTTAGGAAATAGCATTTCAATAGATTTTGTATATAATAAATAAATAAAGTGTAAGATATTATAGATTGATTCTTAGTAATGTTTTGACTTTTAAAATTTTTCTTGTGCAATTCTAAATATGTATTTTTTATTTAGAGAAATAATTCTGTTTAATTCAAAGATGTGATAGAATAAGATATAAACCCAAAGACAATATGATTATTTAGAAGTTTTCTCTATTAATTCTATAATTTAAAACCATTTTTAAATTAAAACAAAAACACATTTCAGCCATGTACTTTATAAATTACTAGAGTATCTCTCAGATATATTTGAAATTATTGTTTAAATGTATGCATGATCTGTAAAGGAAATATAAATAAAATAATTAGGCGTATTGTGGTTGTATTTTTATAGATTATATTGTAGCAAAGTATTCCTTTTATATTTAATTTATTATAAAGGGTGTCTCCCTTTTAGTTCTCCAATGAAATTGTATGCAAGAGGTATTTATAGGGATAGAGATAACAACTTATCCCAAGGTAAGAATAATAATAATGAGAGTGGTCAGCCACCGAGGCGTCCCGTTTTCCTTATTTGCCGATAAGATTCCGAGAACCCCTCACACCTGTCCCCCCCGGAGCCAGTGATGATTGACAGGTGTCCCATAGAGCTTCCTGTGGCTGTGGTTGCAGAGCTACTTGACAATATTTTATAGATTCCATCTATTTTTGCCCGAAGAGTTTTTTTTTTTGGTTATCTGCGATTTCAGACAAATATCTCTATGATAATTATAAAGATTTGATTTGAACACTGCGAAATTATAATAGACAGTACAGATACGTAAATAGAAAGTACATTTGCCTAGCAAATGAGTTTGCGCATGCTATTCTCATATGTCAGCATTTGAAAGAGAATTTCCTGCTGGGCTGAAAGGATCTAGGTTTTCTAATAAGAAGATCGGTTTAATTTTCGCTAGAAACGACGCCATTCTTCGACAATGTAAGTAGGATAAGTTGAGGTAATCATTGCAGAATAAATAATACCTTATCTTATGTTGATTTTTATAATATGTATTTTGACCATACCTGTGGAAAATCGAATCAATTCGACGAGTTTGTACAAATAATAATTTTTTTTTTCATTTCCAGCAAAATTTATTTATCATATTATTTTACAATTTCAGGAAATAGAGTTTTAATCATCATATTATATAGATATATTAAAGAAATTAGTAAAAATAGAACCTAGTTTATTTTTCTTATTTTCTTATTTTTTTAAAATAAATATGTTAAAGGGGACAATTTTATTTGTATAAAGCAAAATTTAATTAAAATATAAATCTGTTTTCATCTTGTTTAAATCTATAAATCTATTTTTATTATAGATTAAATTTAAATTAAAGGATTTAAAAGCACGAATGTTTTTTTTATACATAATATAAACTTCTACTGCCCTTACTGCGATGAAAAAATATATTGGGAGGGCTTGGCTCATCAGTGGTGAACCCTCCCAGCGGTTTCGCCAATTTAATCCACCAGACCGCTTCTCAGAGCTCTAATACTGTATTAAACGATTCTGCTTATATACGCAGCATTGAAGGATGGAATCTCAGAAATAGTTTTCAAGAAAACTATGGACATAAGCTTATAGGACATTCAAATATTTGCATCGAGCAATGCTCTTCCGCAAACAATAATTATTTATAATTATTTTTCTAGAATTCTCTTTTCACTTGGTTGCAATGACTAATTTTAAGTAAAATTGTTTCATTCTATATATTTTTGGGTGATAGAATATTGAAATATGAAATGTAAATGATGTATTAGCTCTTTACTATAGTGGATATTTTCTCCATTACCTTGCTATGTTGTTAAATACACCATTTTGGAAGACGGCTGAAGATAAGGGGAAGCTATATACATAATCTAATTGATGTAAATAATTATATGCAAATAATCTATGTCAGGATTAGAATGACGAATCCTGTATGGGACTTTGATTTCAGTAAAAGGCTTGTTGCTGCTGTTGTATATAGTCACAGTGTAGAAAATACTATACTATACCTACTACTTATAGGTTTTTCTCTGTATTCTTAGTTCTCTTCTCTTCAATTACTCTGTAAACTGGCGAATCCTTTATAGGACGTGAGGTCCTCAATAAAGGCTTTTGTTGTTGTTGTTGTTAAATACAAGGGAAATCTTAAAAGCTGAATTAAGTTTTAAGATTTTATCTCAGAAAATGTTGAATCCGCACAAATTGTAGGCTTCATAAAATTTATCTAACTCTCCATACACTCTATATGATATTAAAAAATGTATATGTTTTCTTTTTCAAGCGTCTACAATATTCTTGCTCGACAAATATATAAACAATGAATTTACTCACCATTAAATATCATAATTCAAATTTTTATATTTTACTCTTACTTTATACTTAATATTCGGTGATATTGTTCCTTTCAATATATTTTAGGTGATTGAATATTAAAAGGTGAATTATGTATTGGCTGATTTCAATAGAAGGTGTCATCTTCATTTCTTTTCTCAGTTAGGTAAACAGACAAGATAGAATATAGCAGCTGAAGTAAGTTTTAAGAATTTATCTCAGAAATGGTTCATTCATCACCAATTGTAGTCTTCATAAATGTTATATAATCCTTCAAACACTCAATATGATATTGTCAAGTAGCTCTGTAACCAAAGCCACAAGAAGCTCTATGGGAGACCTATCAATCATCACTGGACTCCGGGGGGACCACAGGTGTGAGGGGTTCTCGGAATCTTATCGGCAAATAAGGAAAACGAGAGGCCTCGGTGGCTGACCACTCTCATTATTATTATTTTACCTTGGGATAAGTTGTTATTTCTCTCCCTATACAAACTTCTTGTATATAATTTTATTGAACTACTAAAAGGTAAATACCCTTTATAATAAATTAATTATTCCCAAATTTGCCCTTGCTTTATTTATCTCCACGACAATTTACTAAAATGTAAATGTTTTTTTCCAAGCGTCTATAATACTTGTACTAACATACATACACAAAGATTTTACCTACCATCAAATATCATTATTTGGTTGTTTTTTTCAATCTCAATAAATTTTATCTAACCCCCCATAGAGAACCTCTAAATGATATATTTTTCAAATGTATTTTTCAAGCGTTTACAATGTACTGGTACAAAATACATAAGCAAATAATTTACCTACCATCAAATATTTTTATTTGTTTTTAATATTTTACTCTTCATTAAATTTTACCTGACCATCCTCTCCCCCCACGCCCCATACAATCTATATGATATTATGATTTTTTTCCAGCGTTCACAATATACTGGAACTAAACTACATAAGCAACGAATTTACTTACCATCAAATATCATTATTTGTGTGTAAAATAAGGGATTTCCATATAACCCATGATTCCTTTTAAATACTGAATCATTTCAATCGAAAATTTATTTATTTTTAAATATATTAATTGATATCTATTTTCAAAAGGTAGATAAATATGATAAATTATTCAAAGCATATGAATTATTTCCAAATTATAAAATAGATGGAACTGTATGTTAAAACTATATTTTACTTAAATTGTAAAATAATATTTTATTTTTATAAGTATTTACTTATATATACTCAAATATTGAAATAAAATAATAAAAATATAATCCCATTTTTCAATATTTATAAAATACAGTTACAATATGTTTTTATATAATGTATATTGAAGATTTCTTTAAGACTAAACGTAGTAAGTGTGTAAATAGTGTCTTGATATATTTTTTTCTAGTGAAGCAATAGTATTATTAAACACAATATCGATATTTTCCCTATAGGATCTTTGTTGGAACTCACTATTTATAGTTAATTGTTAAAAGTAATTTTAATACTAACACAAGATATACAACAAAAAAATAAGAAAATATAAAATATGCAAAATAAACTATGAGAGAAGAATTACAAAAAAAACTATAACAAGACTCAGAAAGAAACACTATAAAGAAATGACAATACATCCAGATGGTACAAGAACCTATAGGACATGTAACAACTGTCCTGGTGTAGAACTAACACCTACTCACATATTCTCATGCCCAGCAATGACAGCAGCCTTGCAGAAAATTGACTTAGACCCAGAGCAGCAGCTTTACACACCCAAGAGAGAGGACATTGCGACTGCTGTGATAGAGATGTATGGAGATATCTGATGCCTTTTTTTGGACACGACAACAACAAAAAATTGGCATGGTTCCAGAGCAGCAGCTTCACACACCCAAGATATTGGACATTGCGACTGCTGTGTTAGAGATGCATGGAGATATCTGATGCTCTTTATTGTACACGACAACAACAGAAAATTGACATGGTCCCAGAGCAGCAGCTTCACACACCCAAGATTGTGGACATTGCGACTGCTGTGATAGAAATGTATGGAGACATCTGATGCCATCTGCAATCTGTATTTCTTAATATTTTGCTTTTCTCTATTCTCCAAAAAAATACTATTAATATAAATATATATATTATAAATATAAATATATATATAAAGCTGCTGCTCTGGGTCTAAGTCAATTTTCTGCAAGGCTGCTGTCATTGCTGGGCATGAGAATATGTGAGTAGGTGTTAGTTCTACACCAGGACAGTTGTTACATGTCCTATAGGTTCTTGTGCCATCTGGATGTATTTCCAATCCTTTATAGTGTTTTGTTCTGAGTCTTGTTAATATTAGAAATTTAACCCCACCCACAAAACGGCAGAATGCCCTAACACCCCAATATGCAGGACATGTGGAGTTCAGGGAGTTCCTGATTGCTCAGGAATTCCCAAATGTTTCAATTGTGTTCACAACATCCTAAGTATAAAAACAGGTCCTCATCACACAGAGCAAACTCAGAGGAATGTCCTATGTATAAAACACAAATGGACAGAATAATCGAAAGAACAAGTTATTTCCCAACTGAACAACCAAGTAACTAACTAGTACAAGTCGAACAGGATCAAATGCAAGTTCCGTCGATTAAGTCTGTGCAACCCTAAATATATTAAAAAACACCCAGTTTAAATTATGTCATTGGGTAAAGGAATTAAATGTTTACAACAAAATTTAAGAAAAAGTTTCATGGCATTGAGTGAGCTTCAAGCTGCAATAAAAGACAACCCACCAGATATCAACCTAATACAGGAACCCTATATAATTAATAGAGATGTAATATTCGATTTAGAATCTCAAATAGTAAATTCAACGACAGATGAACAAATATACACTGCAACGATCTTTATGAATAAGTGTTTAAAATATAATAAAATCAATAAATTCACAAACTCCTTTTGTACAACCACCTCTATAAATTCAGCAAAATCAAATACTGTTATTGCAAACTTTTATATACATCCTCATAGATTTAATGACACTCATCGAAAATTTATCAAGGAGCTTCTGGATACCTACAATCAACAACCTATTATACTATGTGGTGACTTCAATTCTAGACACCCAGTCTGGTTTGATCCGACGACAAACTCCAATGGTTTCAAATTCCACTCCATCATAGACGAACACAGCCTATTTATTCATAATCTTAAGATACCCACCTGTCGAAATTCAAGCATTATAGATCTTATGATTTCATACAAAAAATCAATAAGTTTTGTACATAACTGGAAGACGACTATATTGACGCACATTTCAGATCACGTTGCAATAACCTTTGACATTTATCATAACTTTAACAGGCAAAGGACAGTTCAAAACTCAACATGGAAATTTATAGAAAAAGATGCTGATTGGAAAATATTTACAGAAAAAAATTTCAATACAAGATGTAGATAATATTATCACCAAGATAAGCCACGCGTCAAACATCAAAGATATTGACAACATTGTAAAGAATCTCACACAAATAATAAAAGAGGCAGCTTATCTGTCACTAAAAGTCAAGACAAGTAGCGGAAATCATAAAGCAAATACATACTGGTGGGATGGGAAGCTGGAGAATATGAAAAACGATTTCCACTATATTAGAAATTTGTATATCGGCATGGAGTGGTCTATGAAAAAACTATAAATCAATGAGAAATAAATATTTAAATAAAATTATAAAGGCAAAAAGAGCGAGTTGGAGAAATTTTATAGAAGAAAGTCATTCAACTAACGCATTTGGTAATGCTCATAGGATTTACAAGTCATTGAGATCGAAAAATAGGAATTTAGGATTACCTCTAAGAGATAATTTACCAGATCATTTAAAGATCGACAAAATTAAAAGTTTAATGAACGATCTATTTCAGGATGATATTGGAGGTTTAGATGAAGATGATCATATTTTGATTAGAAATTATACGCCTAAATATAAAAATAAAAATAGTGTTTATATTGAATCCAAGGAAATAGAGGAAACAATTTTAAAAACTAATATTAAAAAAGCACCGGGCCCTGATTACATTAGTAACAATATGATCAGACAAGCTAAAATAAAAGTAATCCCAATTCTGCATCAATTATTCAATAAATGTATAGAAATGGGATACTATCCGGATGAATGGAAAAAATCATTCTTAAAAATGATTCCAAAACCAGGCAAAACGAATTACGAAGTAAATAAAAGTTATAGACCTATATCATTGACATCTAATCTCTCTAAAACATTTGAGAATATAATAAAAATAAATTAAGTAACTATTATTTAGAAAATAATCTAATGAGCTCAAGGCAGCACGGCTTTATGAAATCTAGATCAACTATTACAGGAATGGAAAAAATTATAGAAACTATATTGAAACATAAACAAAAAGAATTTACTTCCTTGATAGCTAAAGATATAGCTGGTGCATTCGACAATGCATGGTGGCCTGCGATTATAAAACGAATGGATAATGATAATGTTCCCTCAGATTTAATACGGATCATAAAATCTTATTCGAATAATGAAAGGGAGGTGAAATTTACATACGAATCAGAAACTTTTTATAAGAAACTAACTAAAGGATGTCCACAGGGTGGACCTTTATCACCACTTCTATGGAATATTTTGCTAAATGATTTGTTGATAAATTTTGAATCAAGGAATGCAGATATTATATGTTATGCAGACGACGTTACAATAATTTGCTGGAATAAGACTATCGAAGGACTAAAAACCGTAAGCGAATACATCTTAAATTATGTGATCCAATGGTGTAATAGAAATAAATTAACGATCAGTACAGAGAAAACTAATTTGCTATACCTGCATAACAGAGAAAAATACCTATTAAGGTTATTAACAATATAATTAGGCCGGTCAAGCAAGTAAAAATTCTGGGAATGAAATTTCAAATCACAAATGGAAAAATAAAGTTAACTTTACTCCGCATGTAAATGATATTCTGTGTAAGGCAGGGCGTATGAAAAATTTATTATGTTCACTAAGCGGCAATATGTGGGGTTTAGATACTCAAAAAAGGTTAACTTTATATAAAACAATAATAAGGCCTGTACTTACATACGGATCAGAAATTTGGTATAAACATTTAAACAATCGTTCTAAACAAAAACTGAATTCCATGCAGTACCAGATCATTTTATGGGCAGTCAGAGCATATAAAACTACTTCATCAAACTGTGTGCATAGTTTGGCAAAAATTCCACTCCTAACAGACTATATAGAATCTAGAATAATCAAATATGATCTAGCTCATCTGTCCACTGAAGATCTAATTGCTTACGAACCCCATGCTCCAAGTATAGTCAAATCATTCTTGCACGCAAAAATGAAGGAAATTTTTGATAATACTAATGAAATTTACAGAAGCTTTTTCGTGTCTGGAATCCCAAGATTTTTTCGTCGAAATTTTTATAATATCCAATTCATTACAGATCGTGGTAATTTTGGGAAATTTTTGTCAACTATCGGCGCGGTGAAGGAACCGGGATGCTTCTGCGGAGGTGAAATTCAGGACTTGAAACATTTACTAATTAATTGCCCAATTTTCCGGGTTTATAAGGAAAACAAGTTTGGTCGTATTGGACAGCTTGATGAATTTGTAGACGATAAAGAGAGGTTAAAAGTTTTGATCAATTTTGCAAATTTATTTACAACTTTCTTTTGAAATGGAAAAGGGAGAGGGAAACTTAGAAGGAAAAGATTGCGATGCTTGCTTTGTTGTTTTGCTTTGTTGTTTGTTTTTTCTCTTCGGACAATTTTCTTTGGTTAATTATGTAAAATAATGAATTGAACAGGATTGTATATAGTCGATTTGTTGTGATGTAGAGAGAGGTATCGACGCAAATGTCCCTGAGTTTGGGACATCGCGTTTCATGATGTTAATAAATAAATAAATATAAATATATATGTGAAAAAATAGTACAAATGTAATATTGTACTGGGATAAGGTGCATAAATTAAGAAAAAGGCATCTTCTTATCGTGCAACTGAAAGTTGCTGATGGCTTGCGCCATCTATCGGAATAAATATCAACTATTCTCGTTGATTTTTAATTATTCCAGAATTATCTTATAAATAAATATATATATATGAAAGCAATGGTCGCCTCTCCCGTCAAAATAAACGTCAAAATCTGACGCCATCTATTGACCGTCGCCGCAACTAGCGGCATCGGGTCGGTGACAAAGCCACAACACCAACTTTGGCAAACTGATAAGCGTCCACCTTTTGACGTTTATTTTGACGGGAGAGGCGACCATTGCTTCCATGGATTAATTTCCTCCCGGCAAATTTTCCATCTATATATATATATATATATATTTATTTATAAGATAATAAAAAGGAATATATTGGATTTTGAAAACTATTTATTTGCCAATATTTCGGTTGGCTGAACGCCAAATCTTTATCAAGACATTTAATTTTTGTATAAACAAACTCAGTGCGGCATATATATATATATATATATATATTTTATATTTAAAAAAAAGTTGAGGCAGTGAGGCAAAAGAGTGATGCAGTCGTGGTTAATAATTTTGAAAGAATAATAATAAAAATAGTTTTGATAAAAGATTGCTTTTATTGCGCTAAAGGAATATATAAAACATAATTTGGTAAAAAGTAATGCCTGGCTTAAGGCGTAAGAATAAAAAAATGAAAAGATTATTTACATAATTACAAAGTTTTGGGTCGGCCAACGGGGAAGAACAACAACGAGTTTTATATTCAAAGTGTGACCTCTGGCGGTCGATTTAAACAGAGTATTTATATTGTTGCATCATGATTAATGCGCCTATTTTTAAAATTATTTATAATATTATTTTTAATATATTTAAAATTTAAATTATAAATTTATTTATTTTTATAAAACAGATTATTAATATAAAATATTATGTACTATAAAACATTTGTATTTTGATACACTAAATACCCTACATGCTTTAAACTTTGATGTGGTAAATAAAGGGAGATTCTAGGTGCTACCTAAATTTATAGTTGTCTTATTATTGACTGGTTTAACCTTGTAAGATGGTTGAGACACGTTCTGGAAAGATGCAAGACACGTCTGAGGAGAGACTCAAGACTGAAGAATCTGCCAAACCGCAGCCCAGTGCAACAATTGGTAGAGATGCAAGTGCCGACCCAGTTGTTTTGAACCCCAACATAGACATCCCCAAATATGATGGAACAGAAGACCCTCGCCCATGGATTGAGTCCCTTGAAGAAATTGGCTTCCTGTACCACTGGGCAGAATATATTATTTCTCGCTATGCAGCCATGAACATGATTGGTAGCGCCAAAACCTGGCTGGACCTACACAAGATAAGTTTTACCAGCTGGGAACATTTCAAGAGCCGCCTAATTCAGGATTTTGGCTCAGACGCCAACAAAGAAGAATTGAAGATGAGGCTGAACAGAATGCAGCAGTGGAATGAACCTGCAATCAGGTTTGCAGAGGATATCTTGGTTCTGTGCAACAAGGTCGACCCCCAAATGGAAGAAGAGAATAAAATAAATTGGGTTATTGGAGGGTTAAAGAAAGAATACTCTTTGCCCTCTACTTAAACCCTCCTAAGAATACCAACGAACTCCTAAGATTGTGTAAAAAGATGGATTTGTTGGAAAATAATTATCAAGAACGTATAGAAAAATCAAAGGTTCTATATAATGGACCACGCTCTCCTCGTTCCCACCATCAAGAGCAATGGAAGAACGCTCCGTCGTTCAGAAGACCAGACCAGAACACCTCCAAGCCCCAGGCCCCCGCTCTGAGGTACTACCAGAACACCCCCAAGCCCCAGGCCCCCGCTCCGAGGTACTACCAGAACAAGCCGCTGCCCCAGGTATCTGCCCCTAGACGATTTTACACTCCCATTCCTGAGCCAAAACCGGTCTACCCAAGGAAAACCTACAATAAGAGTCCAGATTCAAACAGGAATAGGACAGAAGACGGGAGACCAATATGTTTCAAGTGTAACAAGCCAGGACACGTAGCGCGGTATTGCAGAGTCAAGTTTGTGAGGATCGTAGAAGAGGACCCCTCAGTTTCCCAAGACAAGAGCCAAGAAAATCTTCAAATGGACGAAAGGAAAGATTATACACGGCCTCGCCTCTATGCGGATGTTTGTAATGACACACAAATGAATATTCCTACACGGAATAGATATTCCGTGTTGGAAGATTTAAACTAAGTGTCGCGCCTGATTCCTTCAATCAAAGCAAGTCGACCATAAATGGAATTAGAAAGTTGGACCCTAGGTACAAAATTAATATTAATGTGGACAAGATAGGGTTATGCGAAGCTTTGATTGATACAGGCGCCGATCTTTCAGTGGTCGACCTAAGAACAGCACTTTTTGCTGGCCGTGAAATAAATAGTCTCACTAAAACGTGTTCAGGACCCGATGGAAAAAAATTAGATATGGTAGGTAGCATTATTTTAGATTTAAAAATTGATGACACTGAATTATCCCACGAATTTGTAGTAATGGACGCGCATCTACGAACTCTTATTCTCGGACGAGATTTCCTTAAAAAAATGAATGCTAAAATTGATTGTAAACGAGAAACAATAAAATATAATTTGATGAGTAATCATGACGTAAGCAATTATGATCTAAAAAAATAAAGAGCTCTACAGATACCGTTATACCTAAACTATCTATTAAATTGATTAGGGCCTCAATAGAAGCAGAGGATGGCGAATATGTCATCGAAGAGAACAACAGAATGACTCAAACAAATGGTCTTCGATTGGCAAGAAGTTTGCTTACTGTCACGGATAAGAAAACCCATATCTGGATAACGAACCCTTATCCTCGACCTTTAAAATTCATGAAAGACCAAACATTGGCTTATGGAAGTCTTCCTGCAGGGGTAAATTTTATAGAGAATAAAGAGAAGCAGAATGAAATTGACGAAATACAATTTCAAATAAACAAAAATTTATCATTCAAAGAACAAGAGAGGTTAAAACAAATTTTGGCCAAGTATACTGATTTGTTCTCATCGAGGTTAGGTAGGACCAGTTTGGCAAAACATCAGATTCATACAGAAGACGCAAAACCAATAAAGCACAGCCTTACCGGGTAAGCGCTAAGGAATGAACCATCATAAAGGATCAAATAGACGAGATGCTCGAAGAAGGAATAATTAGACAATCTTCAAGTCCCTGGTCCTTTCCCGTTATATTGGTCAAAAAAACGAGATGGCAAATACAGATTTTGTGTGGACTACAGGAAATTAAATGAAGTAACAGTGAAGGATGTTTATCCAATCCCAAGAATTGATGATGTAATGGATACTCTCCAAGGATCCAAGTACTTCTCAGCAATAGATCTCAAATCGGGATATTGGCAAGTCGAAATTGAAGAGAGAGACAAAGAGAAGACGGCTTTCACTACTGCACATGGGTTATATGAATTCAACGTAATGCCCTTCGGTCTATGCAACGCCCCTGCTACTTTTGAGAGGAACATGGACAATGTCCTCGGAAATCTGAGATGGCAGATTTGCCTTTGCTACCTGGACGATGTAATTATATACAGCTCGGACTTTCCAACCCACATTAAAAGACTTGAAGCTGTCCTCAGATGCTTCAGCGAATCTAATTTAAAACTGAACGCCAAGAAATGCAGATTTGCTTTCGAGGAACTTGAGATCCTTGGACATATAACCAACCAAGAGGGTATAAAACCTGCCGAATATAATATCAAAGCCGTTAGAGATTTTCCTCAGCCCAAGAAGGCCAAAGAAGTGCAATCATTCCTAGGAATGTGCTCATATTATAGAAAATTTATTAAAGATTTCTCATTAATCGCTGACCCATTGACCAGTCTCATCAGAAAAAATGTGCAATTTATCTGGACAGGAAAACAGGAAGAAGCGTTCCAAAACCTTAACAAAGCTCTTATGAATCCGCCAATTTTAGGTCACTTTGATCCAAATGCAGCCACCTGCTTTCACACAGATGCCTCTAACATCGGCTTAGGCGCAACACTAATTCAAAATATCGGTGGCGAAGAGAAGGTAATATCATATTTGAGCCGAACCCTAAGTAAACCTGAGCAAAATTATTCAACCACCGAAAAGGAATGTTTAGCTGTAGTGTGGTCGATATCAAAATTACGGCCCTATTTATATGGAAGAAACTTTAAAATCGTAACTGATCATCACGCACTATGCTGGCTTAAGAATTTAAAAGATCCGACCGGTCGATTAGCACGATGGGCACTGAAGATTCAGGAATAAAATTTCGAAATTATACACAAATCGGGAAAAAAACATCTGGACGCTGATGGTCTATCTAGAGGACCCTTACCAGAAAACGAATGGGACGAGGATTATGAAAGACTATTTTTGAATCAAATAATAGACGAAAAGGATGATTTTATTGAGAATATTAAGGAGAACCTTAGTGGAAACAAGCGTTCAATTACACAGAACTTTAAAGAAGAAAATGGGTGTCTCTACAAGAAAAATCCAAATCCTGAAGGTAGAGAATGGTTGCTGGTAGTACCAAAGAAGAGAAGGAAAGAAATCATGAGTGAATACCACAACCATATGCTGAATGGCCATCTGGGCGTCGCCAGAACCACATACCGATTGAAGAATAAATACTATTGGCCTTCCATGCTGAAAGATGTTTCCGAATTTGTAAAGACGTGCCATCTTTGCCAAAGTCGGAAAGGTTCAAATCAGTTGCCATCTGGACTTCTACAACCTATTCCCCCAGCTAACTACCCTTTTGAAAGAATCGGAATTGACTTTGTTGGCCCCTTGCCATCAACGAAAAGAAGAAGGAAATGGATCATTGTGTTGACGGATTATTATACCAAGTATGCTGAAACAAAGGTAGTACCAGAAGCGACAGTGAAAGAAGTCTCTACATTTTTAATCGAACATATATTTTTATGTCACGGGGCTCCAAGATTTCTTATCAGCGACAGAGGTTCACAATTCACTAGCAATTTGATGAAGGAGGTTATGAAAATGTGCAAAGTTAAACATTTCTTCACAACGAGCTACCACCCCCAGACTAACGGACTAACGGAACGGCTAAATAGAACTTTAATCAATATGATCAGCATGTATGTGAATATGGATCAGAAGAACTGGGACGAAATCCTTCCTTTTATCACCCACGCATATAATACCACAATTCAAGAAACCACAGGCTACTCTCCATTTTTCCTGTTGTTTGGGAGGGAACCCATGTCCCTCTTAGACGACGAGAATATCCCAACGGACAGTAACATGGACGATTACGACGAATATATAGAAAACTACTTAGATAAAATAGCAAGGACGAGACAGGTAGTCATTAACAACACAGAGAAGACTCAGGAAAGAATGAAAAGAAACTATGACAAAAAACACAACGAGAGAATCTATGAACCAGGACATTTAGTGGCAGTTTGGACACCAGTCAGGAAAATCGGAAAATGTGGAAAACTATTGAGAAAATATTTTGGGCCATATCGAATATTAAAGAAGCTGTCCAACGTAAATTACTTAATTGAGCCGAAAGATAATCCTGGCCAAGACGCATTGATTGTCCATGTCTCAAGACTCAAACCCTATTTTGAAAGAATTGATGAGGTCACTCACGAGGACGTGACGACCTCTGGAGAGGGGGAAGTGTTGCATCATGATTAATGCGCCTATTTTTAAAATTATTTATAATATTATTTTTAATATATTTAAAATTTAAATTATAAATTTATTTATTTTTATAAAACAGATTATTAATATAAAATATTATGTACTATAAAACATTTGTATTTTGATACACTAAATACCCTACATGCTTTAAACTTTGATGTGGTAAATAAAGGGAGATTCTAGGTGCTACCTAAATTTATAGTTGTCTTATTATTGACTGGTTTAACCTTGTAAGATGGTTGAGACACGTTCTGGAAAGATGCAAGACACGTCTGAGGAGAGACTCAAGACTGAAGAATCTGCCAAACCGCAGCCCAGTGCAACAATATCTATGAAATTATAACTTTAAATAAAATAACATTTCAACATATAACATTTTTAAATAAAATATTTCAATATAACATATATATATATATATATATATATATATATATATATATATATATATATATATAGATTATAAAGGACTGCGGCGAGTGATTATAAACAATACTTAAAGTTACACCGCATAAGTTTCTTTTTTGTGAAAAATCAATATTTATTTCAAAGAGAAATATTTACTATTTCTAATTTTTTTTTTATTATTGATTATTGAATATTGATTTTTCACAAAAGAGAAACTTATGCGGTGTAACTTTAAGTGTTGTTTATATATATAGATGAAAATTTTGCCGGCAGGATATTGATCCAAAGAGCCAAACGACAGACTTGGATTGGTTCAGAGTTCCCTCAAAATATATTTTTGCCTCGTCAGTCTAGGGACATTAGCCCGAAACCCTGGTCTCTAGGTGGACGCTTTTCAGTTTGCCAAAGCTGGTGTTGTGGCTTTGTCACCGCCCCGAGGCCTCTATTTGCGGCGACGGTCAATAGATGGCGTCTAGTTTTGACGTCTATTTTGACGGGAAAGGCGACCTTTGGCTCTTTGGATATATATATATATATATATTATATTTAAAAAAGATAAAGATAAGATTTTTGTTGTTTTGGATCATATTGATGATTATGCTATAGGGGTGCAGTCGTGGTTAAATTCTTGATTGAATAATAATAAAAATATTGGTTTTGATCAGTAATTGTTTTTATTGTGCTAAATGAATATATAAAAACATAATTTGGTAAAAACTAATACCTGGCTTAAGGCGTAAGAATAAAAAAAATGAAAATATTATTTACATAATTACAAAGTTTTGGGTCGGCCAACGAGGATAGAACAACAACGAGTTTTTATATGGGAAGAGTGACCTCTGGCGGTCGATTTAGCAGTATTTATATCTATGAAATATATTTTAAAATAAAATAATACTTTAATATAACATAATTTTAAATATAATATTTTAATATAACATATATATATATATATATATATATAATGATTTTAGGTAAATAACATACTTTTAAAAATATTGTAAACTTTCACCTCTTGGTAAAAATTAATTAGAAACTACTCTTATTTTAAGTGATTCTCGTAAAAATATAATATTTACCAAACAGCGAAAATGCATATAAGGTTCAAATTCAAATTAATATTTCAAACTTTTGCTAATATCATCTTAATTCTATTTTATATAGATACATATTTATTTCAATACTAAATAAAGATATTTCCAAGATCGAAACCTAACTTATAAAAACATATACCAATGTTAATTTGGTGTTTTAAAGATTTAAAAAATAATTTTAAAAGCAGCTCCATCTATATAATTTTGTTATATGCATTAAAGTAAATATCTTTATTTACGGGGCTATTAATTGGAATGAATTATTTTTGAGCCCCGAGATATACATTAAAATTCAATCAAGCGTATTGCAATATTTATAAATATATATAAATTTCTTACGTCAGTTTTGGTAAAAACAGAATGTTTATAATTCCTCATTGATTGAATAACAAGTTAACCTTATAATCATAAGGATAGACGTTGTCTGGCCGGTATTCATATTTCTGTGAAAAATAAACACTGCGGCCAGTTAGAATTTTATTTTCTCAACGTTTCGACAAAATTATTTTGTCTTCGTCAAGAGAAGTAAATAAAAGTTGGTCAAATGCTTTATTTTTATTTACTCCTCCTGACGAAGACAAAGGTTTTTGGTCGAAACGTTGACTTGTGGCCGAAGTATCTATTCTTTATAGAAATATTGAATATATAATGCCAATTTCATTATTTAGATTCATAATAGATGATATTTTATTTACATATGCTCACTCATTTACATCGTCTATATACTAAATTGAGATTTATGAAGTATTTTAGTTTATAATAGGTGGATATATTTGAGAATATCCAGGTATCCAGGGTATCCAGGTATTTCAGACTATTTGTGTGATGTTCATGATTAAAACCATTTCATGTCACAAAGTTCTACATCTAGAAGCTCTTTTTGAGCTTTGAACTGAGAGAAGATAATGAAACTACTTGATTATATGAAAATGGGTTCTTCTCTATGTATAAGAAACTTCTAACCTATATAATTAAATGAAAAAACAATAGATAAAATAAAGAATAAAAAGGTCAGGTGTTGATACTAAAAATAAATAATTCATATCCTGACCAAAAGCACATGTGCTTTTCAGATGTAGTGATACAGCCTACTCCAAGCCGACAAGTGCCAACAGCGCGAAACGCGTTCGTGGATGTTTTTTCTTTATTTATCAAGAAATTGGGTTGGCCAAATACCAGGGAACAGGTTAAATCAATGTTTAGTTGATTTCTTTTCCAGTAGATGGCGTTCTTCCATCTAAAAAGTACATGTGCTTTTGGTCAGGATATGCTTTCAATATCTTAAATATAATTAGATATATTGTAGTAATTTCATATACTGATTTGTTATCTTATTTTTGATGAAGAGAAATGAACACACACAGTTTATATATGTAAATAAATATATATTGCGTGAAAGAAAATGAGTTAATGGTACTGATGAGAGAGAGAAATTTCCTTAAGAATAAAAGCTTATATTTCGTGGTGGCAGAGATTGGAGGCAACCAATAGGTTTAAACCACGAGATATATATGCGTATAAAAAGACAAAGGTAAAATAAACGTTAAATTAGACCTTAAAGCTAGATGCAATCTATTGACCGTCACCGAAAACAAGCGGTCTCGGGTCGGTGAAAGGCCACAACAACAGTTTTGGCAAACTGAAAAATGCCCACCTAGAGACAATGGTTTCTCATCCCTATATATCCCGGAAAATATCTTTCCAGAACGGTCATGGTTGGTCAGCCAATCAGAAAGCCGCCAGCACCAAATCTTGCACAATTGCTTTAGGTTGGCCAATCTGTTGTCTCCCGCTTTTTCTACATTATTCTTAAACGTTCTATAACATTCTCTCTCCATTATGGAATGTGCTTTTCTTTCTGCGTAATAATATGTTCTAGAGAAATATATAAGTGTCGCGACTACAGTTGCAATATATGGTTAAAATATTATATGATTATATTGAATTTTACAAATATTATCAGAATATTATTTACAATAATAGCAATGCACTATCAAATTTGAAACAAATTCTAATTTAAAGAAGCAGAACCTAATATACAAATAAAATAAACACAGGTTGTTTGACATTTAAAATAATTTTAAAATTGTTTCAACCAGCTCCATCTATAGTAAATGTCTAAAGACATTTTTAATAAAGAGAATTAATTATTTCAAATATGTGTTTCATATGCAAATTATTTTAAAAATATAAAATAATATATATTCTTATATTATTGATAAATTGAAAATAATAATATATTATTAAATTGTTGTTACATATATTTTGAAATTCATTTTTTCATTTTTTTTTTTTATTTGTCATATCGGACGTGATATTCCAGTTTGGAATACTTGCGCCTAAATACATGTTTGCAGCATATATACAATTCATTTTATATACAATTCGAAAAATAAGAAGAAAAAAAACAAAATTAAAACTGAATGGTTGGTTTTTCTCAAACAGAAAATTAAGAATGAAATGAATTTACAAAAATTATTGAATTTTACATAGATGTTTTGTTATATACATATTCACACATTTCTTCGATGGGATAAAAATGATTACTTCTGTAGCTGTGGAAGATTGGGCATTCTATTAATAAATGTAATGAGTTTTGGTTTTCTTTTCCGCAGAAGCAGCTTGGATCATCTGTTGCCTCGATTTTCGCCAAAATATTTCCAAAATTACCATGATTTGTAATAAATTTTTATATATTTTTAAAGTGAGAAACACTCATTATATATTAACACAAAGCAATAACGCGCCATCTATACATATAAAATAAAGGATTTAAAAGCGCGAATGTTTCTTTTATACATAAAACGAACTTCTACTGTCCTTACTGCGATGAAAAAATATATTGGTGGGCTTGACTCATCAGTGGTGAACCCTCCAAGCGGTTTCGCCAATTTAATCCACCAGACCGCTTCTCGGAGCTCTAATACTGTATTGGATCATTCTGCTTTTATATGCTACACTGAGGGATGGAATCTTAGAAATGGTTTTCAAGTAACTATGGACATAAGCTTATGTCCAGTGTTTGTAATGCTTCACTAGGTAACCGAAGTCTAGGTAACCGAATACCGAAAACCGAATTTTTTTGGGGATTTTTTTTTATGAGCTTATTTTAAAGACAATCTAGTGTAAATGTGGAGGACACGATATAAGATAGTAAATTAAATTAGGAAGGATGAAAACCTTGAAGGTTAGACCAGATGAAAACCATAAAGGTTAGTCCAGATGGAAAGAGAATGGTACTCAGGCGGGCCTCTTCAGCAGGCAGGCTAACATTAAAGAACATAGAAAAATAAACTTTGTCTGATGTTGGTAGGTTCAGATTATGGTCCAAATTGTGTTCATACACTCTAAATAATAGGACTGCAGGAAAATAATAAGATATTAGAGGTACGAGAGGATAAGAATTAATTGGAACTACAAGAAAGTACGATTAAATTCCAACAATTTAAGAATGTGCGTCATACCATAAATGGAAATATCAGCTTCATCAGACAAAGAAATAAGTCCCTTGTCTGAAGATGGTAAAACGCTTTCCCATAATAACTCACATCATCAATTTATTTGAATTGGTCCTAACGGTACCGTATATTCTATATGTAGTCCTATCTATACTTTTTTATTTAAGTATTATATATGTGGACCAGTACCTGTTATTTCTGCTAAATAAGGAAGTTTAGGAATTTATGTTTTAGTGCTTCATATCAATTAGATTGAATGTTCATTCTCTATACCCCCTCTATAAAGATTGAACAAGCATAGATAATTGTTATGTATGTTATAAGGAGAGAAAAAAAAATTCTAGAATTATCGTATAAATTTAAAGGATCAAACAAAGTAAGAATTGGAGAAAACACAGAAATAAAGGTATGGTATTGGTAAGCACAGGTAATAAGACCAAATCCAAACAAATAAACAATGTGCGACGTTTCGGCATCAGCGTCGCTACAATTTTCAGACAAGTCTGAAGAGGGCAACAACGCCGCTACCGAAATGCCACACACCACTCATTCACTTGGACCCGGTCCCATTACCTTGTGTTTATAATCTATAATCCAAATTGTGCCTTATCAGTATGGTATTGGTGTTTCAGAATATTAAATTTAATAGTTTCTATTAGTGTAGATGGATTTTTTTTATTTTATTAATTTAAAATCTTAATTATTATTTGTTCTAAGTCCAATTAAAAGGGGTGAAGAAAAAAAAAAGAAAACAAAAATCAAAATAAAAAATAATAATAAGAATAAAAAAATAATGAGAATAAAAATAAAAAAAGGAAAGGAGAGAAATATGAGATGGAAAAATAAAAGAAAATGTCTTTGAAAATATTTATAATAGCTTATAAATACACTCAATTAGTGTGATAGCATTCATTATGAATGTTATGATTTCAAGAGTATTTACCTATAATTAAATTATTTATTATCTAGAGTAGCGGAATGTAGATAGTGTTAGTGAATCAAGAGAGATAGATGATGTGACTCTTGTTAGTTGCATCATTGTCTTCAAGTGAAAGTAGTATTTAGATTGCGCGTTCCAGTTGAAGTCAGTATTGCTGTTAACATTATTGTAGATCATTCATTTATATGTATTGAATTGCGGTTCATGTTATCAACTTAAAATTCAATATATGTATGTTACAATTAACATCACAAGCAAATTCTACTTACCCAGGGGGGAAACGGTTAATGTTTATAAATAAATTTTAGATTTTAAAGTTAGCGGAGAAAAACAAGTTTGAATATCCGGTCAAAGGTTAATTAAATTCTCATAGTGAAATTTTTAAAGTAATTGAAGTTGAAATTGTAAGAAAATTTATTTTTGTGAATATATTTTCTGATTGCTAAAATGTTAATTTTTTAATTGTATTTTGGCTCAATCCATTTTTTTTTAATTCATCATTTAAGTTTTTAATTTTACTTATTAAGTTATTTAATTTGTTGTTAATTCTGTTGAATCTTAAAATTGTCCAGAATAGATACCTTTGGTGCAATATTTTGATATATTTGAATCTTGTCTATTATATTTAATAGTGTTGAAATCGTAATTTGATCTTTTGTCATATACTTCTATACTTTTTTCTTTTAGATTTATGTATAAATCGAGGAAGTTGACTTTTTGATTAAATTTGATTTTTTCATTATTTTTTAGATTTAGATACGGAGGATAGATTTTTTTCTATTAATTTTGAAAAATTGTTATTATTGAATATAAGAATGTCATCTACACGTATCGAAAATTTCACAAAAATCTATCTTCTTTCATCAAGAGAGAAAATAGAGCAAAAAAATACTTCTCTCTCTCTAATTAGCTTTATTTTATATTTGGAAAATTATTATCATGGTTCTGTCTTTGCTCTTCTCTTTAAAACTTTCTCTTCGCTTATTCCTTTTTTCACCCAGCCTATGACGCGCAACTGCCGATGCTTTGCTGGTGTTACTTTCTTTTCTTTTTTTAAAATATAATCTAACTAATTATTTATTACAAAAAAAAAAATAAAAAAAACTCACACATTTAAATTAAATAAAAAAAAATATTTTAATCTTAAAATTTTCATAACTATACTATATATATATATATATATTATATAGATATATATATATAGAGAGAGAAATTGAGATTGAAAATATTAATTACATAGTTCATATAAGGTAATATAGGGTTAAATACAAAATACATGAATAAATAAAATTAAATAAAGATAAATAGATGTGAATAAATGTAAAATATAAAATTTATAGATATACATATAGTATATTTTAAACAGTATAATAATGGCACCTTTAGTATATGTCACATATCTTCCAATTAGTTAGAGCTGATACTTTATAAAATCATACCCTTCTATTAAAGTGTGAAATGCTCCTATTTGCTTCCACCCCCATATTTTGTATATAAAATATTTGTATTTAAGCCCCCTATTTGTATTTATACTAAAAATGGTGACGTCAAAATAAAATCTTTAATCTTCGGCAGACCGCTACTGTCTCTCTCGGTCTCGCTCTCCATGTCTCTGTGATAGGCATGCAAGTTTGTGTCATGGCCTCTACCTCTGTCCGTGGGCTGTCCCCGTTCACTCTCGGTGCTAACATCTAGCCCTGCCTCTGCTTCTTGTTGTCCGCGTGTGAGAAGAACATCAACACTCGCTTGACGTACACGACTGCCAGTTTATCCATACTTCGGCAGAATAATTTGCAACAATATTACATACATATATATAAGAATATATACAGTCTTCATTGGTGGCGTCCACCGCGGTAAAAACTCCCCCACCGATGGACTGCGAGAGCTCTTTCCCACAGAGTAGACAGGTCTATGTGATGGCTGGTATTACCCACCTCAAAACCAAGATGGTAGAGAGAGAGAGAAAGTTATCCCATGTTGCCTTTTAGTATTTCGACCAATATTCTTTCATCAAAATTGATATAAAAATATTTTCTGAGCGTGTTATAGTTAAACATGAATTTTTATAGTAAATACTTTAAAATGTCTATTAGGTTTTTTACAATCTATTTTTTATTCTTCAAATATTCTATGGTGCCCAAAGATATTTTCTTCTTTTATTTCCATTAAAGAATATCGGTCCAGGCGCATACCCTTGATGTATGTTAAATTGAAACAGTAAAATTGATTAATTAAACAATAAAAATGAATACATGGGTTTTATATTCGATATTTATTATATTATATAAATAAAATGATTAGAAAATAATTTTATTTGAAAATACATGTACTTGTAAATATTAAAAATTAATTGTATATATATATAATATAAAATTATATATATATATTTTTTAAATTATAAATTCTAGAACAAACTACTGTGTTATTTCGACCGTTAGATATCGCGGCTTTCCCTATATAAACCCATTGTTTCTGTTTCCCGTTGGCCAGCTCAAACCTTTTGTACATATGTAAATATATTTAGAGTTTTTTATTCTTAAGCCTTAAATTTGACAATACTTTTCTTAATTTATGTTTTAAATATTTCATAAGGTGATTTAAAGCAATAATTATCTAAACTGTTTTATTATTTTTACCACGACTGCAATATAACGAACATATTCATATATAAAGCAAATTATCAATAATTCTATAAAAAATCATCAAAATTCAACAGATATCTTTATTTTATAATATTGTAAAATATTGATCCAATATGTGTCCTTTTTAATTGAAATTAATTTAGAAACTGTCTGTTTTCTAGCTCTGTAGAAAAGTGGGCATTCCAACAGTAGCTGTCTCGAGTCCTGGGTTTCCTTGCCACAGTAATATCAAGAGTCCTGAATAAAACCGTATGCCAAGAATTATCCAATTTATTTCATAATATATGATTCTAGAAATATAGATTTAAAAAAATAGAAGGTAATAAAATAAATGTGAAAATAGAGAATAATATATTGCTTTTTAAATATCATCAAAATATTATTTGACCTACCTTAATATTATGTTTAAAATATATTGAAATTAATTTTTGTAATTCTCTTCATAGAATAAAATTGATATAAAATTGGAGTTTCAGAAACTTTAAAGTTTTTAAAATAGTTTTTGAATCAGCTACATCTGCAGAGAATTATTTAAGATATTAATAAATAACAAAATTTCAATTAATGTGTTTTTTAATGATAATGAAATATGTTTCATTGGAAATATTTCAAAAGCAGTAATGTTTCTATATTATTTATAAATTAAAATGTTTTCTTCTATATTATTATAAATTTTTACAAATAATAGATAGATAGAGAATGTTCATATGACGTGGCAACGGCACCCATTTTTAAATGAAGAGCAAATAAAACCAACCCACATATTCTCAAGGCCAGCAATGGCCGCAGCCTTGCAGAAAATTGACATGGTCCTAGAGCAGCAGCTTTACACACCCAAGATAGAGGACATTGCGACTGCTGTGA
>CP092883.1:21303127-21325879 GCA_030710605.1 Cordylochernes scorpioides | reverse complement strand
ATATCTTGATTTTTATAAAATATTATTTTTATTGAATTTTCGCGATTAATATTTTTCTAGAATGAGCTACAATATTGAAAAAAAATCTAAGTGTAATGTTTTTTTTTTTCTAGTGTAAATATTAATTATTTATCTAAATTCGTTTATTGTGACATTTATTGGCACATTTATAAATAGCTTCGAGAATGGAACAATCCATATTTAAATCTTTGGATAATTGAAAAACATATATTGGAAACAAATATTTTTATTCAATTCGAGATTTTTCTTTTCATATGCACAGTGGATTCTGTGGCCACTGGACATGCGTCGGACCTGGAGACTGCTTGGTTCTGCGCTGCCTGGAGTATAGGAACTCTATCTATGCTTCCTTCCTGTTGTGAATCTTAATAAATCTGTGTGTATATATATTTTTATTACCTTCTTCATATTTTTCTTTACCTCCAATAATATTAGATAATCAAGCCTGTAGAGTTTGAATCTTTTGATGGTGTCTGCTGATGATTAGCTAAACTCTACAAATGAGATTCCATAGTAGCTGGGGGAAGTAGAATGTCTTTTTTATTAAGACTGGGAAGACTACTCAGTAGCAGGTAGACTCAGCTCCAAATAAATGGCCGACTCTTACATGTGGAACTGACGCCATGTGTAGCTGTTCCTATCATGAAGTACAGACTCATCCTGTATCTTTGGAGCTCTTACAGGGTACTATCAGCCAGGTCAGATGATCCCAGGTTTTTTAGAGAGCTTGTTACTGCTCCCCTTCCTTATTTTAATCCGAGTTTGGGACCGGGAATGCGGAGTTTTTTTTAAACATTTTTTAGAACAGTACTTGCCAAATAATCGGCGCAGACTTTGGAACAGTGATCTGGAGCTTTGTTATTCAGGAAAATCCATGTCCCAGTACAGAGATCATTTCTTACAAGCATTCTTCAGTGCCAAAACCGCTTTCAAAGTTTTATCGCAAAATTACCGGGTTTTAAAGTTTGCGCTTAGAGATATTTAATTATTCAATCCCTCCACAGTTCAAAGAATACAACAACAACAACAAAAAACTTTATTAAAACACTATTGTCTACAAGGGGATTCCCCTTAAAGGTTGTAGTGAGTTGGCCCCGAAATTTCGCGAATTTCCAGTCTCTTTTCATGTAGGAATGGACAATGGAATAAATAGTGGATTGTCTTGGATGCCAAAATTGCAGAAGTAGCAATTCAAAAGGTCGCTGTTCCAAAAACTCGTGATATCCTCTCGGAAAAGTAGGCATAGAATCCTTTGACGGGCTATAAATTGTTTAATTTTTCAATGGAAGGTTTGATAGTAGGTAGTCCTCCGTCGTGAAGGAGCTACTTAGAGATTGGTAGCAAATAAAATGAGTTGAGGTTTGTATCTTAGCTCGGTCAAATTGGAGTAGCTGGTCCACTGTGGTTTGAATAATTCTAGGCATTTCTCCTCGCGCAACCATATAATATTCACAGTTCTTAAGAAAAGAAAAACCCCCTAGAGTCAATGATGCTATTCAGGTTATGAATAAAGTTGTTTCCCGCTTTTCCCACAATTGAAACTTTCCAGAGCTGGGACAAGCAAACATAGAGTAATCTTGTCCTGTCCATTTTTAAAATCCGTATCAAGAACTTTCGAATCTATTTCGTAATGTTTAATTCGAGGGACATCCTTCCGGTTTCTGTTCGTAAGATATAGCCCGGAGTATATTTGGGAAGGTCAAGAAATCGCCGTAGGAAAATATCCTGGATCTGGTTTACAACTCTTATCTGATTCGTTTCCCACAGTGGGGCCGAGTATAACAACGTGGATAAAACTATGGAGTCAAGTAGTTTCATCACTGCTCCGAACGATTTGGTTCTTGACTTAGATAGTATTCTCCATACTGTGTTTGCAGCAACCAATGCTTTGCTTTTAAAGTGCTGCGCCACGTAAGCAGTTGGATTCTTGGTAGTTAAGGGGTAGCCAAGGTACGTATATTTTGAAGATACTGTCAAGGGGTTGTTGGCCCCAAAACCAAACGTCAGATCTGGCCAAGCGGCCTCCATTTCGAAACACTACGATTTTAGACTTGGATTGGTTCAGAGTTAAACCATTTTCCTCAAAATATATTTTTATTAAATTAATCTTTATTTGGAAATTCATCTTGGATTCACCAAAGAGAACTATATCATCCGCGAACAGGAGGAGGTGTATAGTTCCATGGCTCGGTAAGTATAAACCTGGCAGGTCAGAATCATCCAGCGTAGCAACCAGATCGTTAATGAAAATAATAAATAAATACGGTGAAAGAGGTTCACCCTGAAAACACCCTGATTATATTTTGATAAATTCTGTAAAAGAGCCGTCCCATCTGACCGCTGCCATAATTTGAGCATAGTAGTTCTGTATAAGTTTGATAAATTGTGCCCATTAAACCAACAAGCGCAAGCTTTCTCCATAATAGTAGATGTGGAACTGTATCAAAGGCTTTTTTAAGATCAACAAAGAATGCGTAAAGTTTTCCTCCCTTTTGCGGTTTAGTGTCATTTGGATTAGTGATGTAAGCGTGAAGAGATGGTCTTGGCACGAGTATCCCCTTATGAATCCTGCCTTGTTTTCTGCTATGAGTTTTCTATTTTCAATCCAATTACTTAGTCTATTTTTTAATATGGATGTAAAATTTTTGACAAGTTGCTTATAAGGGCAATGCCCCTATAATTTGATGGTGTATTCGGATCACCATTTTTGAATATTGGTTGGATGATGGTTTTTGACCACTGTGAAGGAACTTGGGATTTAATTAATATTTTATTGAATAAGTTAGATAAAAAATTAAACTATTCTCAGGTTGGGCTTTGATAGCTTCATTTGGTATACTATCGTAACCTGCTGCTTTATTGTTTTTTAAGTTAGCGATTTCCTTCGCAATTTTCAAAAGTGAAATTTTCGGCGTCCAGCTCGGGGTCAATAGGAATTAGTAAAGTAGGCACATCAGCCACAATTCTTTGAGGAGGCGACAATAAACCCTGATAAAAGGATTCCCACTCTGAGATGTCAATATTTCCTTTTGTGCTATTCCGTTTCTTAAAGGACGCAATTATTTTCCAAAATTCGGCAGAGTCCTTAACATTGCTAAGGGCAGCTTGAACAGATTCAGATATTTGTTCTTTTTGTATTTGAGCATTGATAGATATTTTCGTTTACTCGTAATAAACAAATCTTTGTAAATAGGAGTATTGAGAGTCAAATATAACTTGAGATTTTTTTCATATATATTTTTCAGTATAACATTCTCCGTCAAACCATGGCTTAGACCGCGAACTATCCGCTCTTCCCTTTGTTAGCATTACTGCTCTCACCATTGATGTTTGAATCCTGGTAGTAAGAGTGTCAGCACATAGATCTATTGAGGCGTCTTCCGGTAGTTGGAGAGCATTTAGGTCTTCGAGACAAAGTTCATATGTTGAAGCTTTATTTATTGACCAGGTAATTTTTTTTACAGGAATATACTCTAAAGGTAGGCTTTTCGCTTTTGTATTGTCTGATCCGTTAATTTTAAAAGAAGTGGTAAATGATCGGAGTAAGGCAAACTTTCGATACTTAGGTCAAGAACAAGTTCCAGTAGTGCAGGAGAAACCATGAATAAGTCTAAAACTGAAGACCCCTGATGTGAGATAAAAGTATAGCATCCGTTTTTATCACTAATAGATCTTCCGTTTAGTATAGTGAGGGAGTTATCATCAAGGAAATCGACAAGAGTCTCAGCCAGGGGGGACACGGTTGAATTCTGGAGGTACGGTTGGCGGAAAGCAGAGCTGGGGTCTGGAACAAGTTGTGGAAAGCACCCAAGTAGCCAATGCGAATATTTAAATCACCGCCTGAAACTATTAGTTCAAAGAATACTAACATCAAGAAAATAAAATTTTGACAACAGTTTAAATATAGATAGGGCTCAAAAATTCTGAACTCGTGTCCATATGGACCCACGGGTTAGAGCGTATTTCAAAACTTTCCTAGTGTCCCTTGTGATAATTCAGAATACTATTGGATGACCTTACATATTAAAACGATTTCAGAAGGAGGTTTTAATAAGAATAAATATATATTTTATATTTTAAATCGTATTACTTTCAATAAATCACAAAAAAAATGCTTCTACCAACCAAATTCAAGTAATGTTAATGGGGATTTGATTCCTTTGATATTTTGAAATATTACATATAATTTAATATGTAATATTTAAAAATATCAAAGGATTAAAATCCCCATTAATATTCCTTAAATTTGGTTTGTAGAAGCATTTTTTTCGTGATTTATTGAAAGTAATACGATGTAATACTGATATGAAATTTATCATATCAGTAAAAAAATGCGAATTAATCTGAAGTTTTTTACTGAACACTTAGAGAGAGTATATATATATATATATATATATATATAGTATTAGATAGTAAAAAGGCATATATTGGATTGAATAAAAGATTTATTTGCCAATATTTCGGCTGGCTGAACGCCAACCTTTATCGAGGCATTACATTTTTGTATACACAAACTCAGCGCCGCATTGTGTTTGTGTATACAAAATGTAATGCCTCAATAAAGGTTGGCGTTCAGCCACCGAAATATTGGCAAATGAATATTTTATTCAATTCAATATATGCCTTTTTACTATTTAATCATTCAAGTATGGATTGCTCTATTTTCAGAATATATATATTATATCTCAAAATTATATATTTTATTAAGTCTGTGAAATACATTAAATATCAATATATTTATTTAAAGATTGCCTTAAATGTTTTTTTTTCAAAATTATATTATAGATGGCCTTGTGTTTAAACTATATTTTATACCTCTTATAAAAATATGTAATGTTTTAAAGAGTTAATATTTTTAGTATATCACTCTAAAATTTTGATGTATATTATTATATTTTTATGATACCTCTTTAGACAATTTTTAGGAAATACCATTTCAATAGATATTATATAATAAATAACTAAAGTGTAAGATATTATAGATTGATTATTCGTGAGGTCCTGATTTTTAAAATTTTTCTTGTAAAATTCTAAATATATATTTTTTATTTAGAGAAATAATTCTGTTTAATTCAAAGATGTGATAGAATAAGATATAAACCCAAAGACAATATGATTATTTAGAAGTTTTCTCTATTAATTCTATAATTTAAAACCATGTTTAAATTAGAAAAAATACACATTTCAGCCATGTACTTTATAAACTACTAGAGTATCTCTCAGATATATTTGAAATTATTGTTTAAATGTATGTATGATCTGTAAAGGAAATATCAATAAAATAATTAGGCGTATTGTGGTTGTATTTTTATAGATTATATTGTAGCAAAGTATTCCTTTTATATTTAATTTATTATAAAGCGTATCTCCCTTTTAGTTCTCCAATAAAATTATATACAAGAGGTATTTATAGGGAGAGAGATAACAACTTATCCCAAGGTAAGAATAATAATAATGAGAGTGGTCAGCCACCGAGGCGTCCCGTTTTCCTTATTTGCCGATAAGATTCCGAGAACCCCTCATACCTGTCCCCCCGGAGCCAGTGATGATTGACAGGTGTCCCATAGAGCTTCCTGTGGCTGTGGTTGCAGAGCTACTTGACAATATTTTATTGATTCCATCTATATTTTGCCCGAAGAGTTTTTTTTTTTTTTGGTTATCTGCGATTTTAGAAAAATATCTCTATGATTAATTATAAAGATTTGATTTGAACACTGCGAAATTATAATAGACAGAACAGATACGCAAATAGAGAGTACCTTTGCCTTGCAAATGAGTTTGCGCATGCTATTCTCATATGTCAGCATTTGAAAGAGAATTTCCTGCTCGGCTGAAATGATCTAGTTTTTCTAATAAGATGATCGTTTAATTTTCGCTAGAAACGACGCCATTATTCGACAATGTAGGTAGGATAAGTTGAGGTAATCATTGCAGAATAAATACTACATTATCTTATGTTGATTTTTATAATATGTAATTTTGACCATACCAGTGGAAAATCGAATCAATTCGACGAGTTTGTACAAATAATAATAATTTTTTTTTTTGTATTTCCAACAAAATTTCTTTATCATATTATTTTACAATTTCAGGAAATAGTTTTAATCATCATATTATATAGATATATTAAAGAAATTTGTAAAAATAGAACCTAGTTTATTTTTCTTATTTTCTATTTTTTTTTAATAAATATGTTAAAGGACAATTTTATTAGTATAAAGCAAAATTTAATTGAAATATCGATCTTTTTCACCTTGTTTAGTTCTATAAATCTATTTTTAATATAGATTAAATTATTTTTTTAGAATTCTCTGTTCACTTGGTTGCAATGACTAATTTTAAGTAAAATAGTTTATTCTATATATTGTTGGGTGATAGAATATTGAAATATGAAATGTAAATAATGTATTGGCTCTTTACTATAGAAGATATTTTCTCCATTACCTTGCTATGGTGTTAAATACACCATTTTGGAAGACGGCTGAATAGAAGGAGAAGCTATATACATAATCTAATTGATGAGAGAAGCGTGGACGCGGCCGCGTGGCGGTGCTGCATGAAGATAACTGACCAATGGGAACGGCCCCACCCCCCTTCCTGCCGCCGTCATCTTGTATATAGTTCTTAGCCTGCATTTTTGTTCAACTGCTGTGTGCGGTTGCTATTATTGTGTCATCATATATATCCTTATATCTAATAATAATATCATATTTATAAAATCACTTATTTGGCTGTTTTTTTTTTTTTTGCATCACCGACCCACAACATGGTAGCAAAGCGTGGTTAGCTTCATAAAAAAAACGAAAAGTAAGTGAAAACCAAGATGGCGTCGTCTTCCCAAGCGCTTGCCCTGAACGTCGAGAAGCTCACCGGCAGCAATTATCGATCATGGAAATTTAAAATGAAGATGCTTCTGATCGAAAGAGGATTATGGGAATGTGTAATTAACGAAGAAACGATCGACGCTGATGAGGATCAAAGAAAATATGAGAAGACAAAAATTAAACAAGAAAAGGCACTGGCAACGATTGCTCTATCAATTTCTACAGAGCAACAAATACACGTTATCGACTGTAAGACTGCAAGTGAAGCCTGGACGACCCTGGAACAAATATTTGAACCGAAATCAAGGGCGCGAATTCTTCAACTCAAGAAACAATTCGTGAACATCAAGTTCATCGAAGAAGAAAATATGATAAATTACCTATCAAGATTAAAGACCTGCAGTGATCATCTCAGAGAAGCGGGATGTGAAGTAAAGGATGAAGATCTGGCATACTCTATGCTAGCTGGACTACCAGACTCCTATGATGGGATTATAATGAACTTTGGCAACATGACGGATGATGAGTTCACGTTATCCAAGTTAAGGCAGGTGCTGCTAACGGAACACGAGAGAAGAACAACCAGAAAAGAGGATTTATCCAAGGAGGTGCTGCAGGTGAACCATCATCAAAATAACAGCAGCACCGACAGTCGAAGAAAATGCTACCGATGCGGGAAGATCGGCCACATCGCCACCAACTGCCGAGGAATGAGGCAAACAACTACTAGAAACCGCGATAATCAGCATTATCAGAGGAAGGTAAACAAATCAGATAACTTCCTGGCTGCACTCAACCTAACGAGCGACGAGGATTCGTGGCTCCTGGACAGCGGAGCAACCAACCATGTATGCAGAAACAAAGACTGGTTGGTTGACCTTCGGGAGGTGTCATCTGATCCTATCATGACTGCGAGTGGGACAACTGAGGCCAAAGGATATGGACACATATTTCTCCAGACGTCTATCCATAATGGAAGCATCGAAATCAAGCTAAACAATGTGCTGTACGTCCCAAATGTGCGAAGGAATCTGCTGTCAGTCTCCAAGATAGAAGAAAACGGCAACCGTGTGACCTTTCGTAATATGGTAGCTCGCGTTTTCAACCCAGAAAACAGGATTATAGAGGAAGCGACAAATGTAAATGGCCTCTACATTGTGAAAGGTAAGACCTTAAACTCCAGTAAAACAGCATTTAATAGTGAAAGGGACCATTTTCAGAACAATTCCTTGAGAACGTGGCATCAAAGGTTATGCCATATTGACAGTAACGCAATTGAAAAGATGGCGCGAGAGGAGCTTGTAATAGGCTTAGAAATTTCCTCTAGAGACAAAGGCCTATGCGACGATTGTTGTATCGCTAAATCCACTAAAGCGTCACATAAAAACCTAGGCAATATTAGATCAAAACGGACCTTGGAGCTTATCCACACAGATATTTGCGGTCCAATGCCGGTAAAATCAACCGGAGGCAATAGATACTTTCTATCTTTTGTTGATGATTTCTCAAGAAGGATTACTGTTTACTTTCTGAAAAACAAAGATGAAGTATTAAAACATTTCGATATCTATAGAGCCACTGTCGAGAGACAAACTGGTAATAAAATTAAAGTGTTGCGATTGGATAATGGACTTGAGTTTTGCAATAGAGAATTCCAAGACAAATTACAAAAACTAGGGATAAAGCATGAACGCACGAACGTGTATTCTCCGCAAATAAACGGTGTGGCAGAACGTGTAAATCGACCACTTTTAGATATGGCACGCGCTTGTTTACATAGCGCTAATCTCCCCCAAAGATTTTGGGCAGAGGCGGTAAACACAGCTGCTCACATTAAAAACAAATGTTATAATAGTGCTCTAAAGGACAAAGTACCTGATGGACTTTGGTTAGAAAGAAATCCTAGTGTAAGACACTTAAAAGCATTTGGATGTTTGGCATATAGCCATATACCAAGAGAAAGAAGGCGAAAATTAGACCATCGGGCATGTAGATGTATTCTGGTAGGATACTCCACTCAAACACGTGGATACCGTCTCTGGTGCCCAGAATCACAAAAGGTGATTGAAACAAAACATGTTAGATTCGATGAGTCTAAAATTGGACTAGAGTGGACCAAAATAGTCGAAGATACAGAACCGGAAAGGTACAACCACGTTTGGCTAGAACCTGAGACTAATTATGATAACGACCTAGAGAATGAATTGCCGAGTAATTTGGATTCAGTGGGGGTAGAGGACACTCTACCACAACCCTCCACCTCCAAAACATTGTTCGAAATCCATATGGGAGAAAAGGTAAACCAAGAGTAGAGTTAATTTTTTTCAGATGTTACCGAGCCGCAAAGTTTTGAAGAGGCAGTCCAATCTCCCGAAGCCATGTATTGGAGAAAAGCAATGGAAGATGAGCTTAGAGTGCTTCAGGAACGAGGCACTTGGGAGTTATCAACATTACCGCCGGGAAAGAAACCGATTAGCAGCAGATGGGTGTATAAAGTGAAGACAAATGAGAGCGGAAATGTAGAGCGTTTCAAAGCACGTTTAGTAGCTAGAGGTTTCTCACAGAAACAAGGAATCGATTTTCAGGAAACTTATGCACCCGTTATTAGCTTAGCTGTAATAAGAGTTTTGATAACGTTAAGTTTGAACATGAAATGGTACAATAGACATCTCGACGTAGATAACGCTTATCTATATGGAGACTTAGAAGAAGAAATATACATGCTTTTGCCAGAAGGGGTCGAGAGAAAAGATTACGAGGTTTACAAACTGCTTCGACCTATTTACGGCCTGCGACAATCAGGGCGGAATTGGAATTTAACACTCAATCATGCTTTACAAGAGATGGGATTTACACGACTAGAATCCTGTAATTGTATTTATACTTATCTGGATAAGACAATTATTGTCGTGTATGTAGATGACTTGGCTTTATTTGGTGAGAGTGAAGAGATTTTGCGGAATATAGAACAGAAAAATAATGAAAGGTTCCGAGTTAAAAATTTGGGAGCGATCAGGAATTTCTTGGGAGTTCAGATTGACTATCCAGATGAGGAGACTGTAGTACTATCTCAAAGTACGTATGTTAAATCAATCTTACAAAAATTCAACATGATCGAATGTCGACCGGTATCCACACCGCTAGACATTAGTTTTCCAATCTCAAAAGGAGATTGCCCCACAGATGAAGAAGAGAAAGAGAGGATGAAAGCTATTCCATATAGGGAACTAATCGGGTCGCTCCTTTATCTTGCGAATTGTACTAGGCCAGACTTAATGTTTTCTGTTACGAGATTAGCTCAATTCGCCAGCAACCCTGGACGTCGACATTGGCAAGCTGCCAAACACGTCTTAAGATATTTACACGGCAGCATAAATCTGTCTCTCGTTTATCGCCGGACTGGTTCCAATGATGTTTGTTCATACAGTGATGCAGATTGGGCTAGCGACATCGATGACAGACGGTCCAATAGTGGGACCGCTATCACTATAGGACATTTCTTAGTCATATGGAAGACTAGCAAACAGAAGTGTGTCTCACTTTCCACAATAGAGGCAGAATATTTAGCGCTATCCCAGACCACTAAGGAAGCAGTTTGGATCGCTACCATCTTGATAGAATTAAAGTTCTTATCGAATTTTGCCTTTCCCTTGATAATTAATTGCGATAATAGATCCGCTATAGATTTTTCCAAAAATAATGTGGAGAACAACAGATCCAAACACATTGACATAAGATACCATCACGTCAGAGAAAGAATAATTAGCGGAGAGATCAAGATTGTCTACATCCCTACAAAGGAGAACCTGGCCGACGTCTTCACCAAGATCCTGAGCAAAGTGGCTCACAAGAACGCCTGTGACTTCATGAACTGTTCTCCAGTCCAGCGCTTCAGTAGGGGAATGATGAGAGAAGCGTGGACGCGGCCGCGTGGCGGCGCTGAATGAAGATAACTGACCAATGGGAACGGCCCCACCCCCCTTCCTGCCGCCGTCATCTTGTATATAGTTCTTAGCCTGCATTTTTGTTCAACTGCTGTGTGCGGTTGCTATTATTGTGTCATCATATATATCCTTATATCTAATAATAATATCATATTTATAAAATCACTTATTTGGCTGTTCTTTTGCATCACCGACCCACAACACTAATTGATGTAAATAATTTTTTTGTAAATAATCTTTGTCAGGATTAGAATGACGAATCCGGTATGGGACTTTGATCCCAGTAAAAGGCTTGTTGCTGCTGTTGTATATAGTCACAGTGTAGAAACTACTATACTATACCTACTACTTATAGGTTTCTCTCTGTATTCTTAGTTCTCTTCTCTTCAATTACTCTGTAAACTGGCGAATCCTTTATCGGACGTGAGGTCCTCAATAAAGGCTTTAGTTGTTGTTGTTGTTGTTAAATACAAGGGAAATTTTAAAAGCTGAATTAGGTTTCAAGATTTTATCTCAGAAAATGTTGAATCCGCACAAATTGTAGGCTTCATAAAATGTATCTAACCCTCCATACACTCTATATGATATTAAAAAATGTATATCTTTTTTTTTTTCAAGCGTCTACAATATTCTTGCTCGAACATATATAAACAATGGATTTACTCACTATCAAATATCATAATTCAAATTTTTATATTTTACTCTTACTTTATACTTAATATTCGGTGATATTGTGCTATTCCATATATTGTAGGTGATTGAATATCTATATTGTGAATTATATATTGGCTGATTTCAAAAGAAGGTGTCATGTTCAATTTTTTTCTCAGTTAGGCAAACAGACAAAATAGAATATAGCAGCTGAAGTAAGTTTTAAGAGTTTATCTCAGAAATGGTTCATTCATCACCAATTGTAGTCTTCATAAATGTTATATAACCCTTCAAACACTCAATGTGATATTATCACTCTTGGGACACCTGCCAATCATCACTGGACACCGGGGGACCACAGGTGTGAGGGGTTCTCGGAATCTTATCGGCAAATAAGGAAAACGAGACGCCTCGGTGGCTGACCACGCTCATTATTATTATTTTACCTTGGCATAAGTTGTTATCTCTCTCCCTATAAATACTTCTTGTATATAAATTTATTGGAGAACTAAAAAAGGTAAATACCCTTTATAATAAATTAATTATTCCCAAATTTGCCCTTGCTTTATTTATATCCGCGACAATATACTAAAATGTAAATGTTTTTTTCCAAGCGTCTACAATATACTTGCACAAACATACATAAAAAAACGAAATCACCTACCATCAAATATCATCATCTGTTTTTTTTTTTTTTTAAATATCAATAAATTTTATCTAACCCCCATAAAAAGTCTCTACATGAAATATATTTTTCAAGCGTCTACAATCTACTGGTACAAACATACATAAGCGCCGAATTTACCTACCATCAAATATTAATATTTATTTTTATTATTTTACTCTTCATTAAATTTTACCTGACCATCCTCTCCCCCCACGCCCCATACAATCTATATGATATTATGATTTTTTTCCAGCGTTCACAATATACTGGAACTAAACTACATAAGCAACGAATTTACTTACCATCAAATATCATTATTTGTGTGTAAAATAAGGGATTTCCATATAATTCATGATTCCTTTAAAATACTAAATAATTTTAATTGTAATTTTTTTTATGTTGATTAAAATATATTTTCAATAAGTTAAAAATATCATAATATATTCAAAGCATGTGAATTATTTACAAAATATAAAATAGATGGAACTGTATGTTAAAACTATAGTTCACTTAAATTGTAAAATAATATTTTATTTTTATAAGTATTTACTTATATATACTCAAATATTGAAATAAAAAAATAAAAATATAATCCTATTATTCAATATTTATAAAATACAGTTACAATATGTTTTTATGTAATGGATATTAATCTAAAGATTTGTTTAAGAGTTAACGAACAAACTATAATGTAGGATTTTTTTTTTCTAGTTGAATCAATAATATTTATAGACAACACTATCGATATTTTCCCTATTGGATATTTGTTGAACTCACTATTTATAATTAATTGTTAAAAATAATATTAACACTAAAACAAGATAATTCAATAAAAAATAAGAAAATATCAAATATATAAAATACACTCTGAGAGAAGAATTACAAAAACTATAACAAGACTCAGAACAAAACACTATAAACGAATGACAATACATCCAGATGGCACAAGAACCTACAAGACATACAAAATCTGTCCTGGTGTGGAACTAACACCTACTCACATATTCTCATGTCCAGCAATGACCGCAACCTTGCAGGAAATTGACATTGATCCAGAGCAGCAGCTTTACCTACCCTAGATGTGAATATTTCAACTGCTATGATAGAGATGCATGGAGACATCTAAGGCTCTTCATTGGACACGACAACAACAACAGAAAATTGACATGGTCCCAGAGCAGCAGCTCCACACACTCAAGATAGTGGACATTGCGACTGCTGTGATAGAGATGCATGGAGACATCTGATGCTCTTTATTTGACACGACAACAACAGAAAATTGACATGGTACCAGAGCAGCAGCTTCACACACCCAAGATAGAGGACATTGCGACTGCTGTGATATAAATGTATGAAAACATCCGAGGCTCTTCATTGGACACGACAACAACAGAAAATTGACATGGACCCAGAACAGCAGCTTTACACACCCAAGATAGAGAACATTGCGACTGCTGTGATAGAGATGTATGGAGACATCTGAGGCTCTTCATTGGACACAACAACAACATTATTAATACTTTTTAAAATAAATTTATTATATAAAAATAGGTATAATTATCTGAATGATAATAACCTTTAATTTTAAAAGTAATGGTAAGGAGAGAGGCTGCCTGGCCGGCATTCATAGTTCTTCAAATTAAGAAATAATGTTTTCAGAAACCAATGTGTTTAAAGGCGATACATATCCTATATATGGATAAAATATTCACCATTATAATAAAGGTGGCCTAATGATTGCGTGTATTCTATGAATTTTGTATATTTAATATTCTCTATGAGCTGGCATTTTTAAATATTAAAGCAATTTTAGAAATTTGTATTCCCTGTTGGGGCTTAGATAAATAATATAAATATTGCAGATGTTGGTATATTTGCATGGTGAATAAATATCAAATCTTTTCATTGTATAAAAATAATGATAAGTTGATACTGTAACTTTTTTTAAATTATCCCTAGTACTCGTGGTATTGGCCATAATAATCATGGTAGGTAGAAGTTGGCGATTGCTTTTACTGTAAGTGCATCACATGTCTACAGATGTGAAATGAAGACTGTACCATTTTATAAATGACTACTTAAATCTGGATGTATAACAATTGAAGCTTTGCTAACTTGCACAGAAATTACTGGGCAGTGTAAACAGACTTTCTCAAAACCATTTCTTGGCCAAATATATGAACTGGGTATTCCTGCAACTCATTGTTACCATTTTTTGTAGGTACATTCAGTACTTTTTTTTAAAGATGAAAAACCATACTGTAACTGAAATGTCATGTACACATTTCTAAACTACACTTTGGTAGAAGCGCTGCTTATCATCAAACAGCTTGAGGAGCATGGACTCATGGAATTTGTGTAATCTTTGCACAAGAGGATAAGAAACAACTATTTAAATCTGGAGTGAATGGGATTTATGTCCATTAAATTTATTTGCATTGTCTTTTTTTCTATAAATCAATCTTTAGATTCACGCAACAGCTGTACCCGCAAAAACAAATAGGGTTATGAGGTTTTGATAATTTAAAAATTAGTAATAGTTATCATGAAATTGCAGAGGAGGGAATATATAAATGTTAATATATTATAGGTATATATAATCTTTCAACATTCTCTTAATATATAATACAATATAAATCTGTTTATGATTGTAGAACGGAATTTGGCAATTATACCGCAAATGTTTTTTCTGAACGAAAATCTAAATTTATTTTAAGGGGATATAACGATTATTTCTAACCATAAGGATGAAGTATGAAAGGATGAATTGTGAAGAGTAATAATAATAATAATTAACATACCTGGACACTTTATTTTTCCGTTTATCATTACTCTTCACAATTCTTCCTATCATACTTCATCCCTAAGGTTAGAAATAATCGTTATTTCTCCATAAAATAATTTTAAATTTTCGTTCAAAAGAAACATTTGCGAGATAATAGTCAAATTCCATTCTTTTCAAATATTTTACAAACATTTTAACAACAATAATATTATGATACATTAGCGCGCTATCTGTAATAAGAAATTGAAATTATTTGAGACGCCTATGAATTTTAAAGAAAAAAGAACAATTTTCTAATACACTTTCTCCCAAGATAAATTAGGCTCTCCCATTAATTAATCATTGAGGTTTTTGTAGTAGAATTTGTTTTTATTTTGAAAAACAATCCTACATGTCTAAAAATATTTCAATTTTTACCATTAATATTATTTATCTCGAAAAGAAAAATGTTGAATTATTATTATTCATATATATATGTAGTATTTGTGATTGATATTAATTTTCATAGGCTATCGTTGTTATTTTACAATAGCCAAACTGCCATATGTAAAAGTTATATCATATTTTTAGATATTTTTCATAGTTATACAGAGAAAATATCACTTGATGTATATATATATATTATACCTACTGTGAATTTTGGTTTTAATATCCATATAGCTCTCATTTATATTTAGTCTTTCCTTATTAAAAATAATGGTTCTACTTTATCATCATATGTTCACTATGTAAATAGATATATATTGTTTCACAAAAACAGATAAAATAGTTGGGCCAAAAACAATAGTTAAGAAGACCTTTTCATAAATATATATTTTATACTTGGAAATTGTTTGAAGGTTGAAGTGTTTTTCACAAATAAATCGCCGATGACTCTTTAAAAACGTTATAAAATATTGCTAGGGTGTTTGATATTTTTTCCATCATTAATTATGGAGGGCCGTAAAATTTTAGAGATGTGATCCCGTGTGGATCTCATGGAATAAAGTCCGCCCTAGTCTGAAGAGGGCCATTAGCCCGAAACCATGGTCTCTAGGTGGACGCTTTACAGTTCGCCAAAGCTGGTGTTGAGGCTTTGTCACCGACCCGAGACCGCTAGTTTGCGGTGAAGCTCAATAGATGGCGTCTAGTTTTGAGGTCTATTTTGACGGGAGAGGCGACCTTTGCTTCTTTAGATCATTATCCTCCCGGCAAAATTTCCATCTATATTGTTAGAACTTAGCCTTCATTTCTCCCAAGCCCGAATGAAAAATGAAGAGGTGGAGCAGTAAAAAGCTCGCTAATACACCTGGGCTCAGATGGCCCGGCTGATAGTACCCTATAAGGACTCCTGCTTTAGGAATACAGGATGAGTCTGTACTCCATATTAGGAGCGAATGCACATGGCGTCTGTTCTTCATGTCAGAGGCGGCCATTTCATATTGGAGCTAAGTCAGCCTGCCACTGAGTAGTGCTCCCAGTCTTAATAACAAAGAAAGACGCATTCTACTTCACCTATCGCCTAATCATGATGTTTGTCAAAAGTATCAAGGGATACAGGCTTGATACACTAATATGCGTGTTGGAGTTAAGAAGGAAGAAGAAGAAGAAAACTTGTTGGAGTGGACAAATGTTTCTTTAGTGGTTTGTTTTTTAAATACTTCTCCCTTGACTTCTAATTTAAAGATAAGAGAGATGACACAAAGAGAGTTTTAAAAAATAATGATCGTTGATATGGTAGAAAAGATTATTCTTATCACCAAAGAAATAATACGATAATAACAAAACGAATTTAATATTGAAGAATTCACTTATAGAATTGCTGACATAAAAATGATTCAAAATATATAAATAAGAATTTGTTTTTGAGATGGTTGTTTCGATAAAGACGGAATTTTAAGAAAAAAATAGCGAGTAAATATTTTAAAGGAATATCGACATTTTTTGTAAATTTAGAAAATGCAATTATTAGTAAAATTGAAGTAAACCATGTCAGATTAGGAATAATACAAGATTGAAGAATATATTTAAGGCGACTTTATTCAATTAAGATTAAAAAAAATAGTTTTTTTTTTTTTTTAATAAAATTAAAATACTGTAAATGAGAACTGATATTAGAATTTCGAATTGAATTTCTGAAATATTTAAAGATAAAAATATAAATCAAGGGGTGAATAACACTAAACCTGAGGTGAAACCTCAGGCTCTTTGGATGTGAAGCAGTTCCATACGCAAATGTTAATCATACAGGTACTATTTATTGTTGGCAAGAAAAAAATTTAGCTTTTTAAAAACTTTGAAATTTTGTGAATTGCAATATTTGATTCTTCCGTCTTAATGGTTTGATATCCCCTGGTCTAGTGAATTGATATTGGGTTGTCTATAAGTCACTATGAGTTGGATAAACAGAGTACTGTGACCAGAATCGATTGGATGATCTGCCGAAGACAATCTCGAAATACTTGGGAATTGAGGCAAGGAGTAACTCCAAATTGGTCAAAAGTTCCAATGTTTCATTCTGAAAACGAGGCAATACAAAAAAAAAGCGGCTTGCTTTGGAGAAAAGAGATGGATTTCATATTAAAAGTTGTTTTCATGTGATCTACAAGAATTTCTAAATTAAGTTTACTCTACAATAAATTGAAAAAGAGGGAGTAACTCTCGAAATTTTTTGACAAAATAAAAATTGTTTTTTTTTTTAGAGATCCAGAGGTATGCCCTTTTTTACATACACGGGGTGTTACATTTTTAAAATAACGATTTTGCAACGTTGTAGCTCGCGAAAAAAATGCGCGATTCCGGTGCTGTTATATTTATTCGAAAGAGCAAGCATTGATTAATATTTCATCAAAAAACCTATTTTTAAATATTCGAAATGCCTAAAATTATAAGTGATTTTATAAAGGGTTACGTTTCAAATTTCCAAGAAAACCGATGACGCTAGAGGGTCTCTGGAAAGTCTGATAATGTAATCTTTTACAAAATAAATTATAATTTTAGGCATTTATTTTTTAAAAATAGTTTTTCGATTAAATATAAATCAATGCTTGCTTTTTCGAATAAATATAACATCACTGGAATCGCGTGCTTCTTTCGAGAGCTACATCGTTGCAAAATCGTTATTTTTAAAAATGGAACATCCTGTATTCATATTTGAATTTTAGAGAGAATTTCTTTCGCGGTTTTAATATTTGGGCAAAAGAGTGAGTCAGCCTTGTGCTTATTGTTGGAAGGCAACAAAACGGAAACAAGATGGGGCATTGTTTACAATCTGACAACGTGTGGTCACCCCCGCAGTGTAGGCAGCGCGGTGCATTAGAACAAGTAGGGGCGCGTCAAGTAGCGGTGGAAGGGGAAAGTGACTCGCGTTCAGTCTATTGAGAGGATTGAATATTCAATTTGATTTTTAGGGAGTTAAGAAGATAGTAAGATGAAATATCTGTCTCAAAAATAGCGTGACGACTCTAGGTCTTGCTGATGAATGTGCGTACAAGCTTGCCATCAATTGTGTTATTGTCCAAAGAAGGGAAGAGTTGAGATAACTCGTCTTCTTTATCGATGTCTGAGATGTTGAAAACGGTGTATCTGTGTTTGAGGGAGAAAGGAAATGTAACCTATATGTCCGTATTTTTGTTGGCAGCCTCGAATTTTTAAAATAGTCTGTCAAGGTTAAGTTTACTATTTGTGTGCATAATTATCTTGTCGCGGGACACCTTGGTGTGCATGATGGAGATGCTTAAGGAATTGGATGGAACTAGGGCGTGCAAACGGGAAGATAGAGGGGATTGGCAGAGGTCGTTTTGACTGAGGGTAAGGTGAAAGGGGTTACATTTTGTGTCAAAATTGATGGGTAGGAGCGTGGGCGGTTATTATGAGTGGGTAGGGTTTGAGCAGGTGAATGGAATGGGTGGGTAAAAGCAGCGTGAATCAATGAAAAAAACACAGTCACATTAATCAATAGTTTATTTTAAATGTCGGGAGTTGAAATGAACTATTGGTTGTTGTGGCTGTGTTTTTTCTCTGAATCAACTTCTAACCAAGGAATTATATTGTCAAGTAGCTCTGCAACTCCGGTCACAAGAAGCTCCATGGGACACCTGTCAATCATCCCTGGACTCCGGGGGGGGGGGCGACCACAGGTCTGAGGGGTTCTCGTAATCTTATCGGGAAATAAGGAAAACGGGACGGTGGCTGACCACTCTCATTATTATTATTTTCACCTTGGGATAAGTTGTTATCTCTCTCCCTATAAATACCTCTTGTATATAATTTTATTGGAGAACTAAAAGGTAAATACCCTTTATAATAAATTAATATTCCCAAATTTGCCTTTGCTTTATTTATATCCGCGACAATATTCAGAACTAAAATGTGAGTATTTTTAATAAAATTGTATTTATTTAAAATGTATGAAATATTTTAGGTTATTTGGGTACAATGTAATTTAGGTACAATTCGATGTAAAATATTTGTTTTTATTATTCATTAGTTTATTTGGAAATGGTTGCTTTATAATTTGATAATAAAATGTAGTATGGATTTATATTGAAAAAAAAACAATAGTCACATACACACAATTTTTCATTTCAAAGTTTTAATACAGATGGCACTATTATACTATATATATATCTATACAAATAATATTAATATATTCCAAAATAGTTTTTATTAATACAAGAAAGTATTTCATCAGAAAATATTATACTGTAATAAAAATATTTATGATTTGTATTTCAAAATATATTCTCAAGCAAATTTTAAAATTATGTATATGATCGATATATATTGTTCTGAATATTTTCAAGTTTAGTTTTAAAAAAAAAATGTTTCTAGATAAAAACTCTCAAAAATATTATAATTTACCAAAAAAGACCTTAAGAATCCTTCTAGTGTAACAATTGAAGGTAGGTCTTAGTATTAGTACTCCTTCTGTTCAGTGCGACCTGTAATAAAGCGATAAACTTTGTTGTCTCTCTTTCGAATTCACATGTACTATTTTTGTGCCATCTTGATCAGACAAAGAGAACATAATTAGCATCTATGTACAACGTAACTAAATTAATATCGATGTTATATCTATCACTAGCCGAATGACCCGAGCAACGCCCAGGTTTTACCCGATTAAATGTTTTTATTCAAACACTATTTGTTACAATTATAAATTAGCGCCGTGGATGTCACTCTTGTGAAACGTCCCGCTCCAAACTTTGTGTGTTTTTAAAATATAAAAATAAAAATGTAAATTTTCACATCGATATTTGAAAATTATATTATTTTGATTTTCAAATACTATTCGTTACAATTAGAAATTAGCGCCGTGTATTTCACTCTTGTGAAACGTCCCGCTCCAAACTTTCCATGTACATCAGGTCAGCTGATATTACCTCCTATTTTCACCTCGAGAGGCGCTGCTTGCGAGCGAAAGGGCAAATTTGCAAAGCACATTTGAAATTAATTCTAAGAATATTCGAGATAGAGACCTGAAATTTTCACAAAATGTTTTTCCAGATTCTATTATATATACTGTTAAAAGTTCAGTCAGATTAGTTATGTATTGTGGACGTGTATAGCCGACAAACATACATACATACATACATACATAGGGATAAATCGGCCGCTCGAAAAAAAGTATATATCGATGAAAGAAACATGTGATTCTATAAATTTCTTTACTAATATTATGTGATTTTGTCTTCTAGGAGTATAAAAGAAATTCGTTATACAAATTTTCATTGTCAAATCATTTTCTATATATATTTTAAATATTATATAGAAACAAATATATTTTAAGATACTGATAATTTATATGATGATGATTGTACATATTGACCCCCAGACACTTCTTTCTTTTATCAAAATTCGAAACTATTACAGACGTATAAGTCTGTATAAACGCGTATGATTCTTTTTTTAAAATCGAACAATTTATACTGCCCTTACGGCAATGAAAAAATTAATCGGCAGGCCCTCCCATTAATTTTTCCATTGCAGTAAAGGCAGTAGAATTTTTTTTTTTTTTAAGAATCATACGCATCTATAATAGTTTCGAATTTCGATAACAGATGGCGCGCTAAAACTTCTTTCTTTTGCAGTTTTTTTTTTCACTTTCTCATTTTTAATATCATATGACTATTCTATTCACGACTTGAAATTATTATATATATATGTATAGACAAATGTAAAAGACACTCATGTATGACAGCGCAAGTGTCCCTAGGGGGACATGGATCTTTAAATTGAAATAAATAAATAAATTGCCAAATTATGCTAATATATTATAACTATGGTATTAGTCTATTTATCATCACTTTTAGTAAAAGTACATCTGTAATTCAGTTCGTATTTTGTTGAATAATAAATATTTATAAACCTTTCAATCAAAAAAATACATCTCTCATCTTCTTAAATATTCTAACAATAGTTTAATGTTGTTAAATTTTGTAGCCTGTTTTCTACGCTCATGTTTTTTTTATCAGAGCCTTTAATGATGGAGCAATACAAACATATTTAACTTTGTGTCGAATTTACCATATAAATATTACACATTGATGTGTCTGAACTAATGTATCATCTGCATATACACATTATTATATATATAAAGCTTGATCAGTGTTAAAAGAATAAATTTATTTAACAAATTTAATAAGAAAAATAAAGGGATATGTCTTTTAATTTTTTTTTTATATTTAGCAAGCTTTAAGCAAGTATGCCCTTTAACAAGAGACCTAGAAATACCTAGGTATACGTGTACTATCCGCAGGTATGTATAATGTCTTTGTATTATGTATAAAGTATTGTAAAGATAGGGGCTGCCTGGCCGGCATACATTTTTCTTCAAATTAAAGATACTTCGGCCAGTAAATCTTTTTTATTGTCTCGACGTTTCGACAAACATCTTTTGTCTTCATCGGGACCGAACAAAAATTAAAACATTTGGCAAGGCGTTAATAATTATTCATGAGAGATATATTTCAAATTATAAATTATTGAAAATAATATATATAGAATAATATTTAACGCTTTACCAAATGTTTTAATTTTGTTCTCTACTGACGAGTTCAAAAGATTTTTGTCGAAACGTCGAGACAATAAAAAAGATTTACTGGTCGAAGTGTCTTTAATTTGAAGAATGTATAAAGTAATTGGGGGGTCGGTGATAGGATGGTCTAAACCGTTGGTTTTCGACCTCTACGACCCGGGTTCGATTCCCGCATTGAGAACTGTTTTATCTTTTAAAAAATTCTCCAATGGCCTCCTATTCTTGCAAAAGTCTGACCCCAACAGCGAGCGCAAGTAACCAAACGGGGCTCTAGCACATTTTTAAGTGCAAAGTCGAACTGCTCTTCACATGTGTAGACATGTGGTGTACTTACAGTAAAAGCAGTCGCCTACTTCTACCCACCATGAATATAACTCCGCCTTTGCCGGTCCCAAGCCCGGATGAAAAAGGAGGAGGGGGAGCAGTAACAAGCTAACTAAAAAACCTGGGTTCAGCTGGCTCGGCTGATAGTACCCTGTAAGGGCTCCTAATCCATGGATACAGAATGAGCAGCGTCTGCACTCCATGTTAGGAGCAGCTGCACATGGCGTCTGTGCCTCATGTCAGAGGCGGCCATTTTTTTTTTTTTTTTTGGAGCTAAGTCGGCCTGCCACTGAGTAGTGCTCCCAGTCTTAATGACAAAGGCAGACGCATTCTACTTCACCCATTGTGGAGATAAGAAAGAAGAAGACCATGATTATCATGGCCTGTACCACGTGTACTAGGGATAAGCGATAAAAAAGTAATTGTATTATGTATTATTATGTATCCGCCGTAATAATATTATTTGCCAAGTAATAAAAAAACACGAAATTTTGGGACAACCTTATACTTGTATATAG
>CP092883.1:20998120-21294573 GCA_030710605.1 Cordylochernes scorpioides | reverse complement strand
AATGTTAATTATTCAGTGTCACATAGTGAATTATTTAGAAATTTATTTTCACTCTTTTTGAAGGGCAGAAATCCTCGAAAGATCGGAATATTAAATTTTGCATAATCTCTTCGCCTTACTATTTTGTACTTTGAATAACTAATTGCTAAAAATCAAGAAATGGGTATTTAAGGCCAAATTTGCGTAAAGACGCTTAACACATGAAAAAAACAATAGAAAAAATAAAAGATAAGTGGGCCAGGTGTTGATATTAAAAATAAAGAAGGCATCTTCTGACCACGAGCACATGTGCTTTTTAGATGGCAGAGCGCCATCTAGTGGAGCAAAAATAAACTAAACGTTTATTTAGCTTGCTCCGAGATATTTAGTCAACCCAATTTCTTGATAAATTAAGAAAAGCCATCCACTAACGCGTTGTTGTCTAGCGCTGAAGAAGAGAGGATATTCCTACAGGATTTTAAGTTGTGTAATCGTCTTGAGCAATAGTTATTTAAAGTGAAAAATCGCGAAGTGAAAAGCTTCATGTAAGAATATATTTGGCCGAGCCTTCCAGCACTTCTGCCGTTCAACAGGAGTGAAAATACATTTAATATAATTCAATATGTGACATTGATTAATTAATATAAGAAATTTTATTTTATTTTTTTTCTATTGTTGTTTCATGTGTTAAGCTACTTTACGCAAATTTGACCTTAAATACCTATTTCTTGATTTTTCGGGAAGCCATTGAGACCCATTCTTGATTAATCAAGGAAAGATAACCATGTAAGCGTTTTGGGCTGTTGGCCCTTAACAGCGTGGTGCAAGCTGTATCTCAACGACCAAAAACTGGTCATTCAGGCATCCTAAAAAAATAATGAAACGGGTAGTTAAGGCCAGAATTCCATGAGAACAATGTGAAATAATAGCAAAAATGTATCAAGTAATAGTATAATAAATAAATAGTATTTATCTCATTGAAACTAATATTATTTTTAACTTAAAAGTCTAGAAAATATTAATTGAAACAACTAAGAAAGCTTGTTGATTAATTATATTTTAAAATATATTACTTTGAAAATATATCTTTGAAAAATATTGTTTTGTCTATGTCTCAAAATATGTCTCGATAAAATTTATAAACAATATTTAAAATTTATCCTGATATACAATAAACAAATGCCTACTTAATTTTATAATTTTGAAGATTTTTCGCAGTGTTGAATAACCCCACCACCTATAGTAATTATTTGAAGACACTAACTATTTAATAATTATATTTTGGAACTGCGTTTTTTTATAATAAATGAATATTCATTTTCAAGTTTTCACAATATTGAATAATATTATAATTATTGATTAATTATAATTGCTATTATTGAATATTATCATTTAGTTTTATTTATTTTATTAATAGATATCTCAGTATAATATAAATATATATATATATATATATATATATATATATATATATGAAATAATGTGAAGTTACTGTTAACTCTTGTTGAGAATCTTGTCGATTAACTTTGTGATGATGAAGTGTTGACTCTCGCTATACTGTGTTAACCGAGAGGAACAGTCAGGATGTAGAGTTTTCCAGTACCTCTCTACACCTTGTAAGACCTTTAAAAGTTCTCACAAAATACAGGCAGTCGTGGTCGAGGCAGAGTGGAAAGCTTGTGACTGTCCACACAAAAAACGAAGACACAGTTGCACTAAGAAAGTTCCGTTAACAGATAAAAGTTGTGCTAGGAGCGAAAGATGGAGATAGAAGAGTTCTTACTAACTACATGTTAGATGAGATCGACATGAGGTACGACCGACGCGGGCTTGCACTGAGGGTGAACTAACTGTATTTTTGGCTAAAGACGGTGGCCTTTGTTTACCTTTTCTGAGAAAGGGGGTATTGCATTTCAGCACATGCGAGAGGGGCGTGGATCGTCTGGCGAAACTGTACACTGGCGCCGTGGCCGTTTCCATCTTTAGACTTTGTTGTTTTGGCAATACTATATGCTCGATCTCTGCTTTAGCTCAACTCTTAATCAATTACAGAGTTTTATTTATTTATCCACTTTGTACAAATTACATTAGATATGATGATGTAAAGACACATGTCAATAATACGTATAATCATTAACAGCTGTGTTTCTATTATACAACATTAAAATCTTGTTATAAGTTATATACATGGGGTTGTTGGCTTAAATTACCATAGATGGGCCCCGGGAGTGAAAGGGTTTATCCGGGTTTAAGCGGGTAAAGCCTCTCTAACACAGGTAAGTAATTAAAATTTCTTTTAATTAATTTAAACTGTGAGGGTTAAAAAGGGCTATAACAAGATGATTTGTTTAGATATATAAAAGTGAAATAAAAATGACATTTTTGTTTGATTAAAAAAAATGATGATTAAAATAAAATGATGACATAAAAATTCACATTCTAAGAGAATATTGGCGGGCGTTGGAAAGGGATAGCAGTTGAAGAATATGCAATTGTTAGAAGTGCACAGGTAAACCAAATACTCAGATCCAGGTGCAAAGCGAGGATATAGACTTGAGCTGTCTTCTTTGGCAATGTTTCACTTGCGATCCTATATAAGGGTTAGCGTGCTTTGTCACAATTTTAGGATTATTGGGTTAAAAGTTGCTGAAGAAAAGTTGTTTATTTATATGATTGGGAAAGGAGTGAAATAGAGCCATGCGATAAGTAGAATTGTAGCGACAGTAGGTGGTCTGACTTGACTCGAAATCAAAGGTTGATTGTAGTCCGCTAGAGCTGAAAAAAAAAGTTGAAAGTTTAAAAAAGTGAACGCTTTGTGAATGCGTTGGTGATTTGCTCTGAGGATGAAATGAAATAAACTCTTGAAGCGTGTTCAGGCCAGAAGTTGGGATTTTTATATCTGGGGAACGGTGTTTTCAAAGAGTTTGTTGAATTACGAAATCAAAAAATAAATTGTCAAGCAGTGCTGTCGTTTTTCTACGTTGATGTGACGCAATAACTGAAAAGATAGTGATGAAAAATATAGGGAATTGGTTAAAGAATATGATTGTTGAAAACGATTGTTGTAGATGCCCGATAGTGGATGATAAACATTGTCAGATAATAAAGGTATTTAAACAAATATAAAATATAGTGAATAAAAATATAGAAATATGTTTGCGGGTACAAAAAAAGTGTAATTTTTTTTTAATGTTGGATTAAAAATTTTATTATATAATTGAAAGGTGAAAATAAAAATAATTATTCAAGATTTTATACAAAAATTCAAACATAATTAAAGGTTATTAATGATTGGATAAATTTTAAGTAGTGTAAAATTGAACAAAAATTGTCTCTTTTTAAGAAAAGTTACAACTGTTGTGTGTAGATCATATCCTATTGGTAAACATTGGTGTTTTTGACTCTCTGAAGCGGGAGTATGTGAACTGATCCCTTCGTTTGTCCACAATGCTGGTATGTAGAGAATGATTTCTCTTTCGCGTTATAAAGTCTATATAAGACTTTACCAAATTGTTTTAATTGGTGTTATCAATTATCATGTAAAATGTTTAATGTATGTTGTGTTGTGATATCTCGTTGGTGAGATTTGTGAGATTCTCGAGGAAATCTAAATGGTTAGTATGAAACATGTGTTTAAAATGGCGATATTGAATATGGAGGTCATTTACATCTGTCTTGAGAGGGGAGGGAGGACGGGGATCCTCTTACTGGGGTCACTCCTCCTGTTTTTCACGGGAATTGCCGGGTTCTATTTCTGAGATGGTCACACATGTGGGATGGTTTGCTATGTTTGAGATTTACTCGAAACTGACTTTCTCTCTCTCTCTTCTTTTGTTGAGTTTGGCATATTTCTTGCCTATTTGAAAATATAGTTTTTCTCGATGTTCGTAAGTGATTGTGTTTTCGAAGTTGTTTAGATATAGTAAGATTGTTATACGATGATTTCAGGCTAGAAGTGAGTGAAAGATATGACTTTCGACGTGGACACGCTTTGAGGTGAGAAGTGTCACAGGCGTGAAGGGCGTCTTTGGCCTGAAAAGTGAGAAAATATTTGTTGTGTTGCCTTGTGACACTTATGAAGTGAATTGAATGGAAAGGTGTCACGTGAAGTCATAGTTTGGTACAAAATCTAACCTGTTTCGCCATAAATAACAAATTTACTAAAGTCATGGGTGGTGGTTGTACGAACACATCGAGAATGTTTGACTGTTAGTGGATTTGGCATGTTTAATTTGAAATTTTTTTAGCGTTTAGTGGGGCGACGTTATGGAGCTCGTATGGCTCGAAATTGGATTTGTTTGTGAAGCCGCGTACTAATAATTGTTGCCAATTGGAGAAAGTGATATGTGAGGGTGTTGAAAGGTTTGTTGAAAGAAATGTGTTGATATGACCAATCATGCATGTGAAAGGAAAAGACGAGGGAGTGTATTTATCCTCGAATATTAACGATTGTAATCGTTTTGGAAGGCTGTGACTTAAATTAGCTACTGGCGTGGTAGTTGTTTTTCCTAGTGGTGTTTTTGAAGATATTGTATCTTTCGATTTTTGCAATTAAAAAAAATGCGTTTCACCTATGTTAATTTATATTTAGAAATCGATATTTTTGATCGTTGATTATGGTAGCGTGAAAATGTTCCTTGTAAAAAGGCAATGTCGTGAGAGTTACAAATAATTTGAATTGGGCGCTTACTTAAAATGGTGAACATTACCAAATTTTAAGAATTGATAAAGATATTGGTCTTTTGGTATAAAGATAACTAATAAGTAGAACAAAAATAAGTTGAGAATTATGATGAATGAGATTTTTTTTTAAATAATAATAATGATTTTTTTTTTTCAAGTCGTAGCTTTGGATAATGCCATTTTAGGTAAATTTAGGAAAGGCATGTAAAGATTAGTAAATTAGTAAAAATGCGTGATGGGCGGAATTTTTTTTTTTTTAAGTAAAATTGAGAGTAATAACTCTTGAAATTTATAATCTGATTAAAAATTAAAGTAAATTTGATAAAAAAATAAGAGTGTGAAAGTTTTAAAAATTGAATAAAAAATGATATAAAAAAGGTGAAAATTGGTTTTAAAATGCTTAAAGTGAAAATATAAATACAAAAATTATGGGGAATCAAGTTGTGAAGTTGAGGATAAGGTTAAGGTAGGTTTTTTAAAAACTTACAATTTGGATGAAAGTTCAATCAGGAGACTTGGTCTTTGATGGTCGTCCTGTTGTCGTGGAAACGCTCCATGTAAAGCTTGTAGAAGCTTGTAACTTCTGTAAAGATGATGGCAGCTTGTCGCCTTGAGCATTGTCTCGACGATGTCAGGTCGAAGGTGGAAATTGTCACAGGGTTTGGGTACTTCGCTGCTCGGTTTCCATGACTTGCGGGAATTTCGGGGCTGTCGTTGGCGCGGTCAGCTTGCTCCCGGCGTTGGCGATCGGTGTTAGCGGCACTGCGGAGGTCCCTTGGGGCGGCGTTTTTTCCGTAAATATATCGTCTCTTGTTGGGGGGAGAGATTGTTTTGTCGTTTCGTTAGTATGGCGGGCTTGTTCCTCCATCTTTGCTCTTTCTCGCTTCTATCTGGACAGGCTGCTTACCTTCGTTGTGTCATTCTTCGTTTTGGTCATCCTGTCGGCTCACTAAAATAAGTTGAGTTACTGTTGACTCTTGTAGAGTATCCTGTCGATTAACTTTGTGATGATGAAGTGTTGACTCTCGCTTTACTGTGTTAACCGAGAGGAACATTCAGGATGTAGAGTTTTCCAGTACCTCTCTGTAACTTGTAAGACCTTTAAAAGTTCTCACAAAATACAGGCAGTCGTGGTCGAGGCAGAGTGGAAAGCTTGGGACTGTCCACACAAAAAACGAAGACACAGTTGCACTAAGAAAGTTCCGTTAACAGATAAAAGTTGAGCTAGGAGCGAAAGATGGAGATAGAAGAGTTCTTACTAACTACATGTTAGATGAGATCGACATGAGGTACGACCGACGCGGGCTTGCACTGAGGGTGAACTAACTGTATTTTTGGCTGAAGACGGGGGCCTTTTTTCTGAGAAAGGGGGTATTGCATTTCAGCACATGCGAGAGGGGCGTGGATCATCTGGCGAAACTGTACACTGGCGCCGTGGCCGTTTCCATCTTTAGACTTTGTTGTTTTGGCAATACTATATGCTCGATCTCTGCTTTAGCTCAACTCTTAATCAATTACAGAGTTTTATTTATTTATCCACTTTGTACAAATTACATTACATATGATGATGTAAAGACACATGTCAATAATACGTATAATCATTAACAGCTGTGTTTCTATTATACAACATTAAAATCTTGTTATAAGTTATATACATGGGGTTGTTGGCTTAAATTACCATATATATAATAATAAAAAATGTATTTGTGTTTTATTTTATACATATATATACAGATGGCACTCTGCCTTCTGTAAAGCACATGTTCACCTGGTCAGGATATGCCATTTTCATTTTCAATATCAACATCTGGCCTTTTTATTATTTTCTATTATTTTTTTTATATATATATATATATATATATATGTATAAAAACCTTTTGGTCGCAGTGGTTACAGCCTACTCCACGCTGACGAGCGCCAACAGCGCGAAATGCGTTCGTGGTTGGCTTTTTTGATTTATCAAGAAATTGGGTTGGCCAAATATCACGGAGCAATTCAAATAAATGTTCAGTTTATTTTTGCTCCACTAGATGGCGCTCTGCCATCTAAAAAAGCACATGTGCTCATGGTCAGGAAATGTCTTCTTCATTTTTAATATATATATGTGTGTAATAACTAAAGGGTTTGTTTTATTTTTGATCCAAAATGAGCCTTTTAATTAATATATATATATATATATATAATATACTTGTATATATATTAAAAATATAGAAAACATATCCTGACCAGGAACACATGTGTTTTTATGCCATCTCAAATGTGCATCTGCTCCTGGTAAGGATATGCTTTCTTTATTTTTAATAAATATATATTATATATAAAACTTTTTATTCTAAAAAATATTTTAAATGTTCTTATCTCAATATTTTCAGTACTGAAGAACTTGAACAATTTGCTTCAGAGTTTAAATATAAAAGTTTTGGCCTCTTGTATCTACTTTAGAATTTATATTAAAAATATAATTTAGGTTTAGGAATCAGGATTTACGCCGATGAATTATCAACTAATGCTTACCTCTCAAACACACATATATATTTCTAGAACGACAATTGAAAATTATCCTGCATGTGTTTCTTTTAAACGAAAATTCGAAATTTATTTAAAGGAGAAATAACGATTATTTCTAACCTTAGAGATGAAGCATGAAAGGGTATTTGTGAAGGGTAATGATGAACTCTGAAAAATAAAGTGTCCAGGGATGGGAATCCCTGAGATTCCGTGTATCATTACCCTTCATAATTCAAGTTTTCATACTTCATCCCTAAGGTTATAAATAATCGTTATTTCTCCTTTATATAAATTTCGATTTTTCGTTCACAAAAGAAACACATCCAGGATAATTTTCAAATGTCTTTCTACAATCATAAGCCGCATTATATTGTTTTATAAATATTTCTATTTGAATTCATTTAGAATTTCCATCTAGGTTCAACATGTCAAAACAAGGTTTCTAAGAAATTCGTTTTTTCAATTAAAACTACTTCACTCTACTAATACAGCAATAATTTATTGAATATATAATTACAACTTCAATATAAAGCATTAACGGATCATCTATATATAGCAAATCAAAACATTAAACCGTGAATGTTTCTTTCACAAATAAATCAAACTTCTACTGTCCTTACTGCATTGAAAATATATTGTGTAAGACTTGGCTCATTAGTGGTGAACCCTCCCAGCGGTTTCTCCAATTTAAACTACCAGACCGCTTCTTTATAGCACTAATACTATATTGAATCATTCTGCTTATATATGCTTCATTGGAGGGTAGATCTCAGAAATAGCATTTAAGAAAACTATAGACATAAATTTTAGGACAGTAGAATTATATATAATATTTGGATCGAGCAATTCCTATTTTTTTATCGCAGTAAGGACAGTAGTAATTTGATTTACAGTGTTATATAAAAATAAAAATAAAACAGTTTTATCTTGGGTAAAAATATTTTTCAAATTAAAGAGAGTAAAATATATTTTGTACAAAAAGGATGTTTTACTTGTTATAAAGACACAGACAAAATGCAATTTCTTGATATTTTCTGAAATCTAGCATACACGTTGTAATGTTCCTTCGATTAAATATATAAATTTACTCTACCAAATTAAGAAACAAATTTCAATTGTAATTTTAATTTTAATCTTTTAATGCTATATATACACCTTTGAAAATATTCATAACAACAATCATAGTGCTGCCAAGTCCAAACATTCAAAAATATATTAATTAAACAGAGTATATTATAATACAAATATTTTACGAGGTATATTACACGCGTTAACTGCTTTTTTAGGTTGCCAAAATAAAGAAATATGATTCAAAAAATTGTTGCATTTATAATTAATAAAATGCTTTTTAGTTTGTACGCATCTATTATCAAATTGAGTATTTCAATAAATCTTTACTGTGTGCAATTAGGTTGTATAAATTTAACAAAAAGACTAGAGACAAAATTGTCATCAGCAATTTTAAAGTTAGTAATAATTTTTATTTTTAATCGTTTTACCTAAATATTTTTAGAGATGGAAATATTTTCGGGAGAAAAATTGATCTAAAAAGACAAAGGTTGCCTCTCCCGTAAAAAATACTGTAGACGTCAAAACTAGACGACCTATATTGACCTTCGCCGCAAACTAACGTCTCCACTGTGCGAACTTCCCACTCTGCACGTCTTGCCAATCAACCCACGCTTGCTTCCAACTCACTTGTTGGCTTAACCAGGTTTACAACATATATATTGAAAATAAAAAAGGCATATCCTAACGAGGAGCACATGTACTTTTCAGAAGGCAGAACGCCATTTGGTGGAACAGAAATATACGCGTTCGTGGATGGCTTTTCTTGATTTATCAAGAAATTGGGTTGGCCAAATATCATGGAGCAAGTTAAATAAACGTTTAGTTTATTTTTGCCTTACTAGATGGCTTTTTGGTAATTAGCTCTTCAATATAAAAACGATGGGAATAAATTCAGATTTGAAAGATAAAAATGCCAATTTACATAGTCCAGTAGTCGAAGTTGTTGTGAATTTCTTTCCTCCTTCAAGAATATCGCTGAAGAAGATTGTACCTCCCTGTTGTCTTCATCAACCTGGGCTACAGGATCTCCGGATTGACGTTGTGACACCAATAGTCTCCAAAATCGTTTTTTTTTATTATGCAGATTTATTCTGGACTCTAAGATGGTTAGGTTTCTCGAAAATTTGGTAGTTTTTAAAGTCATTCATTTTTAATATGAAACGTAACCTTTTACAAAATCATTTTACAGACATTAACATTAAAGTATAGAAAAATTCACTTTTTTTCGTTCGAATAAATAAAATATAATAAGAATCATATGGGTATTTTTGTGAGGTACATATTTACATAAATCTTCTTTTGTATAATCTTCTCACTGTTTAAACAAATAAACGGAATTGAATATACAGTTAAACTTGTCTATAGCGCCCACTCTAAATAGTGCCTTCCTCTCTATAGCGCCAGATTTTAAATACGTACAACGCGATTTATATCAAAAGTGACCTGTCTATAGCACCCCCTCTCTATAGCACCCATTTTGGTGAGTCCCAAGAGGGAGGCTATAGACAGGTTTAACTGTATTTATATGTTTATTATTAATTTTTATATATTGATATGCCTAACTTTAATTATATTCTCGGATGAAATTCGCATACTTTTAAAATAACTATTTTTTATATTTATTGAAGTTTTAATTGAAAGGTAAATAACTATCTTTCCTTTTTCACGACTGCACCTTCAATTCTTTATCATTCCAACAACAAAACATTATAATCATAGCATGCATATGTATCTATATATAATCAATTAATATTTAAACTAGAAAAACATTACACATACATTTATTTTCAATATTGTAACTTATTCTATAAAAATATTATTAATAGAGAATTTATATCCTCCTAAATAATTTATTTATTATTTTTATTATATTATTTTTGTATACTTGTAATATTTTTTATTTATATTTATCAACACAACATATTGAATCATAATCCTAACTCAATTTTATTTCTAAAATATTTATCAGTCCTTTTATTTATTTAATCAAATGGTTATTTAATTATGTATTCTTTTAATTATTATTTTCAAATATAAAAATAGTACATATATTTTATATTCCGTGAAATTTTCATCAGATAGTTTCTTACTTTAATCTTGTATAGCATGAGTGGATCACATACCCACGTGATTTAGTTTAAATCAAAGAAAAACCTTGATAAAGAGAAGCGTTTTGCCCCTAGAAATATTGGTTGATTAATAAATTCAGATCCCATATATGCTTTATATTTATTTATAGATATATATACACACACGTTTATTGGCACATTTATAAATAGCTTCGAGAATGGAGCAATCCATATTTAAATCATCAGGTAATTAAAAAGCATATATTGACCAATAAATATTTTTATTTTAAAATCGAGATATTCCTTTTTATATGCATGGTATATTTTGTTGGCAATGGACATGCGTCGGACCTGGAGGCTTTTGAGTTCTGCGCTGACTGGAGTTTAAGAGCTCTATCTATGCTTCCTTCCTGTGGTGAATCTTAATAAAGCTGCGTGTATATTTCCTTTTATTACCTTCTTCATATTTTTCTCTACCTCCAATAATATTAGATAATCAAGCCTGTAGAGTTTGAATCTTTTGATGGTGTCTGCTGATGATTAGCTAAACTATACAAATGAGATTCCATAGTAGCTGGGTGAAGTAGAATGTCTTTGTTATTAAAACTGGGATGACTACTCAGTAGCAGGTAGACTCAGCTCCAAAACAAATGGCCGACTCTGACATGAGGAACAGACGCCATGTGTAGCTGCTCCTATGATGGAGTACAGACTCATCCTGTATCTTTGGAGCTCTTACAGGGTACTATCATCCAGGTCAGATGATCCCAGGTTTTTTAGAGAGCTTGTTACTGCTCCCCTTCCTTATTTTCACCCGAATTTGGGACCGGGAATGCGGAGGTTTTTTTTTTTCAAACATTTTTAGAACTATACGTGCCAAATAATCGGCGTCGACTTTGTAACGGTGAGCTGGAGCTTTGTTATTCAGGAAAATCCATGTCCCAGTACAGAGATCATTTCTTAAAAGCATTCTTCAGTGCCCAAACCGCTTTCAAATTTTTATCGCAAAATTACCGGGTTTTAAAGTTTGCGCTTAGAGATTTTTTTTTATTCTATCCCTCCACAGTTCAAAGAATACTAACATCAAGAAAATAAAATTTTGACAGCAGTTTAAATATAGATAGGGCTCAAAAATTCTGAAATCGTGCCCATATTGACCCACAGGTTGGAGCGTATTGCAAAACTTTCCTAGTGTCCCTTGTAATAATTCAGAATACTATTGAATTATTTGATTTGATTATGATTAGTATATATTGATTTGAATCCTTTGATATTTTGAAATATTGCATATAATTTAATATGTAATATTTCAAAATATCGAAGGATTAAAATCCCCATTAACATTCCTTAAATTTGGTTGGTAGAAGCATTTTTTTTCGTGATTTATTGAAAGTAATACGATGTAATACTGATATGAAATTTATCATATCAGTAAAAATATGCGAATTAATTTGAAGTTTTTTACTGAACACTTAGAGAGAGTATATATTATATATATATAGTATTAGATAGTAAAAAGGCATATATTGGATTGAATAAAATATTTATTTGCCAATATTTCGGCTGGCTGAACGCCAACCTTTATCGAGGCATTACATTTTTGTATTAAAAGAACAACTTGATGAGGGAAGAGTATCTTTAATATAATCAAATCACAAGCTTTCGGGCATAATCGCCCATCGACAGGTGTAAAAACGAGACAAATTATTTTGGCAATCAGCTATATATATATATATATATATATATATATATATATATATACAAAAAAGTAAGAAATGAGACAAATATGTAAAAATTGTGCCTGAGAATTAACATAATAATGAAGGATCATTCATAGAAGTTAGGCAAAGCATGCAATAAACATATAATACATATAATACAAGGCTATTACAGAGACTAAGTAGGAACAACGACTATAAAATAAAAATAAAAATAAAAAATAAACTAAAAACTGCTATTGATGTGTAAAGGTATAAGTAGGTTATGAAAACTAAATATTTCAGATAGGAGGTTCCAGTATTAAATCATCATATATCTCAGGAAGGTCTATTGCTCTATTGATGCTTTTAAATTTTTTGGTGAGTATAGCTTCCAGGACCAATCGCTGGTGCTTGTTTTTAATCTCATGATAGTGGGCCGAGGGGTTGTAAACGTTGAATGTGTGGCCTGTGTCCCGCATGTGTTGGTAAACTAGAGAGCGGGGATCTTTCCTTTTTACCGATCTATCATGCTCCACCATTCTGGTCTTCACCATTCTCCCAGTCTCTCCGACATACTTGGCATCACACTGCTCAAATGATATGGAGTAAATGGCATTGTGGGTACTGAGGGAATCAAAGGTTACACTATTTTTAACTATTGTCTGTTTTAGTTTGGTTGCCAAACTGAGTGTGTTGGAGAAATATGAGTTTACACCATATCTATTCAGAACTCGTGCTATGGCCGCCGATTTGTGAGAGTATGGAACTCACCAAAAAATTTAAAAGCATCAATAGAGCAATAGACCTTCCTGAGATATATGATAATTTAATACTGGAACCTCCTATCTGAAAGATTTAGTTTTCATAATCTACTTATACCTTTACACATCAATAGCAGTTTTTAGTTTATTTTTTATTTTTTATTTTTATTTTTATTTTATAGTCGTTGTTCATACTTAGTCTCTGTAATAGCCTTGTATTATATGTATTATATGTTTATTGCATGCTTTGCCTAACTTTTATGAATGATCCTTCATTATTATGTTAATTCTCTGGCACAATTTTTACATATTTTTCTCATTTCCTTCTTTTTTGTATATATATTTTAATTATTTGTATATGTATTTTAATTTTTATAAATGTACATATATAGTCTATTCTTATTAATATTTGTTTGTGTGTATATATTTTAAATTTGATCCCCACAGAGTTGCAAATATTTATATATCGTCGCGTGAAGGCATCACGTGATGAACCAAATCAGTTCAAAAACAAGAAAAGCCCTGACGAAGTTAGGCGTATAGCCTAATGAAATATTGGCATTTATATTAAATAAAATGTTTCTTTTATTTTTGATCCAAAATATGCTATTCAATTAATATATATATATAGCTGATTGCCAAAATAATTTGTCTCGTTTTTACACCTGTCGATGGGCGGTTATGCCCGAAAGCTTGTGATTTGATTATATTAAAGATACTCTTCCCTCATCAAGTTGTTCTTTTAGTAAAGTTAGTGAAGGGATTATTGATTCAACATTTTTGTATACACAAACTCAGCGCCGCATTGTGTTTGTGTATACAAAATGTAATGCCTCGATAAAGCTTGGCATTCTGCCACCGAAATATTGGCAAATGAATATTTTATTCAATTCAATTTGAGAGAGTGGAGATTGAGTAGACGTGCGTCGCATCGCTCCTCGATTTCGGTAAGTGTTTAGATAGTATTATAAGAATCTAAAACACAGAATTGAATTACAGCATTAAGTATAGTCGCTGAAACGCTCATTATTTAATTTTAACTATTTACTTTAAATTAAATGGACTAAAGGAAAATAGATTTGCATAAAATTTAATATGGATTTACTAATAAGAACATTGACTGTAAAATCAGATGAAATCTATGAGTATTTTGACAATAAGGTCAAACAGAGAGAGAGAGAGAACCAAAAAAACCTCACAAAAAATGATCTGTCCTATTTGTCCACAATGGTAAAGCAGACAAAAGATGGTATTACGGCCTTGAGGGATATCAAAATTCAGGACTTTTTAGAACAGCTTTCTGTGCAAGTGTCAGATGTCCCCCAGATCAAAAACTGGACAAATTCAAGGGAGAATTCAAGACACTGAGGCCCTCTTTTTCATAGGTTGTGAAAACTCAAACAACGAGAGATACAATAAATAAAAAACAAATTAGTGAAAAAGAATTTGTAATTCTAGCGCAGCCTTTTAATGGGGGAAATAATCAAGATGTACACCACGCTATTGTTAATAAGATCAGAGTGTTAGGAGAGGAAAATAAGAAAGTTCGAGTCAATAAAATTATAAACACTAAAAAATCTATTATTATAAAAATGTCGGACGAGCGCGAATCTAATTTTCTAAAAGAGGAAATATGCAAATCAACTCAGCTAACAAATATATGGAAAACATTTATTCCGACCAAAAGAGATCCGACGATAATGGTTAAAAATGTTAATAAAATCACCGAGGTAAATTCCTTCGAAGAAACAATCTGTCAGATGAACGACGAACTAAGGGATATGAAAAGTGAAATTGAGGTATTATTCAGCACTAAATCTAACACCCCTACTCACAATATAGTTTTACGGGTTTCTCCTAGGGTTTATCAAACCATTAGAAAATTAAATAATAAAATCTACACTGATTGTGAACGCTGCGTTGTTGTAGATAAGATTTTTGTGAAACAATGCCAGAAATGTCTTAAATTTAATCCCTCTCACAAAATGGCAGAATGCCCTAACACCCCAATGTGCCGAATATGTGGAGTTCAGGGAGTCCATGATTGCTCAGGAATTCCCAAGTGTTTTAATTGCTCTCAACATCCTAAGTATAGAAACAAGCCCTTATCACACAGAGCAAATTCGGAGGAATGCCCTATGTATAAGGCACAAATAGACAGAATAATCGAAAGAAAAAGTTATTTACCAACTGAACAATCAGGTAACTAACTCATACGAGTCAGGAAAGAATAAAATGCAAGCTCCATTAATTGAGTGTGTGCAACAAAATTTAAGAAAAAGCATAAACGCAACAAATGAGCTCCTGGCTCAGATAGCTAACGACCCACCAGACATATTGTTATTTTTGGCGGAGACGAGCTTTCAGTTTTAACAGCTAAAGGAAACAAGATAAACTCGGCAACAATAATTTTAAATAAAGGATTAAAATACAATAAGATAGATCAATTCAACAACTCATTTTGTACTACAAGCTCAATACTTTTATCAAAGTCAAATATTATTACAGAGAATTTTTACATTCTCCCCAATTCCTTTTCAGAAACCCATCAAAGGTTTATTGAGGAAATTTTGGAAACTTTCAAAATTCAACCGATTCTGCTTTGTGGGGATTTTAACTATAGGCATCCCGTCTGGTATGATCGAAAGACAAATTCAAATGGTCACAAACTTCATTCAATAGTGAACCAACACAATCTCTTCGTCCATAATATTAAAACTACAACGTGTCGTAATTCTAGCGTGATCGACCTCACTATCTCCAACAGAAATTCAATCAGTCTATTAAAAAACTGGAATACATCCATAATGACGGACACCTCCGATCACGTGACAATAATCTACGAGATCGTTAGTAAAGACGACAGTCATATAGACGGTTATAAATCAACGTGGAAATTCAGCGAAACTGATGCAAACTGGAATGCATTTTATGAAAAATTTTCCTCCCCCGAATTGCTAAGCCTCGTGGATGAAACAAACCAAATAAAAAATTCCGAAAGTGTAGATAGAGCTGTTTTAAAACTCACAGATATTATCAGTGAAGCAGCTTACGCATCCCTCAAGTTAAAATCAACCATAAACAAAAAAAAGTCAAATTCAAGTGGTGGACGAATAAACTTGAAAAAATGAAAAATGATTTTAATTATATAAGAAATTTATTCTATCGCGCGCGAGGCAAAATAATTAATGAAAAATTATTTAAAGCTGCTCGTAACAAATATAATAAAGCCATTAACAAGGCAAAATTTAAAAGCTGGAGATTCTTTCTCGAAGAAAACGAATCAACTAATCCTTTTGGGAACACTTATAAAACTTTCAAAACCTTAAAAGCATCATTTAACACAACAGGGATTCCATTGATAGACAACTCACCGGATATTGCTAGGACTTCAAAAATGGAAAGTTTATTGAACAATCTTTTCCCGGACGATGATATTTCTTCCGAGGAGGAACTTCACAAAGCAACTGGATATTACTCGCCAATTTACAATAATAGAAACAAAGTGATCATAAGCCTAAAAGATATTGAATCAATTATTGTATTATTGAAAAATAAGAAAGCACCTGGATCAGATAATATTAGCAATAATATGATAAAATACGCCTACCCTAGGATTTCCATAATCCTCCATCAAATATTTGAAAAATGTATAAGTTTGGGATATTTCCCAGATTATTGGAAAAACTCTTTTGTGAAAATCATTCCTAAAGTAGATAAAACTAGTTATGATAGTAGTAAAAGCTACAGACCAATTTCCTTGCTATCATACATTTCAAATATTTTCGAAAATGTAATTAAAAATAAACTTACTACCTTTTATGACGAAAACAATTTGATGAGTCATAGACAACATGGCTTCTCCAGGCATAAATCAACAATTACTGCTATGAAAGAGCTGACTCAAACTATTCTGGCACACAAGCAAAGAGAACTGACGGCGTTGATCGCAGTGGACCTATCAGGGACTTTTGATAATGCATGGTGGCCAGCTATAATAAAAGGAATGGATTTAGACAACGTTCCCAGCTCTCTGATTCAAATCATCCAATCCTATTTGAATAATAAAAGGACAGTTTGTCTATCATACGGTGGCAAAACGGTCTCCAAAAACCTTACTAAGGGATGTCCTCAGGGTAGTTCACTGTCACCGGTATTATGGAATATCTTGCTAAACGATATGTTAATGAATTTTAAATCTACAAACGCTGAAATTATTTGCTACGCGGACGACATCTCTATTATATGTTGGCTTTATAATTTAGAAGGTCTAAAAACTGAGTTAGTGAACACCCTAAACTATGTCACTCAATGGTGTCGCTCAAACAAGTTAAAAAAACATCCAGAAAAAACAAACTTGATTCACTTTCACAATTTCCATAGGTTCTAGTTGGAATTTCAAAAAAACCGTCATAAAGCCTTCAAATGAAATCAAAATTTTGGGAATGAAATTATCCAATCATAGGTTCAAAACAAAAATAAATTTCACCTCGCACATCAATGAGATTTTGCATAAAGCGCATCGCATTAAAAATCTGCTTTTTTCCCTCAGCGGCAAAATATGGGGTATAAACTACCGCTGTAAACAGAAATTAAATTCGATGCAATACCAAATTGTTCTTTGGGCTACTAGATCGTTTAAAACATCTTCCTCAAATTGTGTCCACTGTCTGGCAGAGATCCCATTCCTGACTGATTTTATCGAATCAAGAGTGATTAAATATGAATTGGACCAACTAAGCGAGGAAGACCAACGAACGTTCAGTCCACATTCTCCTTCAATAATAAATGGATTTTTAAGAACAAGAATGGAAGATATGTTTTCTAATACAAGTGATCACTTTCGTCTCTTTTTCCCTTTGGGCATTCCAAAATATTTCCGCCCTGACTTTTACAATGTGCAATTCGTTACTGGTCATGGAAATTTCGGAGATTTTCTGTTTCGAATAGGAGCTATAGACGATCCGGGATGTTTATGTGGAAAGAGAAAGCAGGATTCCAGTCATCTGCTTCTTGAGTGCCCAATCTTCCAGAACTACAGAAACCGGGAAAACATCGAATACAAGGATCTTTTTATGTTTGTAAATAGTAAGGACTCGTATTTTAAATTTAGAAAATTCTGTAAATATATCTATGATTTTCTCTCTTGGTTAATAAAACCTTAATTACTACCTATTTGTATATATATTTTTTCTTTTTTGGTTTGTTTATTTTGTTGGTTGTGATGTAAAATCAAGAATGATTTTAATGTCCTCTTTCTTATCTTTTCAAATCTTGTAATTATTTATTTTTTTGTAATATAGTATCTGAATTTAGTGTTGTTATTGACGCAAACATCCCTTGTAGGGATATCGCGTCTGATTTGATAAATAAATAAATAAATATATGCCTTTTTACTATTCAATCATTCAAGTATGGATTGCTCTATTTTCAGAATATATATATTATATCTCAAAAATTATATATTTTTTAAGTCTGTGAAATACATTAAATATCAATATATTTATTTAAAGATTGCCTTAAATGTTTTTTATTTCAAAATGATATTATAGATGGCCTTGTGTTAAAAGTATATTTTATACCTCTGAATAAAATATGTAATGTTTTAAAGAGTTAATATTTTTAGTATATCACTCTAAAATTTTGATGTATATTATTATATTTTTATGATACCTCTTTAGACAATTTTTAGGAAATACCATTTCAATAGATTTTATATAATAAATAACTAAAGTGTAAGATATTATAGATTGATTATTCGTGAGGTCCTGATTTTTAAAATTTTTCTTGTAAAATTCTAAATATATATTTTTTATTTAGAGAAATAATTCTGTTTAATTCAAAGATGTGATATAATAAGATATAAACCCAAAGACAATATGATTATTTAGAAGTTTTCTCTATTAATTCTATAATTTAAAACCATTTTAAATAAAAAAAAAACACATTTCAGCCATGTACTTTATAAACTACTAGAGTATCTCTCAGATATATTTGAAATTATTGTTTGAATTTATGTATGATCTGTAAAGGAAATATCAATAAAATGATTAGGCGTATTGTGGTTGTATTTTTATAGATTATATTGTAGCAAAGTATTCCTTTTATATTTAATTTATTATAAAGGGTATCTCCCTTTTAGTTCTCTAATGAAATTGTATAAAAGATGTATTTATAGGGAGAGAGATAACAACTTATCCCAAGGTAAATATAATAAAGAGAGTGGTCAGCCACCGAGGCGTCCCGTTTTCCTTATTTGCCGATAAGATTCCGAGAACCCCTCACACCTGTCCCTGTCCCCCCGGAGTCCAGTGATGATTGACAGGTGTTCCATAGAGCTTCCTGTGGCTGTGGTTGCAGAGCTACTTGACAATATTTTATAGATTCCATCTATATTTTGCCTGAAGAGTTTTTTTTTTTTGGTTATCTGCGATTTTAGAAAAATATCTCTATGATTAATTATAAAGATTTGATTTGAACACTGCGAAATTATAATAGACAGAACAGATACGCAAATAGAGAGTACCTTTGCCTAGCAAATGAGTTTGCGCATGCTATTCTCATATGTCAGCATTTGAAAGAGAATTTCCTGCTGGGCTGAAATGATCTAGTTTTTCTAATAAGAAGATCGGATTAATTTTCGCTAGAAATGACGCCATTCTTCGACAATGTAGGTAGCATAAGTTGAGGTAATCATTGCAGAATAAATACTACCTTATCTTTTGTTGATTTTTATAGTATGTAATTTTGACAACACCTGTGGAAATTCGAATCAATTCGACGAGTTTGTACAAATAATGATAATATTTTTTTTTTTTTGTATTTCCAACAAAATTTCTTTATCATATTATTTTACAATTTCAGGAAATAGATTTTTAATCATCATATTATATAGATATATTAAAGAAATTTGTAAAAATAGAACCTAGTTTATTTTTCTTATTTTCTTATTTTTTTAAATAAATATGTTAAAGGAAAATTTATTCGTATAAAGCAAAATTTATTTGATATATATAAATCTTTTTTCATCTTGTTTAGTTCTATAAATCTATTTTTAATATAGATTAAATTATTTTTTTAGAATTCTCTGTTCACTTGGTTCCAATGACTAATTTTAAGTAAAATTGTTTTATTCTATATAATGTTGGGTGTTAGAATATTGAAATATGAAATGTAAATAATGTATTGGCTCTTTACTATAGAAGATATTTTCTCCATACCTTGCTATGGTGTTAAATACACCATTTTGGAAGACGGCTGAAGAGAAGGGGAAGCTATATACATAATATAATTGATGTAAATAATTATATGTAAATAATCTTTGTCAGGATTAGAATGACGAATCCGGTATGGAACTTTGATTCCAGTAAAAGGCTTGTTGCTGCTGTTGTATATAGTTACAGTGTAGAAAATACTATACTATACCTACTACTTATAGGTTTCTCTGTGTATTCTTAGTTCTCTTCTCTTCAATTAAACTGGCGAATCCTTTATAGGACGTGAGGTCCTCAATAAAGGCTTTTGTTGTTGTTGTTGTTAAATACAAGGGAGATCTTAAAAGCTGAATTAGGTTTCAAGTTTTTATATTAGAAAATGTTGAAAATCCGCACAAATTGTAGGCTTCATAAAATTTATCTAACTCTCCATACATTCTATATGATATTAAAAAAATGTATATGTTTTTTTTTTTAAGCGTCTACAATATTCTTGCTCGAACATATATAAACAATAAATTTACTCAGCATTAAATATCAAAATTCAAATGTTTATATTTTACTCTTACTTTATACTTAATATTCGGTGATATTGTTCCTTTCAATATATTTTAGGTGATTGAATATTAAAAGTTATATAATCCTTCAAACACTCAATATGATATTGTCAAGTAGCTCTGTAACCAAAGCCACAGGAAGCTCTATGGGAGACCTATCAATCATCACTGGACTCCGGGGGGACCACAGGTGTGAGAGGTTCTAGGATCTTATCGGCAAATAAGGAACACGAGCGGCCTCGGTGGCTGACCACGCTCATTATTATTATTTTAGCTTGGGATAAGTTGTTATCTCTCTCCCTATAAATACCTCTTGTATATAAATTTATTGGAGAACTAAAAAAGGTGTGAATATACCCTTTATAATAAATTAATTATTCCCAAATTTGCCCTTGATTTATTTATATTCGCGACAATATACTAAAATGTTTTTTTTTTTCAAGCGTCTACAATATACTTGCACAAACATACATAAAAAACGAATTCACCTACCATCAAATATCATCATCTGGTTTTTTTTTTCAATCTTAATAAATTTTATCTAACCCCCATAAAAAGTCTCTACATGAAATATATTTTTGAAATATATTTTTCAAGCGTCTACAATGTACTGGTACAAACATACATAAGCGCCGAATTTACCTACCATCAAATATTAATATTTATTTTTATTATATTACTCTTCATCAAATTTTATCTAACCATCCTCTCCCCCCACGCCCCATACAATCTATATGATATTATGAAATATATTTTTTTTCCAGCGTTCACAATATACTGGAACTAAACTACCTAAGCAACGAATTTACTTACCATCAAATATCATTATTTGTGTGTAAAATAAGGGATTTCCATATAACCCATGATTCCTTTTAAATACTGAATCATTTCAATCGAAAATTTATTTATTTTTAAATATATTAATTGATATCTATTTTCAAAAGGTAGATAAATATGATAAATTATTCAAAGCATATGAATTATTTCCAAATTATAAAATAGATGGAACTGTATGTTAAAACTATAGTTTACTTAAATTGTGGAATAATATTTTATTTATATAAGTATTCACTCATATAAACTCAAATATTGAAATAAATTAATAATAATATAATCCCATTATTCAATATTTATAAAATACAGTTACAATATGTTTTTATGTTTTGGATATTAATCTTAAGATTTGTTTAAGACTAAACGCACAAACTACAATCTAGGATATTTTTTTCTAGTTGAATCAATAATATTTAGAGACAACACTATCGATATTTTCCCTATTGGATATTTGTTGAACTCACTTTTTATAATTAATTGTTAAAAGTAATATTAACACTAAAACAAGATAATTCAATAAAATATAAGAAAAGATCAAATATATAAAATACACTCTGAGAGAAGAATTACAAAAACTATAACAAGACTCAGAACAAAACACTATAAAGGAATGACAATACATCTAGATGGCACAAGAACCTATAGGACATGTAACAACTGTCCTGGTGTAGAACTAACACCTACTCACATATTCTCATGCCCAGCAATGACAGCAGCCTTGCAGAAAATTGACATGGACCCAGAGCAGCAGCTTTACTCACCCAAGAGAGAGGACATTTCGACTGCTGTGATAGAGATGTATGGAGATATCTGATGCTCTTTATTGGACACGACAACAACAGAAAATTGACATGGTCCCAGAGCAGCAGCTTCACACACTCAAGATAGTGGACATTGCGACTGCTGTGATAGAGATGTATGGAGACATCTGATGCTCTTTATTGGACACGACAACAACAGAAAATTGACATGGACTCAGAACAGCAGCTTTACACACCCAAGATAGTGAACATTTCGACTGCTGTGATAGAGATGTATGGAGACATCTGATGCTCTTTATTGGACACGACAACAACAGAAAATTGACATGGACTCAGAACAGCAGCTTTACACACCCAAGATAGTGGACATTGCTGCTGCTGGGATAGAAATGTATGAAAACATCCGAGGCTCTTCATTGGACACGACAGCAACATAAAATTGACATGGACCTAGAACAGCAGCTTTACACTCCAAAGATAGAGGACATTGCTGCTGCTGTGCTAGAGATACATGGAGACATCTGAGGCTCTCCATTGGACACAACAACAACATTATTAATACTTTTAAAAATAAATTTATTATATAAAAATAGGTATAATTATCTGAATGATAATAACCTTTAATTTTAAAAGTAATGGTAAGGAGAGAGGCTGCCTGGCCGGCATTCATAGTTCTTCAAATTAAGAAATAATGTTTTCAGAAACCAATGTGTTTAAAAGCGATACATATCCTATATATGGATAAAATATTCACCATTATAATAAAGGTGGCCTAATGATTGCGTGTATTCTATGAATTTTGTATATTTAATATTCTCTATGAGCTGGCATTTTTAAATATTAAAGCAATTTTAGAAATTTGTATTCCCTGTTGGGGCTTAGATAAATAATATAAATATTGCAGATGTTGGTATATTTGCATGGTGAATAAATATCAAATCTTTTCATTGTATAAAAATAATGATAAGTTGATACTGTAACTTTTTTTAAATTATCCCTTGTACTCATGGTATTGGCCATAATAATCATGGTAGGTAGAAGTTGGCGATTGCTTTTACTGTAAGTGCATCACATGTCTACAGATGTGAAATGAAGACTGTACCATTTTATAAATGACTACTTAAATCTGGATGTATAACAATTGAAGCTTTGCTAACTTGCACAGAAATTACTGGGCAGTGTAAACAGACTTTCTCAAAACCATTTCCTGGCCAAATATATGAACTGGGTATTCCTGCAACTCATTGTTACCATTTTTTGTAGGTACATTCAGTACTTTTTTTTAAAGATGAAAAACCATACTGTAACTGAAATGTCATGTACACATTTCTAAACTACACTTTGGTAGAAGCGCTGCTTATCATCAAACAGCATGAGGAGCATGGACTCATGGAATTTGTGTAAACTTTCCCAAGGGAATAAGAAACAACTAAACTACTTAAATTTTGAGTATATGGGATTTCTGCTTGTTAAATATATTTTCATTATCTTATTTTCTACATTTCAATATTTAGATCCACTCAACAGCTCTACCTGCGAAAACAAATAAGGGTTAAAAAGTTTTGAAAATTTAAAAATAAGTAATAGTTATAAAATGGCAGAGGATATAATATATAAATGTTAATATATTATAAGTATATATAATCTCTCAACATTATCTCAATATAATGCTGTTTATGATTGTAAAACAGAATTTGGCAATTATACCGCAAATGTTTCTTTTGAACAAAAATCTAAATTTATATTAAGGAGATATAACGATTATTTCTAACCTTAGGGATGAAGTATTATAGGATGAATTGTGAATAATAATAATAATAATAATTACCATCTCTGGACACTTTATTTTTCCGTTTATCATTACTCTTCACAATTCATCCTATCATACTTCATCCCTAAGGTTAGAAATAATCGTTATTTATCCTTAAAATAATTTTAGATTTTCGTTCAAAAGAAACATTTGCGGGATAATAGTCAAATTACATTCTTTTCAAATATTTTACAAACATTTTAACAACAATAATATTATGATACATTATAGCGCTATCTGTAATAAGAAATTGAAATTATTTGAGACGCCTATGAATTTTAAAGAAAAAAGAACAATTTTCTAATACACTTTCTCCCAAGATAAATTAGGCTCTCCCATTAATTAATCATTGAGGTTTTTGTAGTAGAATTTGTTTTTATTTTGAAAAACAATCCTACATGTCTAAAAATATTTCAATTTTTACTATTAATATTATTTATCTCGAAAAGAAAAATGTTGAATTATTATTATTCATATATATATATATATATATATGTAGTAGTAGCATATATATACAGGGTGATCCAAAATTCCCGCACAACTTTAAAAATTAATAACTCCGCGAATATTTGCGCTAGAGAAATGCGGTAAACACCATTGTGTTCAGGATGCAATGGGATTTTTTATGGCAAATAATGAAAAATTCGAAATTGATTTTAGTTACAACTTTATTCGCTAGATGGCGCCCTACCAGAATCAGCGATTCAGCGGCCAAATTGTTTGATAAATTGAAAAATATAACTGAACGACACGTATTTTTACTTTTTGAATACCAGGAAAGAACCCTAATAATATCAAATGATAAATTAATAAAACACCATTTCGCCAAAAGTTAGAAGAATTGGTTGACGATTTTTAAATACAATCTGAGATATGTAAAATAGGTATATGCAAATTAAAACATGTAGCAAAAAATATTTATATTTTAGATGGAGTTTTGTGAAATAAATTGAATGTTTGAAAATAACTACTGATATCAATACACGATTTTTGAAATGTTAATATAGTACCAGAAATTATGATGGCACTACTAATAGGATTTCGTGCTATAAGGAATGTATAGTTTCTTGACTAATTGTCGACACTTGACTATTTAACAGGATATTTGTCATGATCCAAAAATGAAATATAGAGGGGAGTGACAAAATATATTTGTCGTACTTTATTCCAAATATCCTATGGGTTTGTCAAATGTTATCATTGTTTATTATACTGTACATAATTTTGAAAATGTATCCCCTAAAAAAAATCACAGGATATTTGTCATGATCCAAAAATGGAATATAGAGGGGAGTGACAAAATATATTTGTCGTACTTTATTCCAAATATCCTATGGGTTTGTCAAATGTTATCATTGTTTATTATACTGTACATAATTTTGAAAATGTATCCCCTAAAAAAATCATTTTTAAATCGACCTTTTGCGTTGAAAAACGTGGTAGTAAAATCATTTTGTATTATTTTATGCGCAAAACATCTAAAGTTGGGGGGGGATACAGAGATTATTCCTTATTTCTTCTAATGAGCGAAAAGCGATAAACTAAACATAAGGGGTAAAATTGTGTATACCAGTGTTATTCAAGAAGTTATAACACTTTGGCCTGCACGACATAATATAAAATGTGGGCAAATGACAAACAAAAAAATTACCGTTTACAGGAAAAAAAAAGAGTCAAGATGTGAGGACAGCATTTATTATTCCCATAACCCAAAACAAAGAGCTGCAAAATATAACACATCAGGTAACTGCCTTCTCTCTTGTATTAGGTCACAATCCTTGCTCAATGTGGCGCCCTTCATTCTCAAACACCGCCTGCAGACGATAGATGACAGAATGGTCACAATTAAATAGTTGAAATTTATAAAACGTGCCATCTGATAGAAGCCTTCAACATGGCCAATGTGGTAGGCCGGCATCGATAAAAACGCGACTTAATGTACCCCCATAACCGAAATTGTAAGGCGTCAAGTCTGGTGATATTGGAGGCCACTGGTATATAAAGTGGCGACTTATCAACGAATTCCACCGAACGTTTCCTTCAGCAATTGTTTGGCACCGCGGGAGATATGAGGAGGTCCTCCATCTTGCAAGAATGTTATTTCGCTTAGTACTTGTCTGTCCTGCAATATGGGAATAACCTTTTCTCTCAAAAGTTGAACATAACGTTCACCAGTTACAAAAACGTTTTTAAAAGTTCTTCCATTGATTTTTTCAAAGAAAAATGGCCCAATAATAAAAGAAGAAGTGAACTCACACAAAACAGTAACTCTGTGCTGATGAAGTGGTATTTCTGTAAAAATCCTAGGGTTTTCTGTTGCCAAAATGAGGCAGTTTTGAATGTTAAATTCTCCCTTTAGATAAAAGTGAGCATCATCTGTTCTTAGAACATTTGACAGCCAGTTTTCATTAATATCAATTTGCCGGAAAACCCATGCAGCGAATTCTTGACGCTTCTCAAAATCGCTGACTTTCAACTCGTGGAAACTTTGAATTTTGTTAGGATATTTTTATAGAAAAATTCTAAATGTGTGTTCTCTCCAAACTGTTCCATACGAAATCCCCGTTTGTCGAGAAACTTGTCTAGCACTTACTTCTCCATACGTGAATAACGTTTCAATAGCTTCAGCATTCTGCAAAACCGTAACAGCTACTGACTTGCATGTCGATGGTCTTCCACTCCGAGGTTTTGCTTCCAGAGATCCAGTTTCCTCAAAACTTTTAATCAATCGCTTTAGAGAGTAGCAACTCATTGGTCCTTTACCGCTTCGAATATCTTTAAAGGAACGAAACGCTCGTAAAGATTCAGTGGCAGATTCTGAATCACAATTAAAATAATTTACCAAGAGTGCTTTATCCTGTAGTGACGGCATTCCAGGGGGAAGGGGAGAAGTTCGACCACACCTCCTTGCGGTCCCCCCTGGACCCTTGGAATATTTGACCAAATTCTGGTTCGTTTCCAAGATGACTAACGTTGCAACGGCACCCATTTTCAAATGAAGAGCAAAACTGTTATCTCCAGTAATGCTACCGCGTCCGGGGTAACCGCCGCATCAGGAGCTGCAGCTCGAGCTCATGATGAGAAATCTACTACGAGGACACAATTCAATCTACTACAACTCAATATAAATGGTACCCAGAGGAAAATAAAGAGCTGACTTGTCTTCTCTGTGACAACAATGTACATATTAATTGTCCTCAGGAGACAAAATTGAATCAGAATCTGAGATTCAATATCAAAGATTATACAAAACTACGAATGGACAGACCGGAAAAATTCGGAGGAGGACTTGCCGTTTTGATTAAAACTCTAGAAATCAAATTTAAGGAAATCGCCTATAATCAGAGTAAGCCTAGAGAAAGCACGACAGAAGCTCAGGCAATAGAAATCTATCTCACAGATAAAACAATTCCAATCATAAATGTTTATCACCACGATAATACTAGCATCAATACAGGCCTGATAGAGACATTAAGTGAAGCGTCTTCGGATATCGCAATCATACTTGGTGATTTTAACGCCGAAAGACCAACTTGGGGATCACCTGTCCAGGATAACAAAGGTCAGCAGGTTGAGGACATGCTAACCGACCTCGACCTTACGCCGTTAAATAACGAAAAGAACACCTATATATCCAAGTCCACAGGCACAGAATCCGCAATATACATCACAGCGATAAATTACAACATCGCACCCACACACAATGGAAAATTCTGAAAAGTGCAATCAGTGACCACAGACCAATTTTAACAACCCTAAAATTCAAAATTGAGAATTTTCAACAGAATAAAAGAACACTGGGAAAAAATTACAGAAAAGCTTGAAGAACTGTGCAATGAAGAATTAAATTACAGAACGATTGACAAAAAATTGGAAAAATTCTCTTCGAACATATCCAAAGCTGCAAAAGTATCGATACCTAGAGGTAGACGTAAAACCTGTGAATACTTTACTGGAAGGACCACAATATCGAGGCAATGATTGCAGAGAGAGACAATAAAAATGAACTTTTTAAGACAAATAAAACAGAAGAAATCATAAAGGAACTCATTGAAATTAGTCACAAAATAGAACAAGAAATTTGGATATTCAAACAAGAAAAATGGGCAGAATTCTGCGAGGAAAATGGATCCAAAAAAGGAAAGCCATCACTGGAATATAATTAGTGTTATAAAACTCAAAACCAACACTAATCCTCCAATACTCTAACCGATATGAACAGCGAGAACGAACAAACAGATGGCTGACATAATTTCTGAATATCTTTCAAGCACTTCCAGACTCAGCTATACGAATGAAGGCAGGACTTTAAAAAATAATGCAAACAGGTTAGTTAAACAGGCAAGAAATTACCATCAACAAGATATTTACTCGAGAGACTTCACACTGAATGAGCTAAACTCATCAATAGGAAAGTTAAATCCAAGATGTCACCTGGAGATGCTCTAATCTTTGGTCAAATGATTAAGCACTTTGGAGACGAAGCTAAAAATCAACTCCTACGAATACTGAACATTTCATGGAAAACTGGTAAACTACCAAAGAATTGGAAGATATCAATTATAGTGCCAATACTGAAACCAAACAAAGATGCTATGGAATGCAAGAACTAACGGCCAATTGCTCTTACCAGCATACTTTGTAAAATAACAGAATGAATTATCCACTCTAGGCTCATAGTCTGGCTCACTAACAATAATAAATAAACTTCTACCAAACTGCCTAAAGATCCAGACACTGTACAACTGATAAACTGTTCTACTTCTGTCAATCAATAATAGATTTCTAGGAAAAACCGCTAAAGAAGACATCGGCCGTATTCCTGGATATGACCTCAGCTTTTGTTCGAGTGTAGAATTTATTTGAAAGGCTGCACAACATCGGAGTAAGAGGAAAAACCTTAATCTGGATTGCAGACTTCTTAAGGGGAAGAAGGATAAAGGTTCGGTCAATGGAACATTTTCCATGGACCGAAGAACATGGGCTGGTGTACCTCAGGGATCTGTGCTTAGTCCTCTACTCTTCTCGCTATATATTAACTGTTGTTTATGTAAATAGATGAATATTATTTGTATCATTTAAAGCCTCATTATGTAAAAATATATGTATATATAAATTGGACATTTGTTGTTGGCCATGGTCAAGTTTGAGCTCTTGTACGTCTAATTACGACACAACAAAAGTGGCGACGAGGATGCGCGATCTACAGAGCCAGTAAAAAGCTGAGGAAAACGGCGTCTATGCAAGTATAACAACTACATCTTTTAAACAAATCTGACTCTAGGATTAGGAAGAGGAAAAATAAGAAAATGGGTTAAGATTACATCTTTTAAACTATCTGAATCAAGAAAACAAAGGAGTAGAAAAGATCAGCATGACAAGTTCAAAGTTAATAATACCTTTTAGATGCTATAGCCCAGTGGAGGACACTTCGATCTTTTTGTACAAAAATTTGAGGCTTTCTTTTTGGCATCTGAAGAAGGAGATTAAAGTGCTGATTTTTACCTCGCTACCAGATTCTGAAACTTTGAAGCAAAGAATGTGGGGATGTAAATTTGTACAAGAGGACTCTATATATTCTGTACAGGGCAAAACTGATGCCACAATAAATTTAACAGTAGATGATTATTCTTTGTGCTTTACAATAGATACAGGAAGTCCAGTTACGTTAATACCTAAAGATATTTATAAGAATTATTGGCAAGGTAAAAGATTATTTCCAACAAATTTAAGATTAAAATCCTTTTGTGGTAAATCAATAGAGTTTATAGATCAAAGAAATGTTTTTGTAAAAGAAGCCAACCAATATTTACGATTAATAGTTGTAAATGAAAAAATCCAGGTAATTTTATTAGGAAGAGAATGGCTTAAACAGTTGAAACTTGATTATTCTATATTGTTTAGCATTAAAATTTTAAATAATGAATATAATAGAAATATATTTAATTATATAAAAATTTGATGGATATGTATGCAGATTTGTTTAACAAAGATTTGGGCTGTCTAAAGGACGTTAGAATAAATTTTAATTTAAAAAAGGATGTGACTCCTGTGTTTTGTAAGGCCAGAAGTTTACCTTTCTCTCCAAAAAAACAAAGTAAAGAATGAAATTGATCGTTTAGTGAATTCTTGCATTTTATAACCTATAGTTCATGCATATTGGACCGCTCCAATAGTACCGGCATCAAAAAAGGATGGTAGTGTAAGGATATGTGGTGATTTTAGATGTACAGCTAATAAAGCAATAGAATTAGATAGGTATCCCATTCCATCGATCGATGAGATCTTTTCAAAATTATCTACAAGCACCGTACTTTCGACTCTAGTCCTATCACAGGCTTACTTACAAGTAATGTTAGCGGAAGAAGCCAAAGCTGTTGTTGATATAAACACAACAAAGAGGATGTTTTCTTATAAAAGACTACCATATGACGTAGCGGTAGCACCAAATAAATTTCTGAGGATTATTGAAGGCCTATTTTCTGATTTGCCAGGTGTGGCCTGCTACATAGATGATATTTTGGTTGCAGGAAAATACTTTGAAGATCATGAAAAAAAGTTAGATCTAGTGTTTAGATGATTGCTAGAAAAAGGTTTAAAGTTAAACAGATATAAATGTAAATTTAAAAAGAAATCGGTGGAATTTTTAGGGTTTAAAATGGATAAATATGGACTGCATCCCTTAGAAAATAAAATTAAAGCAGTGGTAGAGGCGCCTGAACCTAAAGAATGTTTCGCAATTGAGATCTTTCATAGGACTCTTAATTTATTATTATAGATTCATAAAGAATATAGCAAACATTTTAGCGCTATTCTATCAACTTTTGAATAAAAATTGTAGATGGAATTTTGGACGAAAAATATCGAATGTTATTTAAAAAATGTAAATCATTATTAATGGACTATGGACTAGGCGTAATTCTGAGTCATAGAAATGATAGAAAGGAAGAATGCCCTATAGCTTTTGCTTCTAGAACATTAACTGAAGCGGAATTCTGATTTGCCAGGTGTGGCCTGCTACATAGATGATATTTTGGTTGCAGGAAAATACTTTGAAGATTATGAACAAAAGTTGGATCTAGTATTTAGATGATTGCTAGAAAAAGGTTTAAAGTTAAACAGATATAAATGTAAATTTAAAAAGAAATCGGTGGAATTTTTAGGGTTTAAAATGGATAAATATGGACTGCATCCCTTAGAAAATAAAATTAAAGCCGTGATAGAGGTGCCTGAACGTAAAGAATGTTTCGCAATTGAGATCTTTCAGAGGACTCTTAATTTATTATTATATATTCATAAAGAATATAGCAAACATTTTAGCGCTATTCTATCAACTTTTGAATAAAAATTGTAGATGGAATTGGACGAAAAATATCGAATGTTATTTAAAAAATGTAAATCATTATTAATGGACTATGGACTAGGCGTAATTCTGAGTCATAGAAATGATAGAAAGGAAGAATGCCCTATAGCTTTTGCTTCTAGAACATTAACTGAAGCGGAAAAACGGTACTCTCAACTAGAAAAGGAAGCGTTGAGCATAACTTATGGCGATGAGAAATCAAGACAATACTTACTGGAACGAAAATTCGTATTAGTCACAGACAACCGACCCTTAATTCATATATTTTCACCTCAGAAACCAATTCCCATATGTGCAGCATCCAGAATTAAAAGATGGTCCTTAAAATTAGCTGCATTTAATTATACTGAGGAGTTTCGAAAAGGTAGTGATAATTCCAATGTTGACGCATTGTCACGTCTTCCTTTAGAATCGAGTGTCAGGGAGTTTCTTGATGAAGACCAGATACTTCTTCTCAGGAAGTTGAATGAGGTACCGTTCTCTTTTAGGGAGGTGGCATATGAGAGACGTCCCGAGATAAAATACTGTCTATAGTATTAAGGAATGTTAGAGAAGGCAACTGTGTGTGTGTGTGTGGAAATTCACAAGGGTACTGAGGTAAAACCCACTAGCTCCTTATTATAAGATCAATGAGGAATTAAGTTTGGAGTTTGATTGTTTTCAATGGCGTGAAAGAGTGGTAATTCCCCAAAAATTAAGATCTTTAATTTTAAATGGCTTGCATAAAATACACATGGGGATTGTTAAAATGAAGATGATTGACAGACGGTATTTTCTGGTGGCCAGGCATAGACAGTAACATCAAAGAGTTAACTAGAGAATGTAGAGTATGCCAAGAATCGGCAAGCATGCCCCGGGCTACCTTCTCGGAATGGACTTGGCCCGAAAAACCGTGGCATCGACTTCATCTTGATCTAGCGGGTCCGTTCATGGGAAGAATGTTTTTGGTTCTCGTGGACGCATACTCAAAGTGGATAAAAAAATTTATCATCAAAGATATTACCAAAAAAACGATTATAAGTCATCTTAGAGAAATTCTCGCCAGAATTGGATTGCCCTAATATTTTGTTACAGATAACGGAAGACAGTTTGTCTCCGGTGAATTCGAGCAATTTACCAAAATGAATGGTATACGGCACACTAAGACCAGTCCGTATAATCCTAGTACAAATGGTTTAGCTGAGAGATATGTAAGAGAGTTTAAAAACCTTTTGAGAAAGAATAATGGGAAGGATGATTTAGAGACGAATCTACAAAGCTTCCTATTTGTTCATAGAGCATCCCCCCAAACTGTAATAAAGGAATTCCCCGGCGGAACTGCTAATGAAGAGAAGTTTAAGATCAAGATTCTCGAATTTAATACCAAGATGAGAAATCCGCGAGAGGTATTTCATGAGGCCGTAAGAAGGCAGGAGCAGTTTACTACAGGTTGCGAGGTTTATTTCCGCAACTATGCAACTGGACCTAAACGGTAAAAAGGTACCATTTTGGAATTATTGAGCTACCGTCACTACCTTATAAGTTGCGAGGGCGTCGTGTATAAGAGGCATATCAATCAATTGCGACCCGTGAGAAAGAAACAAGTGGAGACAAAAAATTTGATACTTCCTCGAACATCAGGAGAGAAGCCTGTAGGTGGAAGTCAGAAATAAAGTGAAGAGGAGGTTCCAGAGGTTACATCAGGAAACATGGAGGAGACTGCTTCTGTGCACGTACCATCTTGCACTCCTATACCAGGGCCTGTTGCTGTGCACGTGCCCTCTTGCACTCCTAAACCGGAGGCTGCCGCTGTGCAAGTGCCCGTCCGCAGTCCTAGACCTCAGAGAGCCAGGAAACCCCTAGACCGACTGGAGTATTATTAAGGGGGGAGATGTGTTGTGTATGTAAATAGATGAAGATTATTTGCATTCTTTAAAGTCTCATTATGTAAGAATATATGTGTATCTAAATTGGACATTTTTGTTGGCCAAACGAAAAGAATCTGAGGCTCTTTATTGGACACGACAAAAACAACAACGGCATTCCAGAGTAAAATAAATCATCAGAGATAGATAAATATTTTTCGAATGAATTAAAATAAATATAATCGATACTGAGAGAGAGTTGAATTTAAAAAAATAGAAAATTATTATTTTCGAAATATAAATAGCTGAGAGGATTCCAGCAAACCGCATCTAAAATATCAGGTTTTTTTTTTTTTTTTTTTGCTGCATGTTTTAATTTGCATATACCTATTTTACATATCTCATATTGTATTTAAAAATCGTTAACCATTTCTTCTAACTTTTGGCGAAATGGTGTTTTATTAATTTATCATTTGATATTATTAGGGTTCTTTCCTGGTATTCAAAAAGTAAAAATACGTGTCGTTCAGTTATATTTTTCAATTTATCAAACAATTTGGCCGCTGAATCGCTGATTCTGGTAGGGCGCCATCTAGCGAATAAAGTTGTAACTAAAATCAATTTCGAATTTTTCATTATTTGCCATAAAAATCCCATTGCATCCTGAACACAATGGTGTTTACCGCATTGCTCTAGCGCAAATATTCGCGAAGTTATTAATTTTTAAAGTTGTGCGGGACTTTTGGATCACCCTGTATATATATATGTAGTAATTGTGATTAATATCAATTTTCATAGGCTATCGTTGTTATTTTACAATAGCCAAACTGCCATATGTAAAAGTTATATAATATTTTTAGATATTTTTCATAGTTATACAGAGAAAATATCACTCGATGTATATATAAATATATATATATATATATATATATATTATACCTACTGTGAATTTTGGTTTTAATATCCATATAGCTCTCATTTATATTTAGTCTTTCCTTATTAAAAATAATGGTTCTACTTTATAATCATATGTTCACTATATAAATAGATATTTATTGTTTCACAAAAACAGATAAAATAGTTGGGCCAAAAACAATAGTTAAGAAGGCCTTTTTATACATAAATATTTTATACTTAAAAATAGTTTAAAAGTTAAAGATTTTTCACAAATAAATCACCGATAACTATTTGAAACGTTATAAAATATTGCTAGGGTGTTGGCTATTTTTCACTTTATTAAATAAAGGAGGGCCGTAGAAATTGTAAAAAGGTGAAAAATTTTAATTTCTGGAGGAAACAAAGCAGTATCCGTTCATTTTATTTATAAACTGTTGGAACTTTGTCAGACTCAAGTCCGAATGAAAAAGGAGGAGGGGGAGCAGTGACAAGATCGCTAAAAAACCTGAACTCAGCTGGAATGGGTGATAGTACCCTATAAGGGCTCCAGGGATACAGAATGAGTCTGTACTCTATGTTTGGAGCGGCTTATATGGCGTCTGTTCCTCATGTCAAAGGCAGCCATTTCATTCTGGAGCTAAATCGGCCTGCCACTGAGTAGTGCTCCCAGTCTTAATGGCAAAGAAAGACGCATTCTACTTCACCTATCGCCTAATCATGATGTTTGTCAAAAGTGTCAAGCTCTACAGACTTGATAAACTAATATGATTGAGTGGAGTTAAGAAGGAAGAAGAACACTTGTTGAAGGGAACAAATGTTTCTTGAGGTTTTTTTTTTTATATTTCTCCCGTGATTTCTGATTCTATAAGATAAGAGAAATGACATAATTAAATTTTCATAATAAAAATAGAGTTTTAAAAAATAATGATCTTTTGATAATTCTCAAAAATAATTCTCACTAACAATGAAATAGTACTATAGTACCAATGAAATAGTACTTGGGTAACAATGAAATAGTACTATAATATTTCTCCCGTGATTTCTGATTCTAAGATAAGAGAAATGACATAATTAAATTTTCATAATAAAAATAGAGTTTTAAAAAATAATGATCATTGATAATTCTCAAAAATAATTCTCACTAACAATGAAATAGTACTATAGTAACAATGAAATAGTACTATAATATTTCTCCCGTGATTTCTGATTCTAAGATAAGAGAAATGACATAATTAAATTTTCATGATAAAAATAGAGTTTTGAAATATAATGATCATTGATAATTCTCAAAAATAATTCTCACTAACAATGAAATAGTACTATAGTAACAATGAAATAGTACTATAGTAACAATGAAACAGTACTATAGTAACAATGAAATAATACTATAGTAACAATGAAATAGTACTATAGTAACAAAAAGAATTTGAACTTGAAGCATTCAAATAGAATTGCTGATATAAAAATGAATCTAAATATATAAATAAAAATTTGATTTTGAGATCGGTATTTTGATAAAGACAAAAATTAAAAAAAAAACACAAATTTACAATATGAAGCTGTTAAATATGATTAAGAAATTTAAAAATTTATAAATTAATATAATGCAATTATAACTAAATTTTAGCTAATCCATGTTAGAATAAGAATAATGAAAGATTGGTGAATATATTTAATGTGACTTTAATGAATTAAGATAGATAAATTAGTTTGAAAATAAAATGAGAATACTGTAATTGAGAACTGATTATAGAATTTCAAATTAAATTTAACCAAATTTGAAGATAAAATTTTGAATCAAGGTGAATCACATTGTAAACCTGAGGTGATATTTTGAAAGTTTTAAAAAATCACAGTTGATGAAAGCAGTCTAGTGCAAGGGTCGGCAACCTGCGGCTCTTTAAATGTGAAGCAGTTCCATACGCAAATGTTAATCATACAGGTACTATTTATTGTTGCCAAGAAAAAAATTTAGCTTTTTAAAAACTTTGAAATTTTGTTAATTGTAATTTTTGATTCTTTCAACATAAAGGTTTGACAACCCCTGGTCTAGTGAATTGATATTGGGTTGTCTATAAGTCACTATGAGTTGGTTAAACAGAGTACTGTGACCAGAATCGATTGGATGATCTGCCGAAGACAATCTCGAAATACTTGGGAATTGAGGCAAGGAGTAACTCCAAATTGGTCAAAAGTTCCAATGTTTCATTCTGAAAACGAGGCAATACAAAAAAAGCGGCTTACTTTGCAGAAAAGAGATGGATTTCATTTTAAAAGTTGTTTTCATGTGATCTACAAGAATTTCTAAATTAAGTTTACACTACAATAAATTGAAAAAGAGGGAGTATCTCTCGAAATTTTTTGACAAAATAAAAATTGTTTTTCTTTTAGAGATCCAGAGGTATGCCCTTTTTTACATACACGGGGTGTTACATTTTTAAAATAACGATTTTGCAACGTTGTAGCTCGCGAAAAAAATGCGCGATTCCGGTGATGTTATATTTATTCGAAAGAGCAAGCATTGATTAATATTTCATCAAAAAACCTATTTTTAAATATTCGAAATGCCTAAAATTATAAGTGATTTTATAAAGGGTTACGTTTCAAATTTCCAAGAAAACCGATGACGCTAGAGGGTCTCTGGAAAGTCTGATAATGTAACCTTTTACAAAATAACTTATAATTTTAGGCATTTATTTTTTAAAAATAGTTTTTCGATTAAATATAAATCAATGCTTGCTTTTTCGAATAAATATAACATCACTTGAATCGCGTGCTTCTTTCGAGAGCTACATCGTTTTGCAAAATCGTTATTTTAAAAAATAGAACATCCTGTATTCATATTTGAATTTTAGAGAGAATTTCTTTCGCGGTTTTAATATTTGGGCAAAAGAGTGAGTCAGCCTTGTGCTTATTGTTGGAAGGCAAGGAAACGGAAACAAGATGGGGCATTGTTTACAATCTGACAACGTGTGGTCACCCTCGCAGTGTAGGCAGCGCGGTGCATTAGAACAAGTAGGGGCGTGTCAGGTAGCGGTGGAAGGGGAAAGTGACTCGCGTTCAGGCTATTGAGAGGATTGAATATTCAATTTGATTTTTTAGGCGGTTAAGAAGAGAGTAAGATGAAATATTTGTTTCATAAATAGCATGACGACTCTAGGTCTTACTGATGAATGTGCGGAAAAGCTTGCCATCAATTGTGTTATTGTCCAAAGAAGAGAAGAGTTGAGATAACTCGTCTTCTTTATAGATGTCTGGGATGTAGAAAACGGTGTACCTGTGTTTAAAGGAAAGAGGTAATGTAACCAGTATGTCAGTGTTCTTGGTGGCAGCTCAAATATTTCAAATAGTCTGTCAAGGTTAAGTTTACTATTTGTGTGCATAATGTTGCGGGACACCTTGGTGTGCATGATGGGGATGTTTAGGGAATTGGATGGAACTAGGGCGTGCAAACGGGAGGATAGGGGGGATTGGCAGCGGTTGTTTTGACTGAGGGTAAGGTGGAAGGGGTTACATTTTGTATCGAAATGTTTGGGTAGGAGCGTGGGCGGTTTTTATAGGTGGGTAGGGTATAAGCAGGTGAATGGGTGGGTGGTAGCAGAAGTATTGGAAATATGAGGGGAGAGCGGCGAGAGGGCTGTGGGAAGTTGCTAGGTAGTGGCAGGAGGATAAGGATGGAGAGTTTTGGGTATTGTTAGGAGGATTGGATGAAGAACGAGTGTAAGGGGTGGAGATTTTCTCAGTGGCAGTAACTGAAGGACCTTCGATAGTAGAGCTACTAAGTATCTTATTAAAATGCTTGAAAAAAATCTTTCAATTCTGGTCTATTTCGTTTATATTTAATGTGAAAATATTACAGAAGAAGGTATTTTTGTTTTAAATTACAATGAGAATTTTATATAGAAAATATTTATTTTTACTCAATTTAATCAATATTGATTTAATGGCTATGCAAATACAGCTTCCCCAATTTTAAACTATAGCGTGAGTCAGAGAAAAAAATACAGTCACATTAATCAATAGTTTATTTGAAATGTCGGTTGATTTTTTTTCTTTGAATCAACTTCCAACCAAGGAATTATATTTGCAAGTAGCTCTGCAACTCCGGTAACAAGAAGCTCCATGGGACATCTGTCAATCATCCCTGGACTCCGGGGGGACAGGTGTGAGGGGTTCTCGGAATCTTATCGGAAAATAAGGAAAACGGGACGCCTCGGTGGCTGACCACTCTCATTATGATTATATTTACCTTGGGATAAGTTGTTATCTCTCTCCCTATAAATACCTCTTGTATATAATTTTATTGGAGAACTAAAAGGTAAATACCCTTTATAATAAATAATTATTTCTAAATTTGCTCTTGCTTTATTTATCTCCGCGAAAATATTCAGAACTAAAATGTGAGTATTTTTAATAAAATTGTATTTATTTAAAATGTATGAATTTTTTTTAGGTTATTTGGGTACAATGTAATTTAGGTACAATTATATGTAAAAAAGTTGTTTTTATTATTCACTAGACGTATGACCCGGCTTCGCCCGAGAATTCCCCCGATTGCAATTTCCTTCATACTGAAAGTACATCAATAATAAATATTAGAAGTGCCATAGAATAGCAATACATAAGTAACACATAAACTATAGGAAAAAAGTGTGTGTGATGGCAAAAATTGTATTATATTAGTGTTTAGGTACTTGATTTAATTAATATAGTTGATATAATAATTTATATTATATATAATATAAATGAGTTTTAAAAATTGTAAAAAAAATGCATCGGTCGGGAATCGAACCCGGCGTGGAACCACTGAACCACCGATGCTTATAAAAAATGGCCATATTTGGGTATTCATTCCATTCCGGATTACTCCGCGTAAAAAAAAAGTTCTTCAAATGAAAAAAAGAAATAGCCAAGAACACTAATCAAAATGTAGCCGAATATTTTCCTCAGGTTTATAAAAAGCGACATGCAAAATTTAGTACCAATTGGTTCAGTAATTTTTGAGTTTATCGCGAAACAGACAGACATTGACTTTTATATATATAGAGATTAGTTCATTTGGAAATGGTTGCTTTATAATTTGATAATAAAATGTATTATTGATTTATATTGAAAAAAAAAACAATAGTCACATACACACAATTTTTCATTTCAAAATTTTAATACAGATGGCACTATTATACTATATATATATATATCTTTAAAAAACGAAAGAAAAAAATAAAAGATAAAAAGATCAGGTGTTGAAATCAATATTAAAAATGGCATATCCTGACCAGGAGCACATGTGCTTTTCAGAAGGCAGAGCGCCATCTGGTGGAACAGAAATCAACTATTCATTGATTTAGCCTGTTCCCTGATATTTGGCCAACCCAATTTCTTGATAAATCAAGAAAAGCCATCCACGAACGCGTTTCGCGCTTTTGGCGCTCGTCAGCGTGGAGTAGGCTGAACCATTGCGACCAAAAAATAATTTTTGATCCCAATGGCTTCCTGAAAAACCAAGAAATGGGTATTTAAGGCCAAACTTGCGTAAATACGCTTAGCACATTAAAAAACGAAAGAAAAAAATAAAAGATAAAAAGATCAGGTGTTGAAATCAATATGCTCCTGGTCAGGATATGCCATTTTTAATATTGATTTCAACACCTGATCTTTTTATCTTTTATTTTTTTCTTTCGTTTTTTAATGTGCTAAGCGTATTTACGCAAGTTTGGCCTTAAATACCCATTTCTTGGTTTTTCAGGAAGCCATTGGGATCAAAAATTATTTTTTGGTCGCAATGGTTCAGCCTACTCCACGCTGACGAGCGCCAAAAGCGCGAAACGCGTTCGTGGATGGCTTTTCTTGATTTATCAAGAAATTGGGTTGGCCAAATATCAGGGAACAGGCTAAATCAATGAATAGTTGATTTCTGTTCCACCAGATGGCGCTCTGCCTTCTGAAAAGCACATGTGCTCCTGGTCAGGATATGTCATTTTTAATATTGATTTCAACACCTGATCTTTTTATCTTTTATTTTTTTCTTTCGTTTTTTAATGTGCTAAGCGTATTTACGCAAGTTTGGCCTTAAATACCCATTTCTTGGTTTTTCAGGAAGCCATTGGGATCAAAAATTATTTTTTGGTCGCAATGGTTCAGCCTACTCCACGCTGACGAGCGCCAAAAGCGCGAAACGCGTTCGTGGATGGCTTTTCTTGATTTATCAAGAAATTGGGTTGGCCAAATATCAGGGAACAGGCTAAATCAATGAATAGTTGATTTCTGTTCCACCAGATGGCGCTCTGCCTTCTGAAAAGCACATGTGCTCCTGGTCAGGATATGCCATTTTTAATATATATATATCTATACAAATAATATTAATATATTCCAAAATAGTTTTTATTAATACAAGAAAGTATTTCATCAGAAAATATTATACTGTAATAAAAATATTTATGATTTGTATTTCAAAATATATTCTCAAGCAAATTTTAAAATTATGTATATGATCGATATATATTGTTCTGAATATTTTCAAGTTTAGTTTTAAAAAAAAATGTTTCTAGATAAAAACTCTCAAAAATATTAAAATTAAAAAAATATATATCTTAAGAATCCTTCTAGTGGAACAATTGAAGGTAGGTCTTATTATTTGTAGTCCTTCTGTTCAGTGCGACGTGTAATAAAGCGATAGACTTTGTTGTCTCTCTTTCGAATTCACATGTACTATCTTTGCGCCGTCCTGATCAGACAAAGAGAACATAATTAGCATCTATGTACGACCTAACAAAATTAATATCGAAGTTATATCTATCACTAGCCGAATGACCCGAGCAACGCCCGGGATTTACCCGATTAAATGTTTTTATTCAAATACTTTTCGTTACAATTATAAATTAGCTCAGTGGATGTCAATCTTGTGAAACGTCCCGCTCCAAACTTTGTGTTTTTTAAAATATAAAGATAAAAATGTAAATTTTCACATCGATATTTGAAAATTCTTTTATTTTAATTTTCAAATGCTATTCGTTACAATTAGAAATTAGCGCCGTGTATTTCACTCTTGTGAAACGTCCCGCTCCAAACTTTCCATGTACATTAGGTCAGCTGATATTACCTCCTATTTTCACCTCGAGAGGCGCTGCTTGCGAGCGAAAGGGCAAATTTGCAAAGCACATTTGAAATTAATTCTAAGAATATTCGAGATAGAGACCTGAAATTTTCACAAAAGTTTTTTCCAGATTCTATTCTATATACTGTTGAAAGTTCAGTCAGATTAGTTATGTATTGTGGACGTGTATAGCCGACAAACATACACACATACATACATACATACATAGGGATAAATCGGCCGCTCGAAAAAAAGTATATATCGATGAAAGAAACATGTGATTCTATAAATTTCTTTACTAATATTATGTGATTTTGTCTTCTAGGAGTATAAAAGAAATTCGTTATACAAATTTTCATTGTCAAATCATTTTGTATATATATTTTAAATATTATATAGAAACAAATATATTTTAAGATACTGATAATTTATATAATGATGATTGTACATATTGACCCCCAGACACTTCTTTCTTTTATCAAAATTCGAAACTATTACAGACGTATAAGTCTGTATAAACGCGTATGATTCTTTTTTAAAAATCGAACAATTTCTACTGCATTACTGCAATGAAAAAATTAATCGGCAGGCCCTCCCATTAATTTTTCCATTGCAGTAAAGGCAGTAGAAATTGTTTATTTTTTAAAAAGAATTATACGCTAATAGTTTCGAATTTCTATAACAGATGGCGCGCTAATACTTCTTTCTTTTGCAGTTTTTTTTCCACTTTCTCATTTTTAATATCATATGACTATTTTTTTCACGGCCTAATATTTTTGTAAATGTATGTATAGACAAATGTAAAGGCATACATGTATGACAGCGCAAGTGTCCCTAGAGGGATATATCGCTTCAAATTGAAATAAATAAATTGCCAAATTATACTAATATATTGAAACCATGGTATTAGTCTATATATCATATATTTGTGTATAAGTACTTCTATAATTCAATTTGCATTTTATTAAATAATGGACATTTATAAATTTTTATACAAATAATTACATTTCATCATCTTAAAGATTCTACCGAGAGAGTTTAATGTTGCTATATTTTGTAGTCTGTTTTCTACACTCATGTTTTTTTTTTTATTAGAGCCTTTAATGATGGAGCAATACAAACATAATTAACTTTGTGTCGAATTTACCATATATATATTACACATTGATATGTCTGAACTAATGTTTAATCTGCATATACACATTATTATATATATAAAGCTTGCTCCGTGTTAAAAGAATAAATTTATTTAACAAATTTAATAAGAAAAATCAAGGGATATGTCTTTAATTTTTTTTTAAATATATTTAGCAGGCTTTCTGATCAGTATGCCCTTTCAACAGGAGACCTAGAAATACCTAGGTATACTGGAACTATCTGCAGTTATGTATAATGTCTTTGTATTATGTATAAAGTATTGTAAAGATAGGGGCTGCCTGGCCGGCATTCATAGTTCTTCAAATTAAAGATACTTCGGCCAGTAAATATTTTTATTGTCTCGACGTTTCGACAAACATCTTTTGTCCTCGTCAGGATCGAAAAAAAATTAAAACATTTGGCAAAGCGTTTAAAATTATATATATAGAATATAATATATAGAATAATTTTAAACGCTTTGTCAAATGTTTTAATTTTTGTTCACTCCTGACGAGGACAAACAATTCTTGTCGAAACATGGAAACAATATAAAAAGATTTACTGGCCGAAGTGTCTTAATTTGAAGAATGTATAAAGAAATTGTATTACGTATTATTATGTATTCGCCGTAATAATATTATTTACCAAGTAATAAGAAAGCACGAAATATTTGGACAACCTTATACTTCTAAATAGACAAAGGTCGTCTCTCCCGTCAAAATAGACGTCAAAACTAAATGCCATCTATTGACCGTCGCCGCAAACTAGCGGCCTCGGTTCGGTGACAAAGCCACAACACCAGATTTGGCAAACTGAAAAGCCTCCACCTAGAGACCATGGTTTCGGGCAAATGGCCCTCGTCAGCCTAGGGCGGACTTTATTCCGTGAGATCCACCCGGGATATAATGGAATCTTGACAATCTGCCAAAGGCAATCTACCCGGAAAAATTTCCATCTGTATTTTAGCCATATATTTGGCCCAGCCACTTTGCTAGCTAAACACCTCTTTGGCTGCTAGCTAGTTTGCGGCGACGGTCAATAGATGGCGTCTGGTTTTGACATCTATTTTGACGGGAGAGGCGACTCTTTGTCTCTTCGGATAAAATATCCTCCCGGCAAAATTCCCATCTAACTTATACTTGTATATACCTAGACCGAGTTATCCTTTTGAAGGTTTATTTATGCCAACGAAAGCTCAAATTTGAGTTCCAGTATCAACTATGTGATTTTTCAAAATTGAAATATAATTTTAAATGAAAAATGATAAAATAAAATTAAAATATAATCGTATTTACGCAAGTTTGGCCTTAAATACACATTTCTTGGTTTTTCAAGAAGCCTCTGGGACCAAAAATCTTTTTGATCGCAGTGGTACAACCTACTCCACCCTGACGAGCGCCAAAAGCGCGAAACGCGTTCGTGGATGGCTTTTCTTGATTTATCAAGAAATTGGGTTGACCAAATATCAGGGAACAGGTTAAAATCAATATTTAGTTGATTTCTGTTCCACCAGATGACGCTCTGCCTTCTGTAAAGCACATGTGCTCCTGGTCAGGATATGCCAATTTTATTTTAAATAATTTTATATACAGGGTGCTTCAAAAAAATGTATACACACTTTGAACTTTCATAGAAAATTTATTTACCGTTCTACAAAGTTAAATTTCAGGAAAATAGAAAACTGAAAGTCCAATATAAATGAAACATAAATAACAAATGTTAATACTGTTCAAATTGGTGACCTGCAGCATCAATACAATTCTGAGTACGAGTCACCACAGATTCTGTACATCGTATCAAAACGTCCAATGAGATTTCTCTACACACTGCTTGAATCTCATTCCAAAGAATGTCTAGGTTACGTGGTTTACGTTTGTACACCCCATCTTTTACTGTGCCCCACAAGAAGAAATCCAGTGGTGTAAGGTCTGGAGAGCGTGCTGGAAACTCGATTGGCCCCCCGGCGTCCTATCCACTGGCCCGACAAATTTTTATCCAGCACGCTCTCCAGACCTTACACCACTGGATTTCTTCTTGTGGGGCACAGTAAAAGATGGGGTGTACAAACGTAAACCACGTAATCTAGACATTCTTTGGAATGAGATTCAAGCAGTGTGTAGAGAAATCTCATTGGACGTTTTGATACGATGTACAGAATCTGTGGTGACTCGTACTCAGAATTGTATTGATGCTGCAGGTCACCAATTTGAACAGTATTAACATTTGTTATTTATGTTTCATTTATATTGGACTTTCAGTTTTCTATTTTCCTGAAATTTAACTTTGTAGAACGGTAAATAAATTTTCTATGGAAGTTCAAAGTGTGTATACATTTTTTTGAAGCACCCTGTATAAGAATAATTTACAGAACTAATAACATTTAAAATCAGTGATAGCTCTTTTTGAATTTTATTCAAAAATTAGAGAAAAAACTAATTTCTAGCCGCACATTAGAGGCTCCCGAGAAATGCTAAATGCATTCTCTAACAAAAGAAGGTATATTATCAGACCGTAACTATCATTTTTTAAAATTTCTTTTTGATATATTTATTCTAAATGGACCTGAAAATTAGGAATTTTCTTCTTTAATATGTTTTAGATTTACCAGATATTTGGGGGTGTATATAAAATATGAAAATTGAAATTTAGCATAAAGTTCATCTGAACTCAAATATTTCACAGTTAAAGCTATGTTAATTGTTAACATTAATATTAAACTATACTATATTTCTCGCTTTTAAATATTTTATGTTTGAGATTACTCTTAAAAATACATATTCTCATTACGAAAAGCTAATAGAAAATTAATTTGCATTAGCTCGCCATCTGTTATCAAAATTCGAAACTATTATAGACGTGTATTATTCCTTTTTAAAAAATAAACAATTTCTAATGCCCTTACTGTAATATAAAAATTAATGAGAGGACCTGGCATATCATTGGTGAAGCATCAGTATCACTATAAAAGAATAACCGAAAAATGCAATATAACAGCGGTGTGGTAGATTAAACTGGAGAAACCGCTGGGAGGGTTCACCACTGATGAGCCAGGCTCCCCCATTAATTTTTCCTTTACAGTAAGGACAGTATAAATTGTTAATTTTTAAAAAATATTCATACGCACCTTTAATTGAAAATTGTTTGAGTCGAATTTCATTTCTTTATGAATATATACAATAAAATAAGATATTATAACTATTAATATTTTATATTCATTAAATATGCATCCATTTACTAAGGTGAAAAATTTAACGCATATTAAACGAACTTTCCCTCAATAAGATCTCAATTTCAAATTCACAGCGTTGCAAACATCAGATTATTGTGATACGAGGCCAGCCGGAGAGAAAGCTTGTGCGGTGTATTACCAGTCATTGTATATGCGTCTAAGGTCATACCGTCCCGGTACTATCAAACCTCTTTTCCGACCCACTGTATCTTTGTTCTAGCACTATCAAGCCACTATATTTGTGATTGCAGATTTTAGCTTTTATTAATTTGTGCCTAAATTGTCCCGTTTGTTTGCGAAAGAGCATTGCTCGATGCAAATATTTGAATGTAATTCTACTGCCTTAAAAACTTATGTTCATAGTTTGCCTAAATACCATTTCTAGGATTCCACCTTTTAGTGCTGCATATAAAAGCAGAATGATCCAATACATTATTGGAGCTCTAATGAAACGGTCTGGTAGATTAAATTGGCGAAATGCTGGGAGGTTTCACCACTGATGAGCCAAGCCCTCCCAATATTTTTTCATCGCAGTGAGAACAGTAGAAGTTTGCTTTATTTGGGAAAAAAAAATTCGCGTCTTGTATCCATTCAATAGATGCTATTTTATCGAAACATGTAATCTTTGACTGGGGGTTCAAGTTTTATTAGTTCATGAAAAAGGCTTAGAAATAAAATGAAAAAGGTTGTATAAATATGACAATTTATTAAATTTTCTAAGATATTTATTGTTATGCTTCATATTATCTTTGTTTTAATAGATCAAAAACAATCTCTAACTCCGCTATTGCCGGTCCCAAGCCCGGATAAAAAAGAAGGAGGTGGAGCTGTAACAAGCTCGCAAAAGAACCTGGGTTCAGCTGGCCCAGCTGATAGTACCCTGTGAGGGCTCCTAATCCAGGGATACAGGATGAGCCGCGTTTGTTCTCTATGTTAAGAGCGGCTGCAAATGGCGTCTGTTCCTCGTGTGAGAGGTGGCCATTTCTTTTGGAGCTAAGTCGTCCTGCCACTGGGGAGTACTTCCAGTCTTAATGACAGAGACAGACGCATTCTACTTTACCTAGTCATGGTGGTTGCCAAACAGACACCATAAAGTGTCACAACTTAATACCCTAATATGATTGAGTGGAGATAAGAAACAACAATTTGTAAAGGAACAATTTGTTTTGTCAAATAATTTTCACACTATGAGCTCTTCTTTAATGACATACAAAAAACATCATGCTTCGCCTATTTTTTATTTCATTTTTGTTTAATTTTTGTGCCCGGGCCGGACGGGGTCACACCCGTGGTATATGAGGGAGAAGGAAATTTGTGTATGAAATAAATTATTATTATAAAAATTACAATCAGAAAGTTAAAAATCTTATAATATTAAATTTTGCGAATTATTTTTCATTAAATCCAATATATGCATTTCTATTATCGAAAGATTTAAATATGGATTGCTCTATATTCAGAACTATTTAAAAATATATTTTAGAAAATATATAAACCCTAATTAAAATGTAAATAATAATTGAATTTTTCTCTTTTTTTTTCTCAAATAATATTGTAGAGTTGAAGAATTTACTATAATATTTGTCGTGTGGGGATGTCTACAATTTATCTTTATTTTCTGAAGATTTACAGCAAGACAGTTCTTTTAATTTCTCACTAGCAGACCTGTGGATAAATATTTTGAATAATGAGATTTATATGGATAATTCTTGTTCTTGAAGCGAAGAATTCTAACTATCTGGATATGTATTTCTATTTACACAGATTTTGGCCATAGATTTGTCCTAGCCACTTTGCCAGCTAAACACCTCTTTGGCAGAGATTGTGTAGTTTCCATTTGATATATTTTTGATCTCATGGAATGAAGTCCGTCATAGGCTGACGAGAGACTGATTTTTCGGCTCCTCGCATTTACAATATATATGTATGAAAATTGAAGTTGTATAAGCTTATGATTTTGCTTTGTTTTAAAGCATAACTTAAAGCTTAAAAAGCAACACAATAAAACAAAGAAAAACCTATAATTGCCAATGATTTAATAACTAACTAACTATAAAAAAAAACAATATCAAAATTGATGATGATAAAAAATTGGATATGTCTGCCAGAAAAATGCTTCTACGAATTAAAAAATAAAAATATTTACAAAATTAACATATAAACTTCAAACAATATATATATTTATCGAATATTATTAAAGCTTGTGTACCCTTTTATCAATTGTAGATATAAATATTATATTTGCTAATTGAATATATAAAAATGTTTTATTGTTTTTCTAAATAGTATTTTCATTTAATTTGACATATCTGACGCGATATCCCATCTTGGGATACTTGCGCCTAAATACATTTTAGCAGCTTATATACAATACACTTTATAGACAATTCAAAATAAAAGCTAAAAGGTTTGTATTTTCAAACAGAAAAGAAAATCTAAAATGAATCTACAAAAATTACTTAATATTACATAGATGTCTTTGTTATATACGAACTAGCCGAATGACCCGGGCAACGCCCGTGTTTTACCCGATTGAATGTTTTTATTCAAATACTATTTGTTACAATTATAAATTGGCGCCTTAAATAAATGCATATATTAGTTAATAACTATAGCCTATGTGCTTTATCTGTCTATGTACTGTTGGCTTCCGTAGGCGTCTCTTACTGGGAAAAAGAAAGAGAGGATTCCATTTAGTTATTAACTAATATATGCATTTATTTAAGGAGCGACCCGCTCCAACACAATAGTTACAAAAACCAAAAAGCGAGTGGGGGGGGCAAAGGTGGCGTGATCGTAGCCAACCAATAGGAGAGCGCCATTCCAAAAAAAAAAAAAGCAAACGGTGACAGAGATAAAAAATTATTAAGAACGCATGACGCTCGTAACTTTATATAGAATTCGCACATTTCTTCGATAGGATGAAAATAATTTATTCTTTATCTATAAAAGATTAGACATTCTATCAATAAATATATTGTCTTGATTTTCTTTTCCACAGAAGCAGCTAAGATCATCCGTTGCCACGTTTTTCGCCAGAGAGAGAGAGAAAATCTGCAAAATTACTATGATTTATAATTAACTGTGCGTTGTAAAATTTTCGACGAAATAGAGTATATAAAAAAGTCGAATAAATCAATTCCATATTTATATTTCCAAGTCTCAAAGTTTATTAGGTTCAAAGAGATCACTGGTAAAATTGTACTAAAAATAATTCCCTTGAAATATTTTTGATATCTTAAACAGTAATTCTTCAGTTTGTAATCGAAATTATATTTAAATTGACGCTCTTGTTTATAATAATTCTATTTAATATTTTATGATCTACTAGCGGACGTACCCGGCTTCGCCCGGGTTTTACCCGAGTAAAGGTTTTTCTAACGAATCTCTCGATAAAGTGAACATTTTTTCCCGGTCCCTTGAAAAATACTCGATAAGTTGAATAAAATCAATATTAATTGGTTCCTTCGGTAATTGGAAGTTAAAGGAATAGTATATTGCCTTGGAATTGTATCATTATTCTTGTATGGATGTACCCGGCTTCACCCGGGTTTTACCCGAGTAAAGGTTTGTCTAACGAATCTCTCGATAAAGTGAACATTTTCCCCCGGTCCCTTGAAAAATACTCGATAAGTTGAATAAAATCAATAATAATTGGTTCCCTCTGTAATTGGAAGTTAAAGGAATAGTATCTTGCCTTGGAATTGTATCATTATTCTTGTCTAAAATAAATTGCCGTGTCATCCTGAATTTTGTCTTTCCTAATTTTCTACATTACAAAATCATCGTATCATCATGATAATATTTAGAGCAGATTGTTGAATTATTACAGATAAATTAGAATATTTACCTTGATTATTTTTAGGCGAAGAGTTATTTCAAAAATTTTATTTGCTAGAAACCTTCCCAGTACTATCTACTTATATATTTGCCTTATTCTGTCTGTTTGTTTGTCTGAAGCTTTGTCTGTTTGTCTGAAGCTTTGTCTGTTTGTCTGAAGCTCACGGATAGAATGCGCGCTCATTGGCTGTAGATACGATGTACTAGAGCGCCATCTGTTATCAAATTATAAAATTATTTTAGAGGCGTAATATTCTTTTTATTTTTTTTTTATTTATTTATTGTTTTTTATTATTTTTTATTCATTTATTTATTTTTTTTTTTTATTTTTTATTTATTTTTTTTTTTTTCTATTTTTTTTTTTATTTTTTTTTTATTTTATTTTTTTTTATTTATTTATTTTTATTTTTTTATTTTTTTTTTATTATATATTTTTTTAATTTTTTTTTTATTTTTTTTTATTTTTTTTTATTTTTTTATTTTATTTTTATTTTTTATTATTATTTTTTTAATTTTTTTATTATTTTTTTTTATTTTTTATTTTTTTTTATTTATTTATTATTATTTTTTTATTTTTTTTAATTTATTTTTTTTATTTTTTTATTTTTTTTATGTAAGTTTGCCTCTCTCATAAACCTGTCTATACAGACCACCCTGACTATAGCGACCACTCTAGACAACCCTGTTATCAGCTGCCTGTCTATACAGACCACCCTGTCTATAGCGGTCACCTTAGGCAACCCTGTTATCAGCAGTGTGATACATCCACCTGTCTATACAGACCACCCTGTCTATAGCGACCACTCTAGACAACCCTGTTATCAGCTGTGTGATACATCCACCTGTCTATACAGACCACCCTGTTAATAGCGACCACCCAAGTCAACGTTTTTAAAATATATTCGCACTCGGGTAAACCCCGGGCGTTGCCCGGGCCATTCGTCTAGTACTAAATAACTTCCCAAAGTTTCATGGCGTTCCAATGAGTGGTTTGGTCAGGCATAAAGGACAAACAGACACACACACACACACACACATTCATTCATTTTTATATATATAGATTCTAAGTTTGATATAATAATTTCACTATAATACTGATATTCAAAAAATGAATATAACAATATATTTTGATTTAAAACATTATTGATTATTATATTTTATATTTACATATATGTTAGATTTTACATAGCGCCCTCTCTAGGGTAAAGATAAAATTATTCAGAACTATAATTTTGCTATAATGAATCAATATTTCTGAAATTAGTGAATCGAAGAGAATAAAATATTACGGAAGACTACTTTTTTCTCAGAGAACTGTACCATCCCAGAATCTATGATTTTCTCTCTTGGTTAAAATAACCGTATTTGCCAAACTAAGTATATTTGTTTGTGTTTTTTTCCTTAGTTGGTTGTAAATTCAAGCATGATTTTAATGTCCTTTCTTTTCTTCTTTAAACTCTACTCAAACCTTGTAATAATTCATTTGTTTAAGTAATATAATATCTTAGTTAAGTGTTTTTTCTTGAGGCAAGCATCCCTCGTGGGGGGATATTGTGTCTTATTTGATATTAAATAAATAATTCCTAGCAAAAATACACCAATTTGTCAACCAGATAGCTGGAATTATTGTGGGGATTATTCATTCTGATTATATAATCTACACTTGAAAGTATTACCTTTGATAAGAGTAATTAACGAAACTATAAAGTAAAGAGAAAAATAGTATAAATGTGATATTTTACTGGGATAATGTACATATATTAAGAAAAATAAAAGGCATATCCTTATCCTTTAACTGAAAAACTTCCAGTTGCACGATAAGGAGATGCCTTTTTTTAAATTTAAAGTAAAAATTTCTTGTAGAAATTCGTCAATAATTTGTTTATAGTCTATTCAATTATTTTTAGGAATTTGTTATACATACAGAATTCGCTATGTATTATTCACCTATGTAGTCTAAACATAATTTTTTATTTGTCGTATTGTCAAGCCGAAGAGTTGTGTTCAAAGCCAAATTATTTGTGAAATTTATAAAAACTTAGAAATTTCTATCCTATAACCAAGAATAAACCATCACGTGAAGACAATAAAAGAAAAATAAACTTATAATATAGGGAATTAAATCATTAAAGCGCAATTGTTAGTTTTATACACAAAATAAATTTCTATTGTCCTTCCTTCTTTCAATGCCTTCCTCTACTAAAGGTGGGCCACATGGTCTCTCCATATCTCCCTCCTTCAAAGCCTTCCTCTACTGAGGGTGGGCCACATGGTCTCTCCATATCTCCCTCCTTCAATGCCTTCCTCTACTGAGGGTGGGCCACATGATCTCTCCATATCTCCCTCCTTCAGTGCCTTCCTCTACTGAGGGTGGGCCACATGATCTCTCCATATCTCCCTCCTTCAGTGCCTTCCTCTACTGAGGGTAGGCCACATGGTCTCTCCATATCTCCCTCCTTCAGTGCCTTCCTCTACTGAGGGTGGACCACATGGTCTCTCCATATCTCCCTCCTTCAGTGCCTTCCTCTACTGAGGGTGGGCCACATGGTCTCTCCATATCTCCCTCCTTCAGTGCCTTCCTCTACTGAGGGTGGGCCACATGATCTCTCCATATCTCCCTCCTTCAGTGCCTTCCTCTACTGAGGGTGGGCTACATGGTCTCTCTCCATACCTCCCGGTCCTCCGCCATCCTCTTCATCTCATCGTAGGTGTGAACTCCAAAGACTATGTGTTACTCTGGAACTGATACTGTGCGAGGGCCACAAGAACCTGCAAGTCTTTGGTCCACCCCGGGTATTTCATTTCGCCCGTACCACCCATTTCTGGGAGGCAATCCCCTTTCCTTATCCTGAGGAGGCACCAGATAGGGGTATCTAGCAGATCCCACGCGGGGTACTTGTACTTACTTGTACTTACTGCGATGAAAAAAGATAGTGAGGGCCTGGCATATCAGTGGTTACCCTCCCAGCGGCCTCGATAATTTAATCCATCAGAGACCGCTTCTTAGAGCTCTAATAATTTTTCTACAAAAATGTAATGCCTTGATAAAGGTTTGTCGTTCAGCCAACCGAAATATTGGCAAATAAATCTTTTATTGAATCCAATATATGCCTTTTTATTATATAATGATTTAAATATGGATTGCTCTATTTTCAAAACAATATATATACAAGATATTACCTTTGCATCGAAACACATTCAGACATATAAATATATTATAATATGGATAATATCTTCCTTACTGTATAACAAGCTAACCGAGTGATCAATATACCAGGGTGTAGTTAAGAAAAGATGGATGGACTCCAACTCCGGAGGATGACTTACGTGGGAGGGAAACAAGCACTGAGACGGTATCACTGTGCGATATTGGGACATCTGCGGTGAAAGAAGATGCGGCAAGTTGATTCCTCGCGTTTGGCCATGTGGATTCACCATGAAGACAGTGTCGTAGAGGGCGGAAGGATCTTTCTTACTGCGGACAATGAAGATAAGTCTATCTACAACTATATACAATTATTAATACTATTTAAAACTCTTGTAATAAAGCATATCATACTAAGCTAAGCTATATCCACAATGAACCGTCAATGTTTTCCTAGAACTCTTGTACACGAACAACGACGGCTGGAGAAGCGCCTTAACAATATATTCTAAATAGTTCATATATTGAGCTAAAACCTGCCTTAGAGGCCTAAAGAAACTATATAATACATGTTCATTCCTGTATTTATAATTTGACAAAATCAATAAGCAATCCAACGCCATAGCCTTATACACTGTGAGTATAATTGGCTGGAAGTGGTATTTATAGCTGTTAAAGGGCATATTGGTCCGAAAGTTTGAGAAATAAAATATAGTTAAAAGAGGCCTGACCCTGGATTACTTGTTGATTTTGTTAAATTATAAAGAACTTATATGTTTACATTACCACCAGGTTTATAAAAATTTGACTATATATGCGTACACTATATAGAAAAAAGGCAGGATAGTACAAATTGTCATTCCCAAGAGGTTTTGGGGTGTGATATTGCCTTTACAACATGTATACTTTATAAAAAAATATAATGCGACCAATGATTGTAGAACAAAATTGGGCAATTATACCGCAAATATTTCTTTTGAACGAAAAATCGAAATTTATTTTAAGAAGAAATAACGATCATAGGCCGCATTATATTATATTAGAAATTACGTTATATAATATTTTTACGAAGGGAAAAATATGTCTAGGGTAGCCTAGTGGACATGGCATCTGCTCAGTAAACGGAACACTGTGGGTTCGATTCCCAAATCTGGATACTTTATTTTTCCGTTTATCATTTTTCTTCACAATTCATCCTATCATACTTCATCCTTAAGGTTATAAATAACTAGCCGAATGACCTGGGCAACGCCCGTGTTTTACCCGATTGAATGTTTTGATTCAAATACTATTTGTTACAATTATAAATTGGCGCCTTAAATAAATGCATATGTTAGTTAATAACTATAGCCTATGTGCTTTATCTGTCAATGTACTGTTGGGGCTTTCGTAGGCGTCTCTTACTGGGAAAAAGAAAGAGAGGATTCCATTTGGTTATTAACTAATATATGCATCATTTAAGGAGCGATCCGCTCCAACACAATAGTTACAAAAACAACAAAGCGAGTGGGGGGGGGGGGGCATGATGGGGGGGGGCAAAGGTGGCGTGATCGTAGCCAACCAATAGGAGGGCGCCATTCCAAAAAAAAGCAAACGGTGACAGAGATGGAAAAGAATTGATGACGCTCGTAACTGTATATAGAATCATTATTTCTCCTTAAAATAAATTTCGATTTTTCGTTCAAAATAAACATTTGCGGTATAATTGCCAAATTTCGTTCTACAATATGTATACTCTAACTTGTGTTCAAAACACCTACAAGTACTATACACCTATCTGTTCTCAGTACGCTGAGTATAAAATAAGAATTATCTTATTTTCAGGTAATGTTTATTCATAGGTTCTTCGAACAATATGACTCTAAAAATACTAGACATGTCTATGGTCAAAATAAATACAGAATATTATCGCTTACTTTTAACCCTCTATGGAAACCAGCTAACACGTGTTAGTCACAAACCGCGACTCTTTATCTAGTTTTTTATTCTATTTTCACAGGAAATGGACTTTTTCTGTTTTGATTCAATTTTCTCCCCGCAAAATTGACATAAAAATGTATCTATTAAAATTTCACCCACAAGTTTTAAAAGTATATCCATTCTCTCTTATGTGGTTGCCATAAAGTTAAGATGAAAAATATCCATTCTAATATGATTGTCACAAAGTTAAAATAAAAATAAAAACATTCTCTATATATAGGAAAATATATGATTTAAGCTATTTAAAACATATATTATAGAAAATACAACTACATCTGCACAATTATCTATCTTTTTGAAAATAGAGCAATCCATAAATAGATATTCAATTAAAAGGAATATGTTTGATCAAAATATATTTGATTGAATTTATTGAATATTTCATTATCTCAACATTGATTGTGGTTAGCTCTTTTGACTTCATTTGCGGAGAAACGGTGGTAAATCCATGTATAATAAATTTATTTTCCTCCAATTTACCCAGACTAATATTTTTATTAGCTTGATTGTCTTTATTTAATTTTTCCTGTATATAAATATCATATTACCATTAAGGTACTATTACTGTTTTTCCTTCCTCTACTGAGGGTGGGTCACATGGTCTCTCCATATCTCCCTCCTTCAGTGCCTTTCTCTACTGAGGGTGGGTCATATGGTCTCTCCATATCTCCCTCCTACAATACATTTCTGCTTGAATATGTATAAGGCTAAAAAGTCTTAATAAAGCTTTTTGTTGTTGTTATTGAATATATTGAATATATATAATTGAATATATAGGAAAAAGGTATTTTTTCAACTTAATTCTATTGACGTTATTTGGCGCAGAGTTTATAGTTGACATTAATGTTATAATACCTTCAAAAAGGTTGGCGTTCAGCCAACTGAAATATTGGTAAATAAATTATATTTTGATCTAATATATGCCTTTTATATCGCAATTAAACTGGCGAAACCGCTTGGAGGGTTCACCACTGATACACCAGGACCTCCCATTAATTTTTCCATTGTAGTAAGGACAGTAGAAATTGTTTTATTTTTAAAGAAACATACGCGTCTATAATAGTTTCGAATTTTTATTTGCCTTTTCAATTATTTTTACTTCTTTCAAAATCAGAAAAATACAGACATAAACGAGATAGACTAAATATATAAATATACTGTAAATAAATACCTTACGATTTCTTCTATCTGCTGATATTGTTGCTTATTTGTTCAATGAATATGTTTATTCAATGCGCTCTTTTTCTTTATTGTTTATTTTCTTTTGATAATTCTACTATCTACTCTACTACAATATTAATTATTGTAAATAGTTTTACGCGCAATTATCCAGATCGGATATAGCGTGTCTTGTTTTCAACTGGAAATAAAATAAAATAGAGTAAATAAGAGAAAAATTACCAAAAGCTTGCTATCAAATTGTACCATCGAGATGTAATTAGGTTATGCCAAGCTATATCGAGCGATGTCCCATCTAACAAATTAATCCATAGTTTCTCCCAAGCTGACAACTCGGAATATCCAAGCTTAGATGCAAATTACTTGAGCAGTTGCCAAGTAGGGTGACAGTTATCATTGATCCCATTGTCAACAAAGTTGTCTTATGATATACGTATTGTGTAATATCTATTTATATATATATATGATTAATATATCTCGAGGAGAGATTCTTGAATTTATAACTTTGTTATTATTGTTGTGTGTGTGTCGTGTCCAATGTAGAGCCTTAGATGTCTCCATGTTCTCTATCACAGCAGTCGCAATGTTCTCTATCTTGGGTGTGTAAAGCTGCTGTTCTGGGTCCATGTCAATTTTCTGTTGTTGTCGTGTCCAATTAAGAGCCTCAGATGTCTCCATGCATCTCTATCACAGCAGTAGCAATGTTCTCTATCTTGGGTGTGTAAAGCTGCTGTTCTGGGTCCATGTCAATTTTCTGTTGTTGTCGTGTCCAATGTAGAGTCTCAGATTTCTCCCGGCATCTCTATCACAGCAATGTCCACTATCTTGGGTGTGTAAAGCTACTGTTCTGGTTCCATGTCAATTATCTGTTGTTGTTGTTGTTGTCGTGTCCAATGAAGAGCCTCAGATGTCTCCATGCATCTCTATCACAGCAGTAGCAATGTCCACTATCTTGGGTGTGTAAAGCTGCTGTTCTGGGTCCATGTCAATTTTCTGTTGTTGTCGTGTCCAATGTAGAGCCTCAAATTTCTCCGTGCATCTCTATCACAGCAATGTCCACTATCTTGGGTGTATAAAGCTACTGTTCTGGGTCCATGTCAATTTTCTGTTGTTGTTGTTGTCGTGTCCAATGAAGAGCCTCAGATGTCTCCATGCATCTCTATCACAGAAATGTGCTCTGTCTTGGGTGTGTAAAACTGCTGCTCTGGGTCTATTTCATTTTTCTGCAAGGCTGCGGCCATTGCTGGGCATGAGAATATGTGGTTAGGTGTTAGTTCCATACCAGGACAATTGTTACATGACCTATAGGTTCTTGTGCCATCTGGATGTATTGTCATTCCTTTATAGTGTTTTGTTATGAATCTTGTTATAGTCTTTGTAATTTTTTTCTTAGAGTTTATTCCACATATTTGATATTTTCTTATTTTTTGTTTAATATTACATTTATATTAATATTTTGTGGATGGAAAATATTGTCACAGAGATAAATAAAGGAAGGGCCAATTTGGAAATAGTTCATTTATTCAAAGTGGTTATTTAACTTTTAGTTCTCCAATAAAATTATATACAAGAGGTATTTATAGGGAGAAAGATAACAACTTATCCCAAAGTAAAATAATAATAACAAGAGTGGTCAGCCACCGTCCCGTTTTCCTTATTTGCCGATAAGATTCCGAGAACCCCTCACATCTGTGGTCGTCCCCCCGGAGTCCAGGGATGAGTGACAGGTGTCCCATGGAGCTTCCTGTGGTTGTAGAGCTACTTGACAGTATATTATTTTCCAATTATATTTATCGCAATGATACATTTACTTAATTATAAACTATTATAGACGCGTATGAATCTTTTTAAAATAAAACAATTTCTACTGTCCTTACTGCAATGGAAAAATTAATAGGAGAGCCTGTCTCATCAGTGGTGAACCCTCCCATCAGTTTCGCCAGTTTAATCTACCATACCATCATAATGCATCATAATACATTTACCTATAAACTAAGGACACGTAGGATACAGGTCATATTTACCTGATAGTTATAGGCTGCCATGTACTATAAATGAAACACTACACATGTCAAAGTATGTAGAAAGGAATTCGAATTTGCATTTATAATGTTCCATATCAAAGTTTAACTATCTGAATTTACTCTGAGGTTGTACATATTCAAAATTCTCGAGCTATTAAAACTGCGGATGCGGAAATCAATTATAAGACAATAACATACCATATATATATAAGAAATTAAAGCTAGAATGTCTCTTTTTAAATATAAAGCAAAATTCTACTGTCCTTATTCAGATGGGAATATATTGGAAGGGCTTGGCTCATTAGTGGTGAACTCTCCCCGCGGTTTAGCCAATTTAATCTACAAGGCAGCTTCTTTGAGTTCTAATATTGTATTAGACGTTTCTGCTTATATATGCTGCAATGAAGGGTGGAATCATAGAAATGGTTTTCAAGCAAACTAGCGACATGGTGAATAAAACGAATATATTCACAATAATCAAAAAGAAATAATCGAATAATAAATCAATAAAAATATGCGCATCAAGCAGTATGCAGCAAAATATATCTCAACTACAGAACTTCTGCCACTAATGAATAACTACAGAAAAGACTAGTATAATCACAAATGAGGAGCTGGGATATTGTCCCTTTGGGACTATCCCGAAGCTGTTATCTTGTTCCGCAGGCCTTTAGCTTGGTTCTCTGCGCTGCATACAGGATGGCTCTTTAATCCATTCAATCTCTTTCATTTCCCCCAATCCCTTGTTGTTATTGTCCATCAAATTCTACTTTTGGTAACTCTAAGGACAAATATTTTCCATTTGATCTCTTTGTTAATGTTATCTCAAGATAAATGCCTTTAAATTCCATAATATTTGGTTACTTTTGCTTGGAGAATTAGAGAAAAGAACTCATGGATGACTTTTACTTGTCTCAATCCGATTTCAAACAATATATAACTGGATGAATACAATGATGTTTGATTGAAGTCTTCTCATTGGTTTATAAAAATTCTACAAAGCCGCAGTCAGCGTTCGGAGGAGATTAATAGAATCGCCGAATGTCGTGGTCAATTTGAATGAGGAAAGCGAATAGTAAAACGCGGCCGATTCCACACTCGCCTTTTCAGAGTCGGACCTGGAGACTGTTGGGTTCTACACTACCGGTAGTATAGGAGCTCCATCTATGCTTACGTCCTATGGTGAATCTGTATAAGACCCTGGAGGCTGTTGGGTTCTGTGCTACCTGGAGTATAGTATCTCCATCTATGTTTCCTTCCTGTGGTGTGAATCTGTATAAGACCGGTGTTCTTAATGAAGCTGTATGTGTATATATGTATGTATATTTCGTAATCCTGCCTAACTTCATTATTGAGGTGTTGCCTAGTAATATTTATTTTTTACTTCTTCTAAGCAATCTCCCATCTTATAAATCCTGGATCCTAAGAATATTGTCGCAAACTATGTATTATTTTATTAACAGAATATCATTTTTGATGTTTATACTTTGCTACTCTGTAAACTTCCCTCTTTGCTTATATTTTGTTTATCATTCTCAGTTCGTTCTTGCCTGAAATAAATTGTTGTCTCATCCCGAAATTGGTCTTCCCTAATTTTCCACGTGACAAATATCATTTTGGTACAAATTTTGGGAAATAAATGATATTTTGATTCAATATATGCCTTTTTATTTGAAGATTTATTTATGGATTGCTCTATTTTCAAGAAGATATATATATATATATATATTCTATCAATCCTAAAAATTACCAAAGGTATCTAAATGATCTGTCGTTATTATTGTTATCATGTTGATTATGTATAATTGATGTGGATCTCTTGTTTATCAATTGAAATAATACAGCAGATTTCTAGAGATAACTTCTCTTTATTAGTTCATTCTCAAGTATTCGGGCATGTCCGCCTTTCTACAGAAATACAAAAACGAAACATAACGGCTTTTAATCAAAAAGGCATATATTGGATCAAAATATAATAATAATAATGATTATATATTATGATGCACAAGCACGCCATCTGTTATGAATATTCGGAACTATTATAGGCGCTTATGATTCTTTCGAATATTAAACAATTTCTACTGCCCTTACTACAATGAAAAAAATAATGGGAGGGCTTGGCTTTCCCATGAGCCAGGCCTTCCCCTTAATTTTTCCATTGCAGTAAGGAGAGTATAAATTGATTAATTTTCAAAAGAATCATACGCGTCTATAATAGTTTTGTTGTATATATATTAATTAATTGTTACCACAGAGTGTGTGTAAGCTCACAGGTAAATAGGCGCTAACCGGAAGAGAAAAAGTTCCTTTGTTTCAATATTAGTTTCCCTTTTATATTTTGTTCTCTCTCTTGTAAATCAATAAATATAATGTTTAATTAATAATTATTGGAATCAGTTTCATTAATAATTCCAAGTAAAGTCAACAAGTTTCGAATATTAATTATATATAAAATAACGGTGTTTATTACGCTTCGTTTTAGTACACTATTAAAAGGCGTAAATTCCCAAAAAATAGAAAATTGACTTTAAGTTTTTTTTTCTAAAAGAAACAATAATGCTTAAATGCTTTCATTACCTATATTTAGAAGACGCTTTATTGCTTTAAATTAAAATGCTTTCTTATAGAAGATTTTCTGTTCTGATATCACCATCACATTCTATCTTTAGATAAATGTAAAAATTATTGTAGAATGACGTTTGACAATTTTATCGAAAATGTTTATTTTGAACGAAAATTCTTAATTTCCCATCTCTAGAAACTGTTTTTCCGTTTATCATTATTCTTCACAATTCTTCCTTTCATACTTCATCTATAAGGATAGAAATAGTCGTTATTTCTCCTCAAAATAAATTACGATTTTTCGTTCAAAAGAAACATTTGCGGTGAAACTTGTCACACGTCGTTTTACTTTTAAACAATTCCCATTCCTGGCTCTTTCATTTTTCCGTTTATCATTGCTCTTCATAATTCATCCTCTATACTTCATCTATAAGGATAGAAATAGTCGTTATTTCTCCTCAAAATAAATTACGATTTTTCGTTCAAAAGAAACATTTGCGGTGAAACTTGTCACACGTCGTTTTACTTTTAAACAATTCCCATTCCTGGCTCTTTCATTTTTCCGTTTATCATTGCTCTTCATAATTCATCCTCTATACTTCATCTATAAGGATAGAAATAGTCGTTATTTCTCCTTAAAATAAATTACGATTTTTCGTTCAAAAGAAACATTTGCGGTAAAATTATCAAACGTCGTTCTACAAATATAAGTCACATTATAATGTATAGTAAAAATTATTACCTATTCTATACATAAACTTAGAAGTCAATATGCAATATCTAATACCTGTATCAGAGGCCAACACCTATATTTATTATAAAATAAATGAAGCTTCCAGGGTTAAGTTTCTTGTGCAACTTTTTATTTCAAGCTTTCGGACTTGTCAGTCCTTCAACAGGATTATCACGTTAACAACTTAATAATAAATACAATTTTTATATACACATTATTATATACATATTTTAAATACTTATTATATATTGAGAGAAAAATATATTACATTATTTATTTTTGAAAAATTTTCATATATCAGAATTAAACGTCATATTGAAAACTACAATCATAAGCCGCATTATATTGTAGAGTAAAAATTATTACCTGTTCTATATATACACTTAGAAGTCAATATGCAAAATCTAATACCTATATCAGAGACCAATATTCATATATCAGAATTAAACGTCATATTGAAAAGGAGTTTTACATTTTATTTGAAAAAGGGAAAATCTTCACCCTAGAGGATTCCTTTATTCCTTACTAAAACGATGTTGTATTAATAGATTTTTCCTTTTGATAAAAGCAAATATTAGACATTTAAATTTAGCAAATATATATATAGAACCTTTGATAGCAACTTGTACATCAATATCTTCTCATCCTCAAGGTGGGCAAATATGGGGAGAGTAAATTGGTATGTAGGTAAACTCTAATAATGTGTGCAATTAAGTCTTACCTATATTTAAATATTACATTTTTTGTTTATCCCTAGTACACCTGGTATAGGCCATGATAATCATGATGGGTAGAGGTAGGTGACTGCTTTTACTGTAAGTGCATCACATGTCTACATATTTGAAAATCAGTTCGACTTTCGCTTACAAATGTATATATTCTCTCAACCCAAGTACACGTGGTACAGGCCATGATAATCATGGTGGGTAAAGGTAAACGACAGCTTTTACTGTAAGTGCACCACATGTCTACATATTTGAAAATCAGTTCGACTTTCGCTTACAAATGTATATATTCTCTCATCCCAAGTACACGTGGTATAGGCCATGATAATCATGGTGGGTAGAAGTAGGCGACAGCTTTTACCGCAAGTGTACCCCATGTCTACACATGTGAAAAGCAGGTCGACTTTGCACTTACATGTGTACATTCTCTTATCCCTAGTACACGTGGTACAGGCCATGACAATCATGGTGGGTAGAGGTAGGTAACTGCTTTTACATTAAGTACACCACATGTCTACACATGTGAAAAACAGATCGATTTTGTACTTACAAATGTGTCGGAGCCCCGTTTGGTTACTTGCACTCGCTGGTGGGGTTGGACCTTCGCAAGAATCGGGGCTATTTGATCTTTTTTTTTTTTTTTTTATTTGAAAAAAAATTGCTCATTGCGAGAATCGAACCCGAGTCGTAGTGTTCGAAATCCAACGGTTTAAACCATCCTTCCACTGATTGTTATTATTATAATGTCCTCCTTCGATAAATAAAAATAAAAGAAAATTCGTTAAGGAAAGATTTTTTTTTATAAAAAGAAACTCTTCCTCATCGAATTTTCTTTTAGTTATAATTTTGATAAACGTTTGATGACTAGGTATTTTTATGGAGAAATCTGTTTTTCTAGATCGCAGCTTAAACCCCTTTTAAGCTGTATAAGGTATAATAAAAGTAAACTCATTTTTCAAAAATCAGAGTTCAAATTAAATATAATTAAAAAAGAGAGTTATTTAAGAATAAAGCCTAAACAACAAAAAATAAGACTAGCAACATTGTTAATAACCCATGCGTAAATATCATTGTAGGAATAAAAAGATTATTTGTTTTATTTCTTATTGCTCTCGTCGAATTTTGTAACTTTTCGGCAACTAATTCTCACCTCTTCAGATGAAATTGAGTCGTCGAAATATCAAGAAACGAATAAAGAACTATAAATGCATAAATATTCAACTTTCAAAACAAATTTTCATTCATCGAATGATTTTCTATATTAAACTATCTGTAATTAAGCATATTCTCAAAATAGATGACACAATATTCATTGAATTTCGAGAAGAAGTTGAATTTAGACGAAAAGAGAAATTGGATCTCTTGAGATTTGATGTCTTCAACTTGACTAAGAATCAAGTTGAGAAATCTACGTGGAGTTTGATGTCTCTCTCCACATAATTACTGAACCACTAATTAAATCACATGGGGGGAAATTCCTACATTTAATTACACGATCAAATTTCTCCTATATGTACTCTGTAATTATAGCAATTCTTGATTACGCGATAATGGTGCCAATTATTATGATATCATGGAATAATATCATCTCGATAGACTCTAAATATTTTCTATAACTTTGGGGAAGGGAAAGAATTTTTGATATTCATATGGGAACTACTTGTATTTAAATTTTTAAAGTTAATCGTAAAATGCCACTGTGAAACAATTATATTCTTGGACAAAACTCAAGGAAGTTGTACCTTTTAGCATGTATATCGGAATTAGATAATAACTCTGAAAGATATTTGATACACAGTGGCTTCTATTTAAGACACACAAGATAACCAAGTGTGAACAAAATTGTCTCTGTCTCCTTTAAAAAATAGACAACCGTTGACAACAAAGACATTTCAATTCCTTATCCACTTTCTTTTACATTTCCTTTTCCATGAGTATATATATATTTCTTATATTGTAACGAGTTATCAGTGAAAAAAAAAAAAAAACTTATAATCATCACAAAAAAAACAACAATAACAAAGAAAAGAAACTAAAAGAAAGGAAGATTTTTGTTATTTAAAAAAATATATATATTTTTTGTGAAATAATAATAAACCTGTATTAATAAGCTGTATTTAAAGGAAAATATGCTGATTGAGTTGAGTAAGTAAGTTTTGATATTTTAAATACGTAAGACAATAGCAATTTTGGTAAAATAATACTATGTAAATATTGGATATATGACATACAAATATTGTAAGTAGTAATGAAATATGAGTATCTTTTCTTAATGGATGGCTTGTACAAATATTTCTCTCAACTGGAAGAATTCAATGACATGAGAAATATCTGATTTTGAAAAATGCTGTATTTCTTCGGATAGATTGTACTTTCTCAAATGATTTTTAAGGTAGAGAGAATTCTTTTTTTTTTTTTATTGTGGCCTCTGTACGAAATTATTGATAATTTTGATATAGATTACAGATACAATATAAAATTTGCATATCCATACTCAAAACATCAATATACACTTTTAGACCAAACTTAAGGAAATTGTACCTTTTAGCATGTATATCAGGTTTCAGACAATAACTCTGAAAGATATTTGATACACAGAGACCTTTTATGAAGACACACGAGATAACTAAGTGTGAATATAACTATCTCTGTGTCTTAAAAAAAAAACATGACCGGCGACAACAAAGGCTTTACATTTCTTTAAGTTTTGCCAATGAGAGTACTCCCAAATAACTCAATACTAGCTACTTCATACCAAATAATCTAGGACTCATTTTAAAGTATTTTGAAAGGTAATATCTTTTTTATATATCGCTTATTCTTTTTTATTTAACCCTATATTCGAATCTCTGTTTCGCGAGTTGTCCACTTCCAAACTACTTTGGAACCTAAACAAGCTTTGTCACATTTACTATCTTTCTTAAATTTATTGAAATTTGAAAGATAAATTGAAAATACCTAATTTTTATTTTATTTTACCCTTCTTTATTATACCCTTTATTATACTGCCTGTTATTTCTTAATGTACTTGTAAATTAACGAAACAATATTAGTATATTTGGTAAATTGTCTTTTTTAAATGTATCTAAAGTGTAAGGTAATTTTTTGAAGAAAATGGATTTGATTCTTTTAAATAGACCGCCAGAGGTCACGCTTTCCCTATAAAAACTCATTGTTGTTGTTTCCCGATGGCCGGCTCAAATCTTTTGTACATTATGTAAATAAGTTTTTTTATTTTTTAGATTCTTACGCCTTAAGTCAGGTAGTACCTTTATCAAATTATGTTTTTATATGTTATTTTGGTTCAATTAAAGCAATCTCTGATCAAGACTATTATTATTATTGCCACGACTGCAAAACAATAACGTAATATACTCATGGATACCAAAATCAAGCAACAGCTAATAATTCTGTATATTACAAAATTTTACAAATTCAGCAGGAAAATCTTTTTATTTATAATAAATATACATATATAAATATTTAATTTATTCTAATGACATATGGTATCTATCTTTGAAACCATTTTTGATAATTATGATAACTTTTGATACAAATGAACTTTTATTGGGATCAAAGAATATATATAGAGAGAATTATTTGATTACAGAATCGGATAGCAAACCGTTTCACACCCACAAACACATATATAATATATTTATAAAATAAATAATCATTATCGAACACAATAATTTTGCATATAAAATAGATAAACGTTATACAAGGGTAAAAAGTAAATATTCACGGCCTAACAATGAAAAATTCTGATTATCAGTTGAAAACTAATGACATGCGAATACAGATAGGAAACGTGGCCTTTTGTTTTTTGAAATGCTATCTCTGGGTCAGGTCAAGAAATTGTAACCATACTCACATACTTGTACATTTTTATGACGTATATAATTTAAAGCACAATATAATGCGGCTTGTGAATGTAGAATGACATTCGAAAATTATCCCGCATGTGTTTCTTTTGAACGAAAAATCGAAATTTATTTTAAGGAGAAATAACGATCATTTCTAACCTTAGGGATGAGGTATGAAAGGATGAATTGTGAAGAGTAATGATAAATTGAAAAATAAAGTGTCCAGGGACACTATATATATGTAATTAATTACCTTTCAAAATATTATATGTTGAAATCTGTCTTTATCGATTAAAAAATGACTCCTAAATTTATATATAAATTAGTCAGAGACAAAAAGGATGGAAAGATAATTGAAAGGTATTCTATAAATATTTATATCAATAAGTTTTTTACTTTTTAAATATTTTTGTAGCAGAGTGGCAGTTGCAGTATTGTATATACAATAACAAGGAAGAAAATCCAATTCCACAATAATACCACCAATAATAGCACTAAGAACTTATCCTTTTACTCTAAAAAGGTATTAGTCACAACAAATAGGATTTCGTTGCAAATGGAAAAGTTTTCTCCATTGAATCAAACTATTTTCTTTAATCTGCTTCAATGTTTTTCATAATATGACTGCAAATAGAATAAACCGATATAATATTGAATCAAAAATATATAAATTCAAGAGATTAAACTTTAATTTTTTTTCTTTTGAAATTTTAATAAGATAATTTTAGAATGATGTCATTTTGGTTTGTTTATTATATTTATTTACCATTTCCTTATCGCCCACACCGCCTACGTAAGAATATAAGCTTTTCCTCGAAAGACCCTAATGCGCTTGCATGATATATGATAGAGAATTTGCTCTCTTGGTTCAATATGTTTTTCATTTTAGTAAGATTTGATTATATAAAGGTAAATAAAGGCTGTTAATGATTTACGAATCTCTATCTTTTGACCTATTAGTATATATATCGTCTTTTAATTATTGAATACACGTTGTTATAAAAAAAATGTTGAAATTTGAGACAATTTGAGCTCTTCAGTGTTTTTTAAAAACTTTTATTTATCTTGGATACGTTTTGAACGTAGTTTGCATCAAGAGTTTAGGTTTATGAGAATACAAATATACCTTAAATGAAATATAAACGTGCTCCATTTGACGTTTTTTAATGATGTGAATTATCCTATTCCAATTTAACAATCTGAAATTCATCGGTTTCATCTATCTGTCACCTTTAGGGAGAAATCGAAGGAAAATGTAAAAAGGGCTTGCTCATCATTGTTGTAACTTCTCAGCATAAATTCGATTCACCATTCCACTCTAATAGTGCATTGAGCTGTTTTATGCTTATATACAGTATATACTGTATATATACAGCACGTTAGAGTAATTATTGTTTAGGGTTTCATTGTAACTATATGGACATAAGCTTTAAGCACAGTTAAAATGCCTTCTACATGTATAGACATATATAATGCACTTACAGTAATAGCAGTAGAAGAAAAAATTGCTATAAAGTATGAAAATAAGATTATAAATTGTAGCAATGCGTTTCTTTATTTGTGAAAAGTGCAAGCTTCCGGATATTTATAATCCTTCTACAGACATGGCTATCAGGGGTCTGGATACTGTTTGAAAAAAGTAATAAACGATGATAGGTCATCCCTGTAGAAGGATTATAAAGTTCTGAAGTGAAGTGAAGTGACTAATTACTGTCCTCAACGTTATCATATTAGGATTGATAATAATACTTTTTTATTGATTTGTATACTCTATTATAATCCCTAGTTTTTTGTATGACTATTTGAAATGTTGAGAAAAATAAAATATATATTCAACGATTCAGACAATAACCTGGTATTAACATGCATACACACGTTATCTACCTATATAGAGAGATTGGCAACAATCAGAGATTGGCAAATTTCATATAGAGTTTTAAAATATAATTTATGAAATATTGCTTCTATTTTCATTATAAAATCACCTCTATACCATACATGTCTTGATATTTATCAGTATTAAGAAAACGCATTAATAAATTCAATAGATAGAGGTAGTAAAAATATACACCAATGGGCAAAACCTAAGGAAGTTGTACATTTTAGCATGTATATCAGTTTCGGCAACCTGCACTCAGTATAATTTAGTTTAAATATATAAGGATTAAAAGATTACATGAGGAGCTTCTTTTTAGATTTATTGCGAGCTTTCGAACCTTCCGGTTCTTCATATATAACGGCCGTTATATAATGGCTCAAATGCGCATAAATCTTGTTAGTATATCCATGCCCGATGAAGAACCGGAAGGTTCGAAAGCTCGCAATAAATCTAAAAAGAAGCTCCTCATGTAATATTTTAATCCTTATATGTATATCGGTATTCATAAAATAATTCTGAATGTGATTTGTTACGCATTGACTTTCAATGAGGACACCCGAGATAACCAAGTGTGAACATTATTGTTTCTGTCTCCTTTAATAAAAACAGAGGACCGGCGACATCGTTCTACGTCCTTAAGTTTTGTCGCTGAGTGTATTGTTGTATTAAAACAACCTTTAGAATGAGGCAATACTTTCAGGTATTTTAAAAGTTGTTATATACTCTACTACTAAACCTATCCAAATATTCTCGTAAAAATTATGAATAAATATAATTATTATAAACAATATAATTGACGATATAAAATATTTCCTTTGAATGACGTTGAAGTTAGGTGAGAAAATCTGTTCGAATAAAGACAACTAGAAAATTCCACAGAAATATTATTTTCACCAATTCTTACTCTCACACTAATATCAGTTTCTTTGTACGATCCCGTTAAGTAAGACAAGATATTGCTTTATCTTTCACTCTATTGCCGTTATTGATATCGCTATCAACCTTAGAAGGAATCCCCAACTAATCTCTCTAATTGAAGACCTCTCACCTTACCTCAGTGACGTCTGGATTCCAATAAAAGTCAGGTGACAAAGATATTGTTGTAATCGTTGACATAAATTCTCCAGGTAACAATATTTAGCTATTGCCATCAGAAACTTTCAGTTTCACGATAAGAAGATGTCTTTTTCTTAAAAGATATTAAAGGTTTTGAAAATTAATGGTATTGAAATCAGTGAGTTGACAGGGTATTGTATAATTGTTTGTGTTGGAAAATGGCGGCAGGCAAAAGCTTCTGGACAAGATACACTACCTAAAGTGAAAGAAGTGTATTGACCTATTATACACAGACTTATAATATAAAGTTCTCCAAGTAACATTTAATTTATTCAATGCTTGAGCGTGCCTCGACGCGTTGGTCGCGAGGAAAAGAACTCTTGTATATATTTTGTTTGGGTAAATAAATATGATTAGCATTTCTTTAAGATTTTGTTCTTTAGATTTATAAATCGATAAATATCGAATAAATTTAATTTGTCTAATTAATTACCATACAATATAATTGTAGGTTTACGAGCGTAGAGTCACTTCCCTTTACGCCTCGAAGCTAAAATTAAAACAACATCTTCTGTTGTTTACAGTTCGTTTATTTTTAGAGAATGTTTAGAATGAAAAGCACGCGATGCCTTTTCACGCGACTGCCTGCCAGCGAGAGCAGTTTCACGCGAACGCCCGCCAGCGAAAGAAGCTTTTTCTTAATTACCATACAAATCATTAACTATATTTACATATTTTCAATTTTAAAACTATTCCACATATTTACAATAATAAAGATAGAGTCTACCTGGCCGGCATTCATAACTGTTAAAATTAAAGATAGTTTGGCCAGTAAATCTTTTTATTATCTCGACGTTTCGACAAAAATCGAATGTCACATTCGACAAGCGTTAACAGTGGAAGACTCTGTTATATCGGCGTTCAAATAACTTTAAGCACCTTTTGTATATTGTTATCTAATCAATAGGTAATTTAGGGACAAGTTTCTTTCCACATTTCTTTCATTTCTCGAGCTTTCGGGATAACATGCCCTTCAACACAGAAACACAGAAGGGGATGTAGAAGGGCATGTTAGCTCGAGAAATAAAATAAATGTGAAAAAATACCTAACCCTTGATTCCCTATTGATTAGGTAACAATATACACACAAAGCTTTATTAAGACCATCGGTCTTATTCAGATTCACCACAGGAAGTAGGGAATCATAGATGGAGCTCATGTACTCCTGGCAGCGCAGCACACAACAACAGCTACCAGGTCCGACGCAGGTACAGTGGCCACACGTTCCTTCGTGAAACGTCAAGGTTAGCGTATCACTGAACAGGCTAGTGTGGAATCAGCCGCGTTCTAGTCTTCGCTTTCTTCATCCAAATGGACCGTAGGTAACAAGATACAAGAGGTGCTTGTAGTTTTTTAAACGTCGATTTAACGCAGTCTTCCACTGCGCACGCCTGTCGAATGTGAACAAACAATAGGCTTTATAAACTCGCAATTTAAATCTATATCAGGAAGTGTACTTTGATTTGTTTATTTTTGAAAATACCAAAGAAATTTATAAAAATAAGCATAGAGTGCCGTTTTGAAACCTTCAAAGCAAAGAATTGATTAAAACACTATAGTAAAATAGGAAAAACAGAAGAGTTGATTGTTTTTATTATTGGTGTTTATTTTTGAAAATTAAATTATATTTTTTTATTTTTCAATATACTTATTTATTTTATACACATATATTTACTATACTCTCTCTATTCATTATATATAAAAATGTAAGTAAAAATGGACATATTAATGAACAAAACAATAAATTTGCATTGAGAGACTGGTACACCTAAGACAGAGCGAGGTACAAATCATAAAGATTACATCATTTTCTCCCAGAGGAACTTTCATGAGTCGTTAGTGAGTTTTACGACCGCCGTCGTACACCGACAAACGGGCCGGACAACTACAGATCATTAACATTCTCTTGCAGATTACACCCTCCTGGATTTTGCCGCGTCTTCAGGACTGGTCTCTTTCAGGTGTCATCGAATCTACTTCGTCCTTTGCGTTATCCATTGACGCCTGAAACCACTTTGGCCCCATGACTTCACCATCTGGACCCATAAAGTCACAAGTTTCTCGATTGGCAGAGCTCTAACAGAGTACAATACTCTCTGTTTGTCACTTCGAAAATGAGCCATTGATACACTTGGGAATCTGGTGATAATCAGTAAGATGACAGGTGGATATATGCGGATGTAGGGATTTAGTCTCCAACCAAGAAATAGTAACTTCTCTTGTATCCTAGTGACGTATTTAATGAATGAAAATTATCCCAAAGATAACAGATCTGTTTCTAAAGATGTTCAGCCCTAACAAGACAGTATGAGACACCCTCGGGACAGATTATCTCAATAGTGTTAGCAGATGAGTGGACTGGGAGTCGACCTCATTTCTGGCGGAGAAATCCTTGAACCTTGAGTAATTAGTCCAGTTACAAGAAGAAGAATCGCTGGGTATCATTTCGAAGAAGGTATAAAAGTTAACGGCAAATATATTATTTATTTATGTGATGAAATCTTAGTGGGCTTTAAGACTATTAGTCCTTCTACAGGCTGTTACGCGGATACAATAAACTAGAGAAGATATAATATAGATATATACATATATATATGCATTACATCTTCTCTTGTTTCTTCTATTCACGTAGAAATAGCCTGTTGAAGGACGTCATAGTCCGAGAGCTCGCCAATGTCTCATAAATAAATAATCTTATCGCCGCGTTAGCTTTATTCCTCCTTCGAAATTAGTCCAGTCTTCGTCTCGTCTCAGTTGATGAGTATTGTTAAGATTACTTCGATACCTACGAAGATCACACTCATAGATTTCACACTTTTATCGTGCCTAATACAAGATAACGATGTCAACCGCATAGAGGAATGCTCACTAGTTACCGAAGTTGCTATCAAAGCGGCATATTGGTAGAACATTTATGATTGCTGAATAAAACATCGAGAAGACGATAGTTCTTTATTGCTCCAATAAGAAAAGATAACTCAATGATTTGGACATTCTCTCGACACAGATGGCGTCGTTTGCGTATTTATTTATAGCGGAAAACGAATATTCGGTTGATACCAGATTACAAGTTGAGTTTCACAAAGATTATATTGTAAAATGATTGACAAGGCTAAGATTCCAGAGTAAAGTTAGAAAGAGGGGTGGACTCCAGCTGTCCCTGCTGCCATATGGCAGGCGCCAAAAACAGCATTCCTGTGTGGGGGAGGAGAAAGTCTGGTTATATCTACGGCAAGGAGAAGACGTGAGAAGTTGACTCCAGGTGTGTGGATGACCCTGTAAGACGGTGCCAGAAGAGCCTGACATCGGAGCGGCCTACAAGCCGGTGTAGTCCAAGCTGGACGTGTATAGTGTGGAGCGGAACGTTTAACAAGAATGATATACACGGCGCCAAGGATTTTCCTGACGGGAAAGTTGAAGGTAAGTCCCACTTATTGTATTCCTTCTGTTTAGTACCACGTATAATAAAGCGATAACTTATGCTGCATCCATAACGTGTGTATCTTTGTGGCATCCTGATTAGAAAAATAACATGAACAGCCTTGATATAACGTAACAATATTTACTTTCTCAGATTGTCCTACGCGGATAGGGTGTGTACACCGAAGATGAGCCAAGCCATCAAAATATTTTCCAACACAGTAACTTTTATACCTTCTTCGAAATGATACCCAGCGATTCTTCTTCTTGTAACTGGACTAATTACTCAAGGTTCAAGGATTTCTCCGCCAGTTGGAAAGTTTATTTTATTTATTAATCGATCTGAAATGATAGTCAGAGCGATCTGGTCATTTAGTAATTGGGTTGTTTGATGGTTGGTTGTACATTTTAGTTTTTAATTAGAATTGGTAGATTAAAATAGTAATTAACGAATTTAGGTTTAATATATTTTGAGAAGTTGTTGTTGTTTTGCCCAATAAAGAGCCTCAGATGTCTCCGTACACCTCTATCACAGCAGTCGCAATGTCCTATATCTTGAGTGTGTAAAGTTGCTGCTTTGGGTCCATGTCAATTTTCTGTTGTTGTTGCCGTGTCCAATGAAGATCCTCAGATGTCTCCATGCATCTCTATCACAGCAGTCACAATGTTCACTATCTTGGGTGTGTAAAGTTGCTGTTCTGGGCCCATGTAAAATTTTCTGTTGTTGTTGTGTCCAATGAAGAGCCTCAGATATCCCCATGCATCTCTATCATAGCAGTCGCAATTTACTGTATCTTGGGTGTGTAAAGTTGCTGCTCTGGATCCATGTCAATTTTCTCTTGTTGTCGTGTCCAATGAACAGATGTCTCCATACATCTCTATCACAGTAGTCGCAATGTTCTCTATCTTAGGTGTGTACGACCAAATTCTGGTCTAAGGTGACTAACGTTGTAAAATATTAAAATATATTCTATAAATATATACCATATTAATATAAAATCAGAACTTTTGAATACATATAACCTAGTTATAGAGTCAATATAATATAAAGTCAAAGTAGTCTCGAATTAGCAATCGAAACAACAAATTTCTAAAATATCTACATCATTGTATATGCATATAAATTATTATTCAAATTTTTGTTATATTCAATTAGAGTGTTATTAAATGAGTACATTTAAGAGAATTCAAAAGGATTATTCAAAAAGAATATCTATCTATGAATCATAGAAAATACCATTAATACAAGTTGACTTATAATCAATCAGAGACCTATCATATATTTTGAAAATTAATGTTTCTCTAATTAAATACCTTCATATCAGTACAAATTAGAATTTTCAATTACACGATGCCTATTTTGTATAAATAATAGATTAAGAAAATTTATCAAATACACGTGTATATAGTAAAATAATAGAACATTTACACTGTAATTAGACTAATTGCATTTAAAACGATATATCTATTAGCAGTTTCCTATCATTAAAGACATTTAGTTTATTGAAATTAAAACGATGTAAAATTTCAAACAGTATATTAGAAAGGGATTAAATTAGTTATCTCTCTCAAATTGTTGATTTAATATAAATCCTTTCTCAAGTTGTAGATATAGGCCAACCTCTTTATTTTCAATGTGTCTTTCAAATGTAACTAATTATCTATATTTTAGCTTCTCAAGAGAATAAATGATCCCAAATATTATAAGAATGTTTGTATAAAGTGAAATCAAAGTAATTGTATATTAGTAAATATAGATTGAAAGAGGGAGAAGCGCCCTATGTTTCTATTAGTAAATATATAAATAATTTTGATAATTTGATGTTATATAAGAAATGTATGTGAGTTATGTAACTTGATTTTGTTCTCTAGATTGTTGTGAGGAAAACATAACTGACTTAATGTTTTAATTTAATAATAAAACCTGCTAAGATAGCTATGTGTGATTATAATATTTAGTCTTATAATATATATACCCTGCTTAGAAAAGTCTGGTAATCGTTTCACAAAACACTGATGCGAAATTCGGTAGAAGAATTCGTAGTGATGATTATTTTGAGGGCTGTTGCAAGGATTTAAATCAGATCACTAAATAGCAGAAAGGAGAGGGTAAAAGTCTCCTTCAAACTGTTGGAATAATCAATTTCAACATTCTACTCTTCTTTTATTTGTTTTTGACCAGTTGACCGCCATGTATATAAATTATTTCTATCATTGTCGTATTGGAGTATGTAAAGCAAGCTGCTTTAACTTTATGTAAAATTAGAGCATAACTTAATAAAACTTTCTATCTTTAAAGACAATTTCCCGGCATTCTCCTTCCTATTTTTTCAACAGGTTATGGGCCCAGAACTGATTGCCTAAGAAAATTAAGAATCAAGCATGTCCAGTCTATATCAAATTGAGAAGTTGAATAAGCAAAACTTTGAGACATGGAGGCTTCAAATGCAAATGATTCTTGTTCACTCTGATCTGTGGATTTATGTTAATGAAGCCAATGTCAAACCTGAACCCGGTAACCAAGAGTTTACTAATTGGCAAAATAAGGATCAGAAGGCTCTTGCTACAATTGTATTGAGCTTGAATCCATCAGAACTAATACATGTTAAGAACTGCAAGACTGCCGAGGAGGCCTGGAAAAAGATAGAAGAAGTTTATCGACATAAAGGACCTGCGACGAGAGTTTCCCTGACCAAAAGGCTAATACAGATGAAAATGAGGCCTAATGATGATTTGAAAGATTACCTGAGTAAATTTACCTCATTAGTGGACAATCTAGGTGAAATTGGGGCTCAAGTACCCGAAGATTTTTAGTTATACTCTTGCTGTGTAGTCTTCCAGAATCGTATGAGGGATTCAGGACTGCAATAGAAACCAGAGATGAGCTCCCAAAACTTGAAACTTTAAAGGTCAAGATCATAGAAGAAGATCAAAGACAACGTGAAATGGAGGGAACTTCGTCTGGAGAACAAAATGTCTTTTTTGGAAATCCAGAAAGAAAAACTACCAATTCCACTAAACCACCAAATCGGAAGGATTTTAAATTTAACTGCCATTACTGTGGCAAGAAAGGCCACAAAGCGGCTGACTGCTGGTCAAAAAGGAACTCTAAAAGAAACAATACGCGAATGGCTGCTTCTCTAGGAATTCGAGATGAAAATATTCTTGATGTAAACGAGTGGTGCCTGGATAGCGGCGCAACTGCACACATGTGCTGCTTAAGAGGCGCATTTTCAAATTTAAGAGAAACAGAGCCAATACCCGTTAAATTAGCGAACGACCAAAGCATAGAAGCTTTAGGTACAGGAACGGTAGAATTGGAAGTTCTCGAACATGGTGAACCATTTTTATTAAAATTAGAAAATGTGTTGTTTGTCCCAGGACTGAAGGGAAATTTGATTTCAGTCAGCACCTGCACAGAAAAATCATTCTTTGTAAAATTTATGAGAGAAAAAGCGGAAATTGTGAATCCATTGAGGAAAATTTGCATAGAAGCTTACAAAAGAAACGAACTTTACATATTGCGTCAAACTAAATATGCAAAAACGCAATTTACCAGAATGTGTATAGACAAAAATAGCAGTGAAATTTGGCATAATAGGTTTGGTCATCTTAATTTTGATGACCTCAAGAAATTGCAGAGAGAGAATTTAGTCAATGGATTACCCAAGGGTGAATTTAAAAGTATAACAAGTTGTGAAACTTGTATTAGGGGTAAACAGACTCGATTACCATTCCCAGAAGTCTCTCTGACAAAGTCAACAGAGCCACTGCAACTTATTCATTCTGACATATGTGGACCGATGAGAACAAAGTCATATGGCGGTGCATTGTACTTCGCAACTTTCATTGACGATTTCTCACGAATGATATTCACTTTTGTTATGAAACGAAAAAGTGAAATTTTCAAAGGATTTAAAGTATTTAAAAGATTTGCTGAGAAACAAACTGGCAAGAAAATTAAAGCAATCAGAAGTGACAATGCCGCAGAGTATTTGAGTACAGATTTTAAAGAATATTTATTGGAGGAAGGAATTAGACATCAGCTCTCAGTTGAATATTCTCCGCAACAAAATGGAGTTGCTGAAAGAGCGAACAGAACTCTGGTAGAAATGACTAGATGTTTCATAATTCAAGCGAACCTCCCAGATCCACTTTGGGCTGAACTTGTGCATACATCTACATACATCAGAAACAGATGCCCAAGAACAAATGAAAGTCGAACTCCGTATGAAATATTTACAGGAAGAAAACCAACCGTTTCTCATTTAAGAATGATTGGATGTAAATGTTTCGCTGTTGACAACCGTCCAAGAAGAGGAAAATTCGCTCCTCGCAGTGAAGAATACCGACTGATTGGCTATTCTCCCGAATCAAAGGCGTACAGATTATGGAAGCCTGGGACAGGCATGATGATAAAAAGTCGAGATGTACGTTTCCTCGAATCTGAAAACTCTACCTTAAGGAATGACGTGGTGCAAATTGAAGCTATACCACAGAAAAAGGAAGATACATCATTGGAGGAGGAAAGTCTTCAGGATGATGAAAACACTTTGCCCGGAACTGATTCGGATTTTTTAGGCGAACCGTCAGAAACAATGGAAGTCATCTCGCAGAGAGGAAGAGGAAGACCAAGGTATATTAGAACGGGAAAACCTGGCCGACCAAGAAAGGAATATCCTACGGCAAATTTATCCACGCAAGAATTTTCAGAAGTGAAGTACTCCCTAGATCCAAAAGACCAGAGGAAGCGCTGTCTGGAAAGGATTCTTATTTTTGGAGGAAAGCAATGAAGGAGGAGTTTGATTCATTGATTGAAAACAAAACTTGGGAACTGGTTGATCCCCCTAAGGGCCAAAACGTAATTGGAAGCAAATGGGTATTCAGGAGAAAGTATAGTAGTGATGGTTCTCTTGAATGGTATAAGGCTCGACTTGTAGCAAAAGGTTATTCCCAAAATTACGGTATTGATTATGAGGAAACCTTTGCACCAGTTGTACGCCACAGTACGATCAGAACAGTTTTAGCCTTGGCCGTTGAATATGATTTGCTGGTCCATCAAATGGATGTTCAGTCTGCCTTCTTGAATGGTGATGTCAAAGAAGAAATTTACATGACACAACCAGAAAATTTCGAGTCAAAGAAATATCCAAGAAGGGTATGTAAACTAAAGAAGGCTATATATGGTCTGAAACAGGCTGGAATGACTTGGCATGCAAAGCTCGATTCAGTATTAAAAGAAATGGGCCTAGAACAGATGAAAACTGATAACTGTGTCTACATCAAACATCATGAAGGCATTCTTCTGGTCGCAATCTATGTTGATGATTTGATAATTGCAGCTGAAAGAGAAGACACGTTGATATCCTTTAAAGAAAGTATGAAGAAGATATTCAAAATAAAAGATCTTGGAAAGATAAATTATTGTTTGGGTATAAGAATACAAACGGAAAGGGATGGCTCAATATCCATAGATCAAGAGAAATATATTGAAGAACTTCTGGCGAAATATAGAATGAAGGAGGCCGAGCCGATTTCTACACCCATGGACTCGAACTCCAAGTTAACAAAGATTTCATCTATAGAGGGTGAGAATGAGCCAGTAAAAAGGAAGAATACCAATCACTGATTGGATCGTTAATATATCTTTCAGTGTCGACAAGGCCTGATATAGCCTATGCGGTTAGTGCTTTGGGACAGTTCAGCAATGATCCTAGGAGACAGCACTGGAATGCGGCCAAGCGTGTCCTCCGCTATCTAAAGGGCACTTTATGTTTGAAAATAACTTACGAGAAAACTAATGAGACCCTTTATGGTTGTGTCGACGCTGATTGGGGTGGAAACCTCGCGGATAGAAAATCTCAAACGGGACTTGTTTTCTTCTTAGCAGGAGGTCCAATAGCTTGGGAATCGAAGAAGCAGCAGACTGTCGCCCTTTCGAGCACGGAATCTGAGTACATAGCACTTTGTGAAGCGGGAAAGGAGGCAGTCTATCTTAGAGCGCTGTTGGATGAGATGGGATTTGGTGAATTATTGAATGAACCTACGGTTTTAAAGACTGATAACCAGGGCGCTCAACAGCTGGCGAGAAATCCAGTCCATCATGCCAGAACTAAACACATTGACATCAAATGGCATTATATTAGAAGCATTTGCAGCGATGGTCTTATCGAGGTCGTTCACATACCAACCCAGGAAAATGTTGCCGACATCCTTACTAAAGGTCTGCCAAGAGTCTTGTATGATAAACATGTTGCTGGATTGGGAATGTAGAAATTGAGGGAGGGTGTTGTAATAATCAATTTTAACATTCTACTCTTCTTTTATTTGTTTTTGACCAGTTGACCGCCATGTATATAAATTATTTCTATCATTGTCGTATTAGAGTATGTAAAGCAAGCTGCTTTAACTTTATGTAAAATTAGAGCATAACTTAATAAAACTTTCTATCTTTAAAGACAATTTCCCGGCATTCTCCTTCCTATTTTTTCAACACAAACTAACTTTATTTAAAACATGTTAAGAGGACAGGGGAAAGCACCCAACTGGTCAGCAGACCAGGCCGTGCTCTCTTCCTTTGTTGCCGGCTGGCGCCGCTGGCGGGTATGTTTGTTTGATATCACCCAATCCGTCTGGCCGACGTCCCGAAGTGGATCTCCATTATTTCACATACCCATCTTTATCACTATAATACATTTTTTCGAAAATTAATTTTGTGTTATGGTAATTATTTAATTCTATTCTCATTGATAGAATGCAAATAAATAATGGTGGAATGTCTTTTACCCCTCCTCAACTTTTGTTCTTATAGTTTTTAACTACTTTCGACAGCTATTTTTATTTAGTTTGATTTGTAAGGTCTTGTTGGGTTACGCGTACTTTATTGTTATTCATATTTATAGTAGGAATACTTAAAAATCATGGATTATATACAATACCTATTACAAAGTAAAACTAGTTTTGAATCACATGCTCTTCTTGGATGGTAGATTACGAGTCCACGCCGGAAGAAAAAATTCGTTTTGACCAATCAAAGGGAAAATTGATGCTTATTGTTTTTTTTCCACCATCAATAAATGGTATATTAAGAGTTTATTCCAGAGGTAAATTCTAACACATTAAAACACATATAAACTTGTAACTTTAGGTATTCAATACAAAGGAAGATGAACCAGCTCTTTCAGTCAAAACAATGGAAGTTGCTTCATGACAACGCCCCTTGCCCATAAAGCCCCACCTTTATGGATTATTTAGCTAAGCACTCTTTGTCTGTTTTATCATATCCTTCTTATTCCTCAGACCTCTCTCACTCTATAATTTCTATTTTTCTAAGCTCAAACTTGCGGTAAAAGGAAGGCCCATTTCGTCATCTGAAGAGGTTTCCCAAAATAAAGGCTAAAATAATAAAGCTCAGGAAAATTGGCTATGGAACCGCTTTTAAGCAACTTTTTACCGCTGGAAAAAAATGTGTAGATATTAGAGGGTCTTATTTTTTTAAATTTGTGATGAATAAAATTATTTATTTATATATATATATTTAAACTCGAATTATTCTAACTTCCATTTTAATGCATTTCTTATAAAATAATATTTTTCTTTTGGATAAATCGATCTCCAATAAAAGTTATTGCTTTGCGTTAATTTATTCCTAACTGGCCTTGTCTTTATAGTTTGCTGAAGAGCATTGCTCGAAGCAAATATTTGAATGTAATTCTACTGTCCTATAAGCTTATGTCCATAGTTTACTTGAAAACCATTTCTAAGATTACATCCTTCAGTGTAGCATATAAAAGCAGAATGATCCAATACAGTATTAGAGCTCTGAGAAGCGGTCTGGTGGATTAAATTGGCGAAACCGCTGGGAGGGTTCACCACTGATGAGCCAAGCCCTTCCAATATATTTTTCATCGCAGTAAGGACAGTAGAAGTTCGTTTTATGTATAAAAGAAACATTCGCGCTTTTATATCCTTTTATTTTATATGTATAGATGGCGCGTTATTGCTTTGTGTTAATTTATTCCTAACTGGCCTTGTCTTTATAGTTTGCTGAAAAGCATTGCTCGAATCAAATATTTGAATGTAATTCTACTGTCCTATAAGCTTATGTCCATAGTTTACTTGAAACCATTTCTAAGATTCCATCCTTCAGTGTAGCATATAAAAGCAGAATGATCCAATACAGTATTAGAGCTCTGAGAAGCGGTCTGGTGGATTAAATTGGCGAAACCGCTGGGAGGGTTCACCACTGATGAGCCAAGCCCTCCCAATATATTTTTCATCGCAGTAAGGAGAGTAGAAGTTCGTTTTATGTATAAAAGAAACATTTGCGCTTTTAAATCCTTTTATTTTATATATATTTTGATATTAAAAAAAGGAATACTCCTGGCCGTTCATACGAGCATTTTAGATAAAACAGAGCGCTATTAAGTAATATAAAAACCAACTAAGCGTTGATTTAACTTGTTCTCTGATATTTGACTAACCTATTTTATTGATAAAACATGAAAAGTAAACAAAGAACGTTTGGTCATAGAGGCTTTCTGAAGAATCAAGAAATGGATTTATTATTTTTCTTTATCATATTTTTCATATATAAATATATTGCGGAATAATAAACATATTTAGAAATTAAATATTTTGAAAAGAGAAATTTAAAGCCATAGTAAAACAACAATTGATAGATTTTGTTGAAGGCCAATCTGATATATTCCGTAATGAATTAAGTTGAGGTTGATGTTTAAAGGAATCCGACAAAACCCGGATAATGATACAAGATCTAATGGATAAGGCTCAACTCTATTCAATTTGTCTCCAATTTTCCAAATTCAAGTCATCTAAGAAACAACTTATACAAGCTTATATTAGATGAAACGCATATCAATGTACTGACAATTCTGCTCAATTTATGTATTCAGGATAATTATACTAGTTACGCTATCAAAGAAACAAACATGATCCTTTAGATAGAAATTGAAACAAATTCTTCAATTTTTCTTATTCAACTCCCTCAACTTATTTTGAAAATCATAGTGAAGTTATATTAACGAATAGTAAAGCGTGATATCAATCAACTCTATCGTGATTTAGAGAAATTGTACAACAGATTATTTCTTAAATGGAGTTATTAAGCACGAATGTTTATTTTAAATACTGTTTTAAGCAAACTTTTCTACTGTCCTTACTGCAATGAAAAAATATTGGGAGAGCTTGGCTTATCAGTGGCTAACCCTCCTAGTAGTTTTACCAATTTAATCTACCAAACCGCTTCTCATATATCTAATATTGTATTGGACGATTCTAACTATACTTGTGTATATGCTACACTGAAGAGTGGTATCTTAGAAATTGTATTCAAGAAAACCATGGACATAAGCATTTAGGACAGCAGAATTAGATATAAATATTTGCATTGAGCAATGCTCTTCAGCAAAAGAATATTTAGCTATCTAGAATAAGCTTATTCTGAAAAGAAAGTACGCTGATGATTTTAACTACCAAAAGAATATTTAAATATTGTGGAAGATGTACTGAAAATGAGATGACATATTTGAGATAGATTTAGTGCAATAAAGTTATACTAAAATATCAAAAGACAAAATAGCTTAAGGAAGCTCGTAGTTTTCTCGCTGTAAAGGGATTCTAATTATGACCTTGAGAAAAACTTTAGAATTCATACAAAAAATAAAACCTATGTCTTTCTTGTAAATATTATAATTCTATATATTTAGTTTGAATCAAAATACGATCCATTAAATGAGTTTATATAAAAAAAAGGGGTACCTGAATCTGTAAAGAAAAAAAAATGTTGTTGTTTTTCTTTACAGATCCAGGTACGCTCTATTTTTTATAAACTATATATTTAGTTAACATATCAGGCTTCCAGGGAAAAGTATATTTTTTAAAAACCTTTTTTTATCTTTAGATTTCGGGCACGAACGCCCTTTAACAGGATAAAACATGGTATAATTATATGATAATTCTTTATATAATAGGACTAGTATATCTTTCCCTTAACATAGAGAGAATTAAAATCTAATAATGGCTCTCTCGGGTTGAACAATCTAGTCTATAATATACAGCATGAAAAATCTAACCACAACTCAAGTTCTGCAATATCTAGAGCATGACATATTCTGTATGAAGTCCTAATTTTAAATTCAGGGCTGTGACATCTGATATTTTTCATAGGCTATATGGAAACGTGATCGTGAAACCAAAACTGTAACATATGTCCATTTTATAAATCACATGTCAGTCTAATAGCGGGGCTAGAACTACGATATCTAACCCATGGTACCATGGTAGATAACTATGGAATTCTAATGGCTGCAATAGGGCCTCTACGATCCTTGGAGTAAAGTGAATTAAATCAATTAATAGTTGTGATACGAATGCTAGATGAGCTAATGGCAATGGTCGCTTGGAAACCTAATTTTGACGCCAGGGATGCAACATCTGGTCAATGGCATAGACAGCAAGGAACTTTAAAATATATCATTCAACAAATCTTGAATTTATATAATACTAGCGGACGTTCCCGGCTTCGCCCGAGGTTTTACCCGAGTAAAGGTTTTTCTAACGAACATTTGTTAAAACAATTCTCTATAAACTTATATAAAAAAAAGATATATTTCGATAATTTGAAACTCGTAAATGTGAATCTCTCGATAAAGCGAACATTTTTTCCCGGTCCCTGTGTGCCGTGTCATCCTGAATTTTGTCCTCCATAATTTTCTACATTACAAAATCATCCGTTTTATCTAGTGAACATATTTTCCCGGTCCCTTGAAAAATATTTGATAAGTTGAATAAAATCATGGTCGTGAATCTTTCGATAAAGTGATTATTTTTTCCCGGTCCCTGTGAGCCGTGGCATCCTGAATTTTGTCTTTCCTAATTTTCTACATTACAAAATCATCGTTTTATCTACATATTTTCCCGGCCCCTTGAAAAATACTCGATAAGTTGAATAGAATCATGGTCGTTTATGGAAGATGGACGTAGTTCCCGGAGGTTACCCGCCCCACCAGCGCCAGGACCTCTTGATCCCTCTGATTGGTCGGTGGGAACTTGGACTGTCCAATGTCCGGCGGCCGGACGGGGGGGCAGACCTAAGCCTAAGGCGGCGCTGCTTGCGAGTTAAAGCTACAAATCTGCAAATAACTCTAAGGATATTAAAGATATTCAAGAAATTATTTTTCGTAAACCTGTCCGGGGATACACCTAATAATATCCCAAAATTTCACGGCGATTGGATTTATGGTTTTTGAATCCATAGAGGACACACACACACACACACAGACATTCAATTTTATATATATAGACTAGCCGAATGACCCGGGCAACGCCCGTGTTTTACCCGATTGAATGTTTTTATTCAAATACTATTTGTTACAATTATAAATTGGCGCCTTAAATAAATGCATATATTAGTTAATACCTATAGCCTATGTGCTTTATCTGTCTATGTACTGTTGGCTTCCGTAGGCGTCTCATACTGGGAAAAAGAAAGAGAGGATTCCATATAGTTATTAACTAATATATGCATTTATTTAAGGAGCGACCCGCTCCAACACAATAGTTACAAAAATGGGGTGGGGGGGCATAATGGGGGGGGCAAAGGTGGCGTGATCGTAGTCGACCAATAGGAGGGCGCCATTCCAAAAAAAAAAAGCAAACCGTGACAGAGATGAGGAATGACGCTCGTAACTGTATATAGAATGAAACATTAGCGCGCCATCTGTTAGGAGAATACGAAACTATTATAGACGCGTATGATTTTTTAGAAATTAAACAATTTTCTACTGCCTTTACTGCAATGAAAAAAAACACTGATGTGCCAGGCCCTACCATAATATTTTTCATTATAGAAAGGTCAGTAGATAATTGTTTAATTTTTAAAATTATACGCGTCTATAATAGTTTCGAATTCTCAAATACTTAAACCTAAATACAATGAAGAAAATATGATTAAATATGAAAGCTTATATATTATAAAATACAAGTACTTGTACTTTTATTAGATTAAATAACTTGTATTCATATATTTCTTTCTAAACGCAGATCGCCTGTTTTCTACGAGAATCTATTTAATTTGAACTTTTGCTTCTTCGTTTAGAACGTTAATCTGATTGCATTTAACTCACACCTTTTATATGGATTTTTGATCATAAAACTCTCCATGTGAATGTCAAAAAAGGTATGTATGTAGTCAGTCATCGAGCGGGTATAGTTCCTTGAGTCTGTGCTCCAAATAATTAACGTTAGGAGACTCACCTAGTCGAAGAGGGTTGACGTTGCTCATGTTGTCAGAAGGTTTTATAAATAAGTGAACAGCTCTAATTCAAGGGTAATAACCAGCTGAAAAGGTCTGGCCTATCTAGATGCAGTCTATGCCAAACCAAAACATGAAGTACTAACCAGGCTTATAGACAAAAGAAAGTGGCAAGGTTTTATAAAGAATCGAACGGTTCTCTCTAATTCAAGGGTAATAATCAGCTGAAAAGGTCTGGCCTATCAAGATGCAGTCTATGCCATACCAAAACATGAAGTACTAACCAGGCTTATAGACAAAGAAAATGGATTCCTAGCTATCGCTGCTAGGCCCCAAGTAGCTCCCACCCATGTTCAATTCGATTAGAATGGTGATATTTTTACGAAACCTCTAAGGAGAAGGAGCTCGAGGATCAGGTAGAGACGAATTTTACTGAATTGAACGATGAATCATTCCTAGGCCTCTTATAATAGGACATTTTTAGGGACGACATCATGTGCGCGGTTCTATACCGCCCTGAGAAGAAGGATTTCCTCGAGATACTCTCGTCTGAACACAAGAAAATTCTGTGTGAATTCCTCAAGATTGCCATTGAGCATGTTGGAGACAAAACCTACATAATAAGCAAGGGCCTGTCCACACTCAGGGCGGCTTGTAGCTCCTGATCCCGACGTCCCTTCCGAGAAGGCTTCGTCTGGTGTAAATAATTTCTATTTTTATTACAATACTGTATTTTTTTGTGAATTTATTATTTTGCTATTGACTAGGAGTCAATAAAGTTGTTAAATGCCATTGACTTGGTATATTATTGCTAAATTTCTCTCTGATGCCTAAAACCTTCCAGAAAGTCTTTTTATGTTTGATATTGATATATCTACATGTTCCTAACAATAAATTATTTATCCTATAGAAAGAGGATTATCTAGAAATGCCTATCTATGAAGGAATTCGAGCAACAATAAGTACTGGAAGGTATTGATCCAATTGGGATAATACCAGCGTCCAAGTAAGACCACAAGATTACCTTCTTTTAACTACTCGGCTCCGGAAATTAAGTGGAGAAATGACGCTCATCGAAGTTTAATAAGTGGTTATAAGTTTGTGCTATCTGGAGAGCTGTTTTTATGCCATTAATAATTAAACTTATTTGGGTTAATATATAGAGTAAGTGCTCTTCAATATAAATTTTATATTATTTCAAATATAAAGTTTTGGATCGTCATCAGTAATATAGAATTGAAACTTTTAAAAATTATTTTTGTTGTTGATTAAGTTCGAATAAATGTTTTTCTTTCGCTATCAATATTTTTCTCATTGCAGTGTAGAAAGTCAGAAATTGCTTTAAAATGCGATAAAATTCAGAATTATATCAGAATGAGTTTAATTTCTAACTTTATTAAAATTATTTTGAGACGTTACAAAAACAATTTTCAATTGTACATAATTTCCTTTAAAATGTTACTTTAATTTTTCATATGTTTATTTTCAATTTCTTTTTCTCATTCATCAAAAGTCAATGATGTACATACTAAATTAGTAAAAACTCAATAAAAACGATATGTAAAAAGATACATAAACAAATGGCTTGTAAAAGAAAGCAGCAATAAATGAATTTAGGCAAAATGTCTATTTCATTAACAAACATTTCACTTTTAAAATAATAAACTTTAAAAATAAAGTTTTACTAAACTAAAATTAGCGTTTTAAAAATAAAAACGTGGCATTTGGCGCAGTCGAAAAGGATACGAAAAAAGAAAATGGCGGAAAATCCAAACAACCGGTTGCAAAAGTTCAACGGCTCGAAGTCGGCAATTAGGCCTGAGTCATGGATCAAATTATATGATTTTGAAAATAATTCTTTAAAAGAAGATGAAAAAATCAAAAATCTTATGTACTACTTGACAGATTCAGCACTTGAATGGTACGCAGACGAGATTATTTCAAATCCTGCAATAAAAAGATGGGAAGTTGTAAAGGAAAAGTTGATTCAAAGATTTGGTTCATACAACGCAAATCCAATTGTCTCAGCATCACATCGAAGATTAAAACGAGAAGAATCAATAGAAAATTATTTTCAAGATAAAATTCGCCTGTTAAATCAAACCCATCTAACGAAGGAGGAAAAAATTCATTTATTAACAGACGGACTTCCAAATGATTGGAAAGATTTAATTGTGGCTGCACAGCCAACTGACACCACGAAATGGTTCCATATCGCAGCTTCAATTGAACAAAATAGGGCTTCAATTCAGTTTAAGCCTAAAAACAAAATACATCTCGCGACAAAAAATAATGATAATAGAAAAAATGTTTGCCCATTCTGGTGTCCAATATGTTCGAAAAAGGGAATAAAAATTAAACATTGGGTCACAGATTGTGAGGATTATGATCCTAATTATAAAAAGGATAGGCCTAATCAAAACACTTCAGTGAAACAAGTATGCCAAGCCCCGGAATTGTTGAATGTAAGTACTTTGACAAATACCCCTACACAAGGAGCTTTCAAGCTTATCAACATAAGTGTTGAAGTAAATGGAATTCCTGCGCAAGCATTTGTGGATACTGGTGCAACAGTATCAATAATCAATTGGCGATTGTTCAAGCGAACCCGTCTTCAACTTCAACCAAATTCAGACATTCACATCAGCCAAGCGGATGGTGTTACCAGGACATGTGGAAGCCTTCAGACCAAGGTAAGAATAGATAAACTAATTAAACCTGTAACTCTCCATGTAATGAAGAACTTTAAATATCCACTCTTGATCGGATTAGATGTTGCATCTCTTTTTAATCTTTTAATAGATGTCAAAGACAAAACAATTTACACCAAAATTGATGGATTACAAAATCCAATTCTTGTAAATCATCTAGAAGAGATAAGAGAACATGAATTAAAAGAATTACTTGAACACAATAGGAATGTATTTTCTCAGCATGCTATTGATTTGGGAAAAGTAGCTATACAACATAAGATCATCACGAAAAGTGAACAACCAATTTCTCTTAGACCCTATCGTCGTCCTCTAAAAGAGTATGAAGAGATAGCTGAACAAGTTAAAGAACTTCTCGAACACAAGTTAATAAGAATTTCAGATTCTCCTTGGGCATTTCCTGTTGTTATGGTTCCCAAGAAGGATGGAAACAAAAGGATGTGCATTGATTACAGACGTCTTAATGAGATCACACTGGATGACAGGCAACCCCTACCTCACATACAGGACATGTTTGATCGATTGCATGGATCCAGATTCTTCTCTACCCTTGATGTTGCATGGGGTTATTGGCAGATCGAAATGGACCCGAAATCTATTCAAAAAACTGCATTCGTCACAAACGATGGTCATTATGAGTTTTTAGTGATGCCCTTTGGTTTAAAAAATGCTGCTTCAACGTTTCAAAGGATAATCCAACATATTCTAGGTGAATTATTATGGAAAGGAACTTGCTCTTTCCAAGATGACATATTGGTGTACACGAAAACATGGCAAGAGCACATAGAGCTTCTTAGTAAAGTTTTTGACAAATTAAGACAGTACAACATGAAATTAAAATTGTCGAAATGTATTTTTGGAAGAACTGAAGTAAAATACCTCGGACATATCATCAGTCACAATCAATTAAAACCTGATCCAGGAAAAGTAAAATCTATTCAAGACTTTCCAAGACCTGATACTGTAAAGAAAGTTCGTCAGTTCATGGGATTGGCAAATTATTACAGAAAATTTGTGAAGGACTTTTCTAAAATTTCATTCCCCTTGGTTCGACTCACTCGGAAGAATCAGCCCTTCATCTGGAATGAGGAAGTAGAGGAGTCGTTCGCTAAACTTAAAATGGCACTATCTACAAAACCTGTCCTTGCTATTTACAACCCGGACTACCCCTCTAAAGTTTATACAGATGCCTCCAAATATGGAATTGGAGCAATCCTAACACAAATTGGTCCAGACAATGAGGAACATGTAATTGCTTATTACTCCAAAACACTGCAACCACACCAAGAGAATTACTCTGCTTATGAGATGGAATGCCTAGCCGTAATACAAGCAACTGATCACTTTCATGTATACATAGAAAACCAACCATTTGAAATCATCACTGATCATGCGGCGCTCCAATGGCTTTTCACCATGAAGAAACCGAAACCTAAGTATTTTAGATGGATTCTTAGTTTATCCTCGAAATCATGTAACATCGTTCATCGTTCTGGAAAGCAACAAACTCATGTTGACGCCTTATCAAGACTCCCAGTTGTTAACATTGCAACTCAAGAACTTCAAGAACACCAACAAAATTCAGATTTGAGTTTCTTGAAAAATTCCCACACTCACGACGGTGTGGTAATGATCAAACAAAAAGGAGTTTTTAAAGCAATTGTCCCAAACTCGCTTACCAAAAAAATATTGGAAGAATATCACGATTCATTGAGTCACCCATCAATAACCAAAACATGCAAACTTATAACTCAATATTATTGGTGGAAAGGAATAACAACTGATATCAAGAATTATGTTCGATCTTGTAAATCTTGTCAACTAGTGAAGGTCAGACATGAACCAACTTTAGGAGAAATGATCACTCCAACGTCAAATATCCAACCATTACAAATGATCGGTTGTGACACTATTGTACTGGGAACAGTAGCAGCTAACACAAAGCATAAATTCATTCAAGTTTTTGTTGATCACGCAACTCGTTATCTATGGGCATATCCCACAATAACAAACACTGCTCAAGCTGTCACTCAATGTCTTGATAAGATAATCAAATCTGTTAATTCGATCAATACTATCTTAACAGATAATGGCAAAAATTTTATATCAAAAGAGTTCAACAAATTTCTTTCTTTACAAGGAATTAAACACACATATACTTCGCCTTATCATCCTCAGTGCAATGGCATTTGTGAGAAATTAAATGATACGATAATGACAAAACTGAGAATAGCTGTTCTAGAGAAACCTAGATGTAAATGGAGCTCATTGTTACCGCAAGTTGTCAAAAATTATAATTCCACACCACATGACGTGACTGGTTTTTCACCGCTTTTCTTAATGTATGGAATCGGTAATGTACCCGAATTTGCCGACCAAACTCCAATTACAATTGAAGAAGCCAGGAAGAAAGCTAGCCTGCGGACAGAACAATTAAGAAGTAAGTGGAAGATTAAACACGATAGCCATCACCCCAAGTATGTCTTTAAAGAAGGAGACTTAGTCATAAGAAAAATTGCCTTCAACGACCCTCGTCTCATCAAGACATCACCAAAATATGAAGGACCATTTGTCATTCAAAAAAAGATATCTGATGTAACCTACGATATCTCTCTGAAAGACCAAAAGCAAGCAAGACGCGTTCACATATCTCAACTTCGACCATTTATTACCCGAGAATAAATGCTTCAAGAAGGGGAATATGAGACGTTACAAAAACAATTTTCAATTGTACATAATTTCCTTTAAAATGTTACTTTAATTTTTCATATGTTTATTTTCAATTTCTTTTTCTCATTCATCAAAAGTCAATGATGTACATACTAAATTAGTAAAAACTCAATAAAAACGATATGTAAAAAGATACATAAACAAATGGCTTGTAAAAGAAAGCAGCAATAAATGAATTTAGGCAAAATGTCTATTTCATTAACAAACATTTCACTTTTAAAATAATAAACTTTAAAAATAAAGTTTTACTAAACTAAAATTAGCGTTTTAAAAATAAAAACGTGGCAATTTAATATAAGAAAATTGTGGAATACTATAGAGGGTGTTCCATTTTTTAAAGAATGATTTTAATGCTTTATTATTAATAATATACAAATATTTGTGCAACTTATTATTTTATTATGAAGATAGAGCCTGCCTGACTGGCATTCATAGTCTTTAAAATTAAAGAAACTTCGGTCAGTATAAATATTTTTATTATCTCGACGTTTCGACAAAAATCTTTTGTATCATCGGGTATTGTTTTATGTGTGTAAGCATTGACGTTTAGCAACAGCTCTGCATCGATGTTTCCAGTAAATAAGGATTCATTTAAGAATATTCTGATCAAGACCATCCCAACAGTCCTTATCGACTTTTCAGAGACTCTCTAGCGTCTTCAGTTTTCTATATCTAAGAGAAGCTTTCAGCAAGCCAAAATCACAAAAATCCATAGGGGCCAAATCTAAAGATTTAGCAGGGATGTGCTTAAAAGGGATGTACGAAATGCCGAGTTCATCCCTTTTTTCCGCCAGGTATTGACGTGTTGAACGTGATGTATGACTCGTGGTTTTATTCTGCTGCAGCCACACAGATCTTGAGTAACTTGGATACAAAAATGGGACCCCATTGTCGAATAATGGTTCTAAAACAAGTCTTTTGTAGATTTGTACATTTATCTTGATATTTGGTTCTATCTTATTTATTGGAAGTTTCCCATTCTAGAAGAAACCTGCAAAGATCATGACACCCTTTGAGAAGCTTTCCTTGAATTGCTTTACCCTGATAAAAAAAGGCATTTATTTGAGAGTTAGCGTAGTAAATGGAACGGGGTTGGTTTCTATCACTGATGAAACCCAGGCCTCGTTCAGTATGATAACATATAGTGTGAACAAATTTGCTTCTGTCTCCTTCAAAAAAAAAAAAAAAGACCAGCGACATTTGAAAATGATGGTAGACACCAGCCAACTTAGGTCAATCCAAATGATGTTAACCAGTGCACAAACAAGCAGACTAGTTGCTCAGGCCCTATATAATTTTTACAAGGCAGTAGGTGTAAAGAGGGAGAAAAGAGATCTTGGAAGCTATTGTTCTTACACCTCAGAATGATGACGAAACATCGAGGGGTCGACCTTTCATATTAAATCTTACTTTTCCTTAATACTAATAATTGTATATAGTTACGGAACTACTGGTTTCCAGTGCTGCTCTTTTCCTGATATTGCACCTTGTACGGAGAATCTGTATAAGACTAATGTCTTAATAAAGGCTTTGTGTGTGTGACATTTGAAAATGAAACTTCTTATTTAAGTTTGGTCTATGAGTGTGAATATAGTCCAACATGTCAAAAAAAGTGTCTTTCCATTTCAATAGTTGATGTATTTAACGGAAACTATATATACAATAAATTTAATAGCTATAAGAAAATAGCGTGCCATCTATATTTAAGAAATGTAACTATTAAGCACGTCTGTTTATTTTATAAATAAAACAAACCTTTTCTACTGTCCTTCACAGCGATGAAAAATAGTAAGAGGGCTTAATTGATTAATGGTGAGCTCTCCTAGCTCTAATACTGTATTGGACACGATTCTATTCATACATGCTACAATGAAAAATAATATCTTAGCCTCATGGTATTTAAGCAAATTATATTTAATTCTACTGTCATAAAATATTATTTGCATATTTCGATAAATACTGTTGTGTTGTGCCCGTTGTTTTGTCAATAATCCACTCTGAGTCGTCGGAGCTTCCTTGGTACCGGTTTTATTTATAACCAGTGCCGGAACATAAGAAGAACACCACACACAGCCAGACGCGCAGATACTTCCGCTCGCAGCCAAAACCAAAACCAAACTGCCGGGATCCAGTCTCGGCCGGTTCCCGCCGCCACACTGGCGCCGCTCGGCGCGAAGTGGCGTGAGGATTCTTGCCTGAACCCTCAACAAATATCTTAACTAAGATTCCATCTCTAATTGTTGCATATATAAACAAAATCGTCCAAAACATTATTAAATCTCTAAAAATCGGTCTGGTGGATTCAATTGACGAAAACGCTGGAAGGTTGCACCACGGATGAACCAAATCCTACCACTATTTTTCATCGCACTAAGGTCAGTAAAAGGTTTGTATTTTTTGTAAAATAAATATATATTCACGCTTTTTAATAGTATTTCTTATATTTAATAGTAATTGAAAAATACATTTTGTTGGAAATACATTTAAACCTGTTTATAGCCCTCCCTCTTGGGACTGACCAAAATAGGGTATTATAGACAGGTCACTTTTAATGTAAATCGCATCGTACTACGTATTCAAAATCGGGCGCTATAGAGAGGAAGACGCTATTTAGAGGGGGCGCTATAGCAAGTTTAACTGTATATTAGCGCTTTTTAATTGTATTTCTTTTTTTAATAGTAATTTAAATGCTTTTTATTGGATATATATTGATAGGTAGTTTTGTAAATTTGTAGGATCATCCATCTTGATTCCCTCATTCTTTGTGTCGTACACGTTTCCCGAGCGGGTTTCCATAATCAAAGTAAATGATAAATAAATTATATCTTGAAGTTACTTTGTTTATTTGTTGAGAATTCCTTGTAGTTGATGATTTTTAGTCTTCGCATCCGTGTCTCGTTTCCAAAAATAAATAATCAAAATATTGTAGCAAAGCATTTATTATTTTATTAACAGAGTATGATTTTTATGTTTATTTTTTGCTACTCTGTAAACTTCCCTCATTGCTTATCTTTTGTTTATCATTCATAGTTTGTTCTTGCCTTAAATAAATTGCTGTGTCATCCCGAAGATTGTCTTTCCTAATTTTCCACGTGGCAATATAGTGTTCCCTTCCAGTCGGCGTTATGATTTTGATCTAATAACTGAATGCACATGTTTGTAAGATTTGCTCCGCCTTTGCCGGTCCCAAGCCCGGATGAAAAAGGAAGAGGGGGAGCAGTAACAAGCTCACTAAAAAACCTGGACTCAGCTGGCCCGGCTGATAGTACCCTGTAAGGACTCCTGATCTAGGGATACTGGATGAGCAGCGCTTGTACTCCATGTTAGGAGCGGCTGCACATGGCGTCTGTTCCTCATGTCAGAGGCGGCCATTTCTTTTTGAGCTAAGTCGGCCAGCCACTGAGTAGTGCTCCCAGTCATAATGACAAAGGCAGACGCATTTTACTTCACCAATCATGATGATTGTCCCCCGGCAGACACCATCAAAAGTATCAAGCTTCACAAGCTTGATACCTTAATATGATTGAGTGAAGATAAGAAAGAAGAAGACATGTTTGTAAGAGTCTCTCCTAGTCCCTTTCAGAGCCATTACTAATACACATACATAATAAACAACTACAATGTTACAAAAGGAATGATACTATAGTATATAATCTGTTTAAAATAAATTCAAAATATATATCATAGATTAATTTGAATAAATATAGGGGCATATCACACACCTACATGATATAACAATATTAATCTTAATTGTGTGTAGAAATTCGCTATAAGATACCTATTTTATTCAATTCACTTTTCATAACAAAGTGATATGATATTAAGAATTTTCATCCATTCATTTTAAAATATTAAAATTCTAATATCTTTATACGATACATATTTCTTTAAAATTTTTGAAATGGAAAATTTGGTATCGCTTGGAGGTAGAATATATTATTAAAACTAGATAAATATTCCTTTTATTCTCCATTATCTGATAGATTATGTATTATACACCAACTGCACACATTTCTCCCCAAATAATAGAAAATATTTCACATTCTATTATAGGTTGCATGTAAATATCTCTAGAGACATATATCCCATGTGTAGAACACAATTTACAGAAATTCCAAAGAAGATACACAAGCCAAAATATATATAAATATATTAGTATACATATTTATATTGAAATAAACGATACAATACCTGTTATATTAGAAACGAAAAGGGTGCCTTGATGCTTGAAATATATTCTATTTCATAATTGACAGTCATTTACATAAGGCGACATTTTCAATATACACATGGACATAACTTAAGGAAGTGGAAAGTAGTGTCGCTGGTTGTCTGTTATTTTTGAAAGAAGAAGACAGAGGCAATTTTGTTCACACTTGTTTATCTTGCGTGTCTTCAATAAAGGTCATTGTGTATTAAATATCTTTCCGAGTTATTGTTAGAATCCCGATATGTGTTTAAAAGTACAACTTACTTAAGTTTTGTCCATGAGGGTATTCATATCTTTGGCGATGTAAGGATTCAGTCTGAGATATGCAGTATGAAGGACACATTAGAAAAGAAGAGATTTCAGGATTTCAGAGAGAAAGAGAGATTGAGATTTCTTTATTACATCGTTCATTTAAGGTTATATAAAGTTAAATATAAAATAAATATAAATATAAATAAATAATAAATAAAGATATAGAGAGAGAAGTCTCAGGTTATCGACATATAAAAATCTAAACTATTTTAAAGACGTAAGATTCTTTTTGAAATTAAACATTTTCTACTGCCCTTACTGCAATGGGAAAATTAATGGGAGGGCCTGGCTCATCAGTGGTGAACCCTTTCAGCGGTTTCGCCAGTTTAATCTACCATACCGCCGTTATATTGCATTTTTTGGAATTGGAATTTTTCCATTGCAGTCAGGGCAGTAGAAATTGTTTAAATTCAAAAATAATCTTACGCCTTTAAAATAGTTTCGAATTTTGATAACAGATGGCGCGCTAGTGCATCATATAAAACTCTCTCAACATGTTTTTTGTATCTGTTAAGAGTTAATCTCAATGCCAATCGATTTGGATAAAAGTGATTGTGTTTCAATATATTAAGAAAATGGGTCAATAGTCATTTAGAAATGAATAATAATTAACATTAAGTGTCTTCCGAGGATAATTTATTGGTTGGAAGTAGATTTAAAAAAACACAGCCACATTAACCAATGATTTATTCAACTGCCGACGTTTCAGTGGCTTTTCATGGTACTCTCTTCAGTGGAATGTGACAGCTAGTTACTAAAATGTCGGGAGTTAAATAAATTTATAATACAATATAATGCGGTTATGATTATATAACGACTTTTAACAATTTCTACCTCATGTTTCTTTTTACAGAACGAAAAATAGTAAATTTTATTATTTTAAGGAGAAATAACTACTATTCCTATGGGATGAAGTATGAAAGGATGAATAGTGAAGAGTAATGATGAATTCCCATTACTGGACACTTTTATTTTTCCGTTCATCATTACTTTTTTTTTTGGTTCACCTGCATGCACTTGTGGAAATGAACAACAAACCCCTGAACACCTTCTGATAAACTGTCCATTAACTTCTGATCTAAGGGAGGAAAACCAACTTTACCTGACTAATACAAAACAAGCTGCTTGCAATAAAGACCAATACATCAAGTTTAATAGATTCTGCAGGATGTATATTTTGAGGCGAAAGTGTTGACTGTACATATTTCGAGCTACTACTTATAATTGCTATATGTAAAATTTGACATTGAACGTTTAATTATGATTTCCAATGTTCAATTGTATTTATTGTAAATAATTTAAAATATACACGCAATTATCCAAATTGTGGATATGGCTTGTCTCTCCCAACTGTTAAATAAAATAAAATAAATTACTTTTCCAAATTTATTCTTTCATACTTCATCCTTAAGGATAGGAAAAGTCGTTATTTCTCCTTTATATAATCAAAATTATGATTTTTCGTTCTGCAAAAATAAATATTTGAGGTGAGAGTTGTCAAATGTCGTTTTAGTTATATAAATCATTGGTTTATTTGGCAATATTATTTTTTAATAAGTGTCTTATTTATTGGAGATGTAAACTTTCAAACAACGCTCTTCTACTGGATTACCAAAGTAGAGAAATACAAATTGTTAATCAAAATCAAGTGTTTACCAGCATATGTGCGGGAGTGTATAACGATATCAAAGCATTAATAGCATTTTAAAACTTTCACAATCTATAATACCTACAAGAAACACAATAACAGTCATCGAACATTGCTAATCCACAAATATTATTTCACATTTATTATAAAACAAATCATAAATGACATTTCAATTTTGCCATTATCAATAAATACTGCAAATATTTTGAGAAGTTTATGTTTCTCTTTTGAAAATTGCAAAAGGTTGAGGAGTTTCGCATTTAAATCTTATATAATATCCCACTTTATATATACAAATAAGATTATTTTTCTATAACAATAAATATTCATAGTCTTTCATGAATTAAATCTTGATGACACCTAATATCCCCTGAATTTCCGACCCAATATAAAGAAAACCAAAAAATCCCTAAATCCGAAGGATAACACAGGTAATGGTAACTTCTTCAATAGACTCCGAGAGAAACAAAGTCAATTTTATCTATTGTATATATAACGCTTTGAATTTGTTATAGTAAAAAAAAAACACAATTTACATTTATTTTCTAAATCCAATATAGTTTCTCTCCTGAAAATATAAGGTTATCCCAAAAGTTCTTGTTTTTCTTAAAACGTTGTTTCTCTTATTACTTGGTGGAAAATATTGCTACGTGGAAAATTAGAAAAGACAAACTACAGGATAACACATAAATTTATTTAAGGCAAGAACAATCTATGAATGATAAACAAAATATAAGCAGTGAGGGAAGTTTATATAGTAGTAAAATATAAACATAAAAAATGATACTTTGTTAATAAAATAAAAAATACTTTGCTACAATATTATTGTAGTGAATACATAATAATATATACATAATACAATTACTTAATATATAATACAAATATATAATACATAACGACGAATAATATTATATCTAATAATATTGGCATTTCAATTATTTGCAAGTGTTTACAAACTTTTAGAACAACCTTGTAATATATTTTATAAAATGTTCATATCATATTTGATGTTCTAATGTTTTAATATATTCAAAACATATATTCTATTTTAAAAATAATCTACACAATCCATTTTTGAGCTATAACAATAGCTATTTGCGCAATTTCAGTTTTCTCTAAAACAGTAATATAGAAGTGAATTAAATTTAGAAACATTTTGTAGTTATAAAAAATAAACCAATTTCCAACGAAATCCTTAAAGCCCTTGCTAACAACAGAATAAAGATTTAGAAAAAATTTCTTAAAGGATAAAGAGTAGAGAGATTGAATCAAAAAGGATCTTTCAGTAATAAGAGATTAGTAAAAAATAACAAAGGAATATTTACATAAATGTCTCAAGGGTAAAGATTGAAAAACAGGTTTATATATATAATACACATATATACATAAATCTACTTTATTTAAAATATAGCATTTAGAATTTTTTTCTATAAATAATCTAATAATATATATAATATAAGTATTTATTTTTATATATGTAGGTATTCAATTAAAAAGGCATATATTGGATCAAAATACCATTTATTTTACCAATATATGTAGGTATTTATTGTGTCAGTCCATTCGAGCTTTGGTTGAATAAGGTCACGTTTCACTCTACTGAACAATATCACGTCTGAACAATATCACGTGACCTGAATCAACCAATCATCTTTTAGCATATCAGTCAATCTGCCTAGAATGCCTTTTAAGTTTATTAGTTGATATTTATTCCGATTGGTGGCGCAATCCACCAGCAACTTGTAGTTGCACAAGTTTAAAATATGTTTTTTTTTCTTTAAAAGGCTGTGTTTTAATGTATTGTAACTTGAGGTGCTACTTTTGTAATATATGTATGTATATATGGTAATTTAAACCAACAACTCTATATTGTATAATACTTATAACAAGATTGTCAAATTGTATATAGAAACATATATATAAATAATCATACGCATGATTGACATGTGTCATTGCATCACCATATGTAATTTACTTTGTACATACTGAGGATGAATAAATAAAACTATGCAATAGATCAAGAGCTGAGCTAAGCAAGAGATCGAGATAGAATTCAACCCTAAAGAGGAATTTGGCAGGCCGTTGCCATCAGGTCCAAAGGGTGTAGAATACCGCAGACGCCCCACGCCCTTTGCACCCGTTCAAAGTCCAAATTCCCGGATGTCTCATCACTCGGCAAAGATATAAAAAGCCTCTGCCCTAGCCGAAAAAATGGTCACTTCACCATCAACGTGAGCCCTCGTCGGTTGTACCCAGGTCCACCTCATCGACCATGTAGAACAGTAAGAACTCTTATATCTCCATCTTGCTCTTAGCTCGCCTTTTATCCGTTCACGGAACTTTCCTACTAAAACTGTGCCTCTTCGTTTTTTTAACTGTTGTAATGTTTAACTGTTGACTTGAGGTCAATAAAAATATGTCAATTGTCAAAAAAAAATTGTCTTCGTTTTTTGTGTGTGGACATTCCCAAGCTTTCCACTCTGCCTCGACCACGACTGCCTGTACTCTGTGAGAACTGTAAAGGTCCTCCAAGGTGCAGAGAGGTACTGGAAAACGCTCCACACCCTGACTGTCCCTCTCGGATACTACAGGTTTGACCCTCGGATATCACAGCTATAGCGAGAGTCGACAGGATCCCTCATCACAGATAAGCCGACAGGATGACCAAAACGAAGGATGACCAAAGCGAAGAATGACCACAACGAAGAGGTAAGAAGCCTGTCCAGATAGAAGCGAAAAAGAGCTAAGATGGAGGGATAAATCCGCCATCACAACGAAACGACCAGCAATCTCTCCCCCAAAAAGAGAGATATTTCAGGAGCAAGCTGTCAACCCCCCAACGACACAGCCGAATATCCCGCAAAATAAGCTGGTGAGACGTTCCCCACCTTTGACCTTACAACGCAACCACCTTCCAGGCGACATGCCACCGTCGCCAAACAGAAGCTACAAGCTTCTTCAAGCCCTACATGGAGCGCCTTCCATGTCAGCAGGACAAGTAAAGACCAAGTCTCCTGACTGAACAATCCTCAAACTTGTGAGTTTAAAAACCTACGTAACTTTCTCCTCATGCTCACAACTTGATTCTCCATTAATTTAATGTTTATTTTCACTGAAATCATTTTAAACCAATTTTTACCATCTTTATATAATTTCAATTCAAATTTCAAATCGTTTACACCCTCATTTATCAATTTTAACTTTATTTCAAGCAACTTATAAATTTTAATTCATTACTTTCAATTTTACATAAGAAAAATCATTATTTTTTAATTACTCGAATCATAATTCTAAACTTATTTGTGTGTTTTTCTTAATATATTATTTTTTATACCAAAACACCAATTTCTTTATCAAATACTCAAAACTTTGCAAAAATCATTGTTATGTTCACTATTTTATGTAAACGCCCCATTCAATTTATAATTCACTATCACGCCATTGCTCTTTTACAAGGATAATTTTCGCACTACCATAATCAACTATTTAAAAAATATATTCAAATTTTAATAAACATAGGTGAAACGCATTTTTTTTAATTTCAAAAATCTAAAGATACAATATCTTCAAAATCACAACTGGAAAAGTATCTGTCGTTTCCCAAAACCAGTTAAAAATCCAACATAGTTCCACTCCCTCGTCCTTTCCTTTTACATGCATAATTATTAATCATCCATTAATCTCTCTCAACAAACTTCAACACACTCCCCCATCACTTTCTCCAATTGGCCACCAGCTATTAGCGCGCCACTTAGCAACAAATCAATCTCGAGCCACACAAGCTACATATCGTCGCCACTAAACGTGCCACATCCACTAACAGCCAAAATATCTCGATGTGTTTTGTACAACCACCACCCATGACTAGTAAATTTGTCATTCATGGTGAAACAAGTTAGATGCTGTACCAAAGACAACGACTTCACGTGACACCTTTCCATTCAATCCACTTCACTCGTGTCACACAGCGCAACACAACAGTTTTTCTCACTTTTCAGGCCAAAGACGCCTTCACGCCTGTGACACCTCTCACCTCAAAACGTGTCCACGTCAAAAGTCGCACTTTCACCACACATCTGATCTGAAATCACTGAATAACATTTTTACTGAGTCCGCAACAACGTCGAAACACAACACTTACGAGCACCTTTAAATAAACTACTTAAAAAAGATGTGAAATGGAATTGGGACCCAGACTGCCAAAAAGCTTTCACCACTCTCACAGAGAGTTTAACCAGTAAACCAGTACTACACTTTCCGAACTCGAGTGCCTCGCCATCGTCGAAAGTGTAGACAAATTCCGAATATACCTCACCAGTATAAAATTTACCATATACACAGATCACCAAGCTTTACCATGGCTTAAAACTATAAAAAAAAATCCGCAAGGACGACTCTTTAGATGGAGTCTGAGACTATCTACTAATAATTACGAAATCCACTACCTCAAAGGCAGCCAACAGTACGAAGCAGATTTACTATCACAAAACCCCTTTGTAAGATTTATCAGTGCTGATATTATTAAACAGCATCAACCAACAGCATCCCCCTTCAACATTGATACAAACGGCTTACATACCATTACCCGAAAAGGTGTAACTAAAATAATAATTCCCGAAACCCTGCAACATACTCTAATGAACAAAGTTCACTAAGAATATAACCACCCAGGCATCTCTCAGATGACTCGCATAATTACTATCCAGTACTACTGGAAAGGTATCTCTAATTCTATAAAAAAAATTGTCAGGTCGTGTCACACCTGCCTAATCATTAAAAGACCCAAAGGTAAACCCTATGGTGCCCTCGGACAAATTCCACCACCTCAACAACCATTCGACTTAATCTCTATAGATACCATAGCTGGATTTTCGAAATATGGACACTCCAAGACATATCTACACGTAATAGTGGATCATTTAACGCGATATGCTTGGACCTTTCCATCGAAGTCCACCAGTACCCAAACATACATTCAAACCCTCAAAACTGTACTACAACAAGGATTTCCAAAACGTCTGTTATCTGACAGAGCGCTCGCTTTTACCTCAGAAAATTCCGTAAATTTCTAATAACACATGATATACAACCCCTCCACACCACGAGCAATAACCCACAAGCAAACGGTTTAATAGAACGCTTAAATGCCGCCATTACAGGCAAGCTCAGACTAGCTTATCTAGAAAATCCAAAAGCTTCCTGGACTCAACTAGTTAAGCGCGTCACTCAGACGTATAATAACACACCCCATTCTGTCACAAGTTTTCTACCCACCTACTTAATGTTCAATGTTATCCCCGCAGATCTAATAACTCATCTTAATCCATACCCCGAAATAACTATAGCTCGAGAGATAGCACGCTCTCGTACCCAAAATAAGCATAAAAAAGATAAAGAAACATTTTATAAGCAGCACAGAACACCACATTTCGAAGTGAAGACATGTCAATAAATTAAAATATCACACAGAGAATGTTCTGTACATCACACCTCCACAAGCGATTGTCTAAAGATATATATCTCAGTGAATTCAATCATTTGACTCCAGATATCTTCGAGACGCAACTAGACCGAATTATACCGCTTACAACCTCACAGCCCTTTTTGCATTTAAATCCCGGTATTTTCAAATAGGCAAGAAATATGCAAACCTCAAGTAGCGACCAGAAAATTTCCCGTTAAATTCACAAACCTATTCTATCTACATACTCTACACCAATCCATTTGTATCTGTATTACTTACTTACTTACTCTCTTTCACACAATATAGAGATATCTTTGAACCCACCAGATCCAGACTAGAGGAGAAAGAATTTAATTCACGTGCGCCGTAGACAAGCCCCATATCTCCCCCTTCAAAAACAATACAAATCACTGTCCCATCGCACCCCGGTCGTAAAGATGGACTAAACATCTCGAGACAAAATACCCGCGTCACTAAATCCATCGCCACCCTTCCCCCTAACTCGCCTCCAGTAAATTAGGGCTGTGTCCCGCATTCCTTTTATTCCTCACCTTTCACTACATTAGCAGTCGATATCTTAATTTCGTCTTTTCGTCTAACTTTTAAAACATTAAGATATTGGAATTTGAACCAGACCTACCCAAAATTGAACATTTTGATATTTTCTGATCCTGTGTAAATCTCTAATTTTTTTCTACATATCAAACATTTTACATGTTAAATTGATAACAATATTTAATTATATTATTTTTATATAAAATATTTTATTTTTTATTTTTTACCTTTCGATTATATAATCACCAGTTTTTAATCCAACATTAATTTTTAAAAAATCAATTTGACTTTTATTTTTCATAATATTATTTTAGTATTACAAAAGATTTATTTGTTGTCAAAATCACTTTAATTCTTCATTATTATTACCTTTATATATTGTATGTTTTATTTTTTCCACTTAAACATTATTCAACCACAATGATATTTCTATATTTTCATTCATATTATATTTGTTTTTATACCTTTATATAATATGACCATGTTTATCTTTAACTATCGGGCATCCACAACAATCTATTTCTCTAACCATTTTAGTGTACTTTTCACTACTATTTATTTCTCTCTCTCAGCCATTGCTTCACATCAACGTTGAAAAAACGACAGTACTGCTTGACAATTTTTTTTATTTCATAATTTCAACAAACTCTTTAAACACAGTTCCCCAGATTTAAAAGTCCCAACTTCTGGCTTGAACACGTTTCAAAAGTTTATTTCAATAATCCGCAGATCACAATCACCAACGCATGCACAAAGCGTTCACATAATTTTTAGCTGTATATATACTGAATGTAATATTTAAATCAAAGATACAATTCTTTCATTGGCCTTGTAGAACGAGAGTGGTGTACGCGTGCGCGCATGTTTTAGTGAAAAACACAAACATCCTCGATAAAGAGAGGAGAGTTGCCCCTCGAAATATTGGAACAATAAAATGATTATAAATACAATATATGCATCTTTGTTGAATATAATTTTAATTATGGATTGCTCAATCTTCAATATATATATATATACAGTAGAACCTCCCTTCAGCAGAAACCCAGCTAGCGGACACCACTCTACAAAGAACAGTTTTTATTTGCAAAATTACCATTTTTTAAATTTAGCAACTCTCCAGTAAGAGGACACTTCTCCCTAAAGGACACTTAGGCATTGTAATTAGTTGTCCTATCCTGGGAGGTTCTACTTATTTATATAATTAATCCACCTAAGTACAATTTCACCTTTGCTGTATTTTCCATATTTAGCGTCCTCAGGAACTTAATGCTCTATATTCCCTTCCTTTGAAGACTCAAAGATCAGCTTTTTTGGTCGTTGAGGTATAGCTTAACCCACGTTGACGAGGACCAACAGCCTGAAACGTGTACAGAGTTGGTTTTTCTTGATTAATAAAGAAAGAGTATTTGGTCAATATTCTGGAATAATAAAATAATTAAACAATTAGTTGTTATTTATTCCGACAGATGGCGATAGCCATCATGAACTTCAAGTTTCGCTATTGAGAGCTATGTTATAAATTTGATTCCTACGTGCTTTCCGTTCTTAAATGCTTCCATTCTTTATATATAGATGTCGCGTTATCGCCTTATAATTAATTATACCTAACTGGCCTTGTACTTATTGTTTGTGGAAGAGCATTGCTTGATGTAAATATTTATATGTAATTCTACTGTCTTAAAAGCTTATGTCCATAGTTTACTTAAATACCATTTCTAAGATTTCACCCTTCAGTCCAGCATATATAAGCAGAATTGTCCAATACAGTATAGGATAAAAGCCAGACGATAAAAGCCAGACCTCTTTAGCTCTGGGTCTTGATCTCCGGTCTCGATCCCTGAAATGATCTCTTAACTATTTTTGAAGCCTGCGGCGCCGTAGTTGTGCTTGGTGCTGCCTTGGTTCCCTCAAAACGGCGCGCACTAGCCCTCCTCTCCCCCGGGGTGCCCACGGCCTCGCCGTCGCTTCTCCAGCCCTCTCCTTGGCCCTCCATTGCGGCGGGCGCTTGGAGAATCATAACTATGAGTTATGCCTTAAAATGCTTTTCCTAAGCATGTAGAAGGCACAATAATAGTATATGTCCAATACAGTATTAGAGCTCTAAATAGCGGCCTGGTATATTAAATTGGTGAAACCGCTGAGAAGGTTCACCATTGATGAGCCAAGCTCTCCTAATAGTTTTCCATTGCAGTAAGGACAGTATAAATTTGATATAGGTGTGAAAGAAACATTAATGTCTACATGTTTTCATTTGCTGTCTCGTAGATGAGCGCGTCATTGCCTTATATAAATAACCGATTCATCTGCCCAAAAATCTACCACATACTCATAGACCAAATATAAGGAAGTAGAAAGTCTTTGTTGTCGACGGTGGTCTCATTTTTTTAGGGGGACATATACACGGTGGTAGTTCTAAAGTACATATTTCACCATTCTGTTGCGGGCAAACAGTCCGAAGAAAGTACTTCTTGTCTCTTTTTTGATAATTCAAGAACAATTGAACAATTTCAAGTAATCAAAATTTTAAACTATTATAAACACGTATGATTCTTTTAAAAATAAACAATTTCTACTGCCCTTACTACAATAGAAAAATTAATGGGAGGGTCCCTGGCTCATCAGTGGTGAACCCTCCCAGCTATAATAGTTTCGAATTTTGATAACAGATGGCGCGCTAATGCATCATAATATAATTTCAAGTAAATTTAAGTTATTTAGTTTTTTCTGAAAGATGGCAGTGTATCAACATCATAATCAATTTCATGATAATAAAGTCATCTTTGAGTAAGTCAAAATAGTTCTATGTTATTTATAAAAATATAATAATAAATTAAATATACACCAAAAATGATAAAAACATATATACTAGGAAAGAAACTTTCATCGTAAAATACCTAAAATTAATTATATATAAGGTAGAATTATATCCAAAAGATATTTATAAAGAAAAAACAATGGTTGCCTGTAAAGTCGGTTTTACGGGCGAAGAATTTACGTGACAACGGTAGAATATTTATTGATATGAATATAATTAAATTGCACAATAGGAACAAGGAATTGAATGAAAATAAGAATTGCACAAATTTTAACTATAGAAATATATTTTGTTTACTAAAACATTGTACATGTAAACTTAAACTTAACTAATTCCTATTTGAATGATTTTGTTGAGGATAGGACGATGATAGGAGAAATATGAAATGAAAGGAAGTGTTTCTGCTGTAATGTGTCTTGCGAAAGTCAAGTCGATAGTTGTTCCTTTTAACGTAGTTGACTTAGAAACGTTTGATACGCAATCAAGATTATACGTATTTTTCATGAAATTAAGAAACGAGTTGTCAGGCTTTACGTTTTTGTTAAAATCACCACACAGAAGAATCGGTATACTAGAATCAACTTGCACGAACGGTGGCACGTACTGGCTGTTGTGAATGTACGGACCGAGTGCTTGCCATAGTAACATTCCAATATCCTGCATACTAGCTCCTGGATGAATATATACAGCACCGAGTATAAACTTGAAGCTAGTATTAACGGCGAAGCAAGTAACTTCAGTCATGCACATGTCACCCTTGGTTTTAATGACACGAGTTACGTCTGTAATCGCAACTTGGAACACTTCCGCCGTAGATGTCGATGATAATTTAAGATAGATCGCCACTCCACCAGCCGCGTTGGTATCTGAGTTAGGTCGATTATTTTCCCTGGATACGCACTCATAACCCTTGATTGGAGTTGGTTCACAAGTGTCGCGCATCCACGTTTCAGTCAATACTAAATAGTCTGAACGTGGTATCACTGTATCTGTTTCAATGTCCGCGGCATGGGCACTTAAACTTTGACAGTTGATGTTCTTTACAATAAGTTGTCCAGCGTCGGTTGCGTCGTCACAGAATTTTACGGCTTGTTTGGTAATTGTGTCTAGAGTGTGTCCACGAAGTCGTAAGTATTCATTGCGAATATCTCGAGTAGTCTGTGAGTCGTTTCCATCTCGGCCATGTTTGAAAACCAATGGAGAGTCCTTTTCTGTTATGATGTACAATCCGTCGATACTTGTGACGCGGCTCATGGCTACATATACCAATCGCTGTGGTTGTTTTGAGGAGTACTTGTAAACAATTGTAGTAAACGTCCCACCCTGGGCCTTGTGGATCGTAATTGCACAAGCAGGCACGCAAGTAAATTGTTTTCGCTTGCACTTCACTGTTTTTGTCAACGAAATGTTTACCACTTTCTTGTACACTGGCACCCAATCGACGGATAAGGTGTTTGGTTTGCTGTGCACATGTGGTCGACATTTGATTTTTGCTTTGGTACCCGTATTTTTGTCTTCAAACTGGAACCATAGAGTGGCGATTTCATCTTCAGCTGGCGGCAAACTTGTGCTGGTCGATGGTCCTCCTGGAGCAGAACGGTCATCTGCATTGGCTGGCTGACGTTCGATGTATAGCAAAACTCCAATAGCCCCATTTACCAATCCATCGGCGACGTCTATGTTAGATGTAATCATGTACGGATATCCTACTGCTAATGGCAACATGTATGGCAATCCGTCGGTTTCTGCAACCGACATCTTGTGAAGTTTCCCTTGCTCCCGGCTCTTTTCAGAATTGCTGGAATACCCAAGCATAATATCAGTGGCGATACAGTTGTGTGCGTTTTGAATTGCGTTTCGATTGTATGAATCTACTTCATGGTTGCTGTAATACAATCTGACAGCGTTGGGTACGTTCTCTTTGCACCAGACTTCAGATTTGTGCCTGGACTCAATAAGTGCGATATTATTGACACTTAGTTTGAGTCCATCTCCAATTTTGGTGAGAATCGTCGAAAACAGCTCGTCAGTTTGTCGGACAACATGGACTAATGGGAAGTAGTTGATGCTTTGCCAGAGTACAGGTCCTCCGAGTTGGTTGTGTGGTACTATGTAACACGGACTAGCGCGCACAGGTGGCAGCTGTCTGAAATCGCCGCATAAGATCATGTGAATGCCTCCGAATGGTTGATCGTAAATACCGGTAATCTGCTGTAGTCGATAATTTATTTTTCCAAGTATAGCTGCACTCAACATGCTGATTTCATCAATGAAAACAACTTTCACGCCGACAAACATGTTTCTGTAGGCTTGCAAGTTCTCAGCAGAAAGAAGTTTTGTCACTCGAGAATTTGTGAGACGAAACGCTGAGTGAACTGTCGTTCCGCCAATAGGGACAGCTGCTTTGCCTGTGCTTGCACAAGCAACGTATGCGTTGTTCAGTGAGTTGTGTTCCTGTGTGTAACGATTGTGCATCTCCATCAGGCACTTAACTGAATAAGTTTTCCCACAGCCGGCCGGTCCTGTGAAGAATTAATTAATTAATTTTAAACTAATAATTTACTTAACACTATCAACATTTATCAATAGTATGACATAACCTATAAACTCAGTTTCTCAACTTTTGTGTCAATCTAACAATTAATCAATCAATCATAGTTTACGATAATGAAATATCAGTGTACAATTATTTACCTTTATTGTTGTAGTTGTTGTAAATGACGAATCTAAGCACTCCACATTTTCACTACAGACACAGCTGACGATACTTTAACCACACGTGTGAACTTGTATTATGACGCTTTCTTGTTTTTCCAACGCCAAGAACGTTCGAGAAAGACAAAGACAGAGACAAGCATGCGCCGATTCAATGCGCCTAATTCTCTAGCGCTGCGCGCGCAGCTGCGCGCGCAGCACTCTCGTTCGGTGACTCATCGTAACGTTACCGGGCGTTACACTTTTTCAAAAGTGACTCCCAGCCGCAACCTAATTTAAGACGTTGTCACGTCAAAAACGCTATATAACTTTTTCATTGTTCTTTTTTTATTCAAATAAGACACTACTTACTGTCATTGATGCGATAAAAAAAAAATTAAAAAGGCCTGGTACATCAGTGGTAAACCCTGACAAAACAGCAGGAAGGGTTCACCACCTATGAACCAAGCCCTACCAATATTTTCTATTGTAGTTAGTACAATAGGAAGTGCTCTATTTAAAAAGACTAAAATTGCGCTTAATAATTTAATTTATTGTATATAAATTCGAAACTCTTATAAACGCGTATATTTCTTTTTAAAATTAAACAATATCTACTGCCCTTACTGTTTTATTTTAAAAAGAATCATACGCGTCTATAATACGAGGGCCATCCAATAAATAAGTTTCCCTATTTTTTTTTTCTGCGAACGAAACGTTGTAAAAATTAGTTAGTAGTGTAAAAAAGTGTTACTAGGATGCGTTGGAAGCGCGTGACCTTCAAAATCACGCTACTCGTACGCACAAGTCCGTAGCGCTTCAGTTTCCATGGAGTTAGCATTGGTGAACGTGTCCACTTTGCGAACTCCGTTCTGTAATTCGTTTTTTTTTCACCGCGAAAAATTAAACTGCGGTCAATATTCATCGCAATTTAGTGTCAGTGTATGGTGAAGGATGTATGAGCATCTGAATGGTTCTTGGAAGGATGGCAAAACGTGCATGATGACGAGCGAAGCGGCAGGCCCGTTACTGCTACGGACAATTAAGCCGTTGCTGCTGTTCGGAATGTGGTGGAAGCAGATCGCCGCGTCACCATTGACGAAATCATTATTCAACTGCCTCCTGGAATCGAAATTGGACGCTCTTCTATTGGAACAATCATGTCAGATGTTTTGAATTTTCGCAAAGTCTGCGCAAGATGGGTCCCGCGTTTGCTCTCGGAAAATCACAAGCAACAACGGATGGAGGCAGCCCGAGCTTTCCTGGAAATGCATCAAAGAGATGGAGATCAACTGTTTTCCCGTATTGTCACTGGAGATGAAAGCTGGGTGCATCATTCAACTCCAGAAACAAAACGACAAAGCATGGTGTGGAAGAAGCCTGAGGAAAGTGCACCAAAAAAGGCGAAGGTCACAATCTCTGCAGGCAAAGTTATGGCTATCGTCTGATGGGACTGTAAAGGTGTTTTATTGGTTGAACACTACGGTTAATGCTGCGAGGTACTTCGAAGTCCTCACTAAACTCAAAGCTGCAATAAAACGGAAACGTCCTGGACTTTTGTCTCGGAAAGTGTTACTCGTCCATGACAATGCTCGTCCTCACGCAGCTCGAACGACCCAAACGTTGCTGGAAAACTTCAAATGGGAAATTTTCACACATCCACCTTATTCTCCGGAACTTGCCCCAAGCGACTTCCATCTTTATTCAGCACTCAAGTGGCACCTTGGAGGCAAGCACTTTGCGAATGATGTCGAAGTGCAGGCGGAGGTGAACCACTGGCTACGAAGACAGGACACGGCTTGGTACAACAGTGGTATCTAAAAATTGCTGCAACGGTACCAAAAATGTTTGGACAGAAATGGTGATTATTTAGAAAGGTAGTCTATGAGTTGTATAATGAAAATAAAATTACTGCATAATTGAAAATAATGTTGTTTATTTGTTATAAAATAGGGAAACTTATTTATTGGATGGCCCTCGTAGTTTCGAATTTTCATAACAGATGGCGCGCTAATGCATCATTGTATATTCAGCTATAAAGACAATGCAAGTTTCATTCCTTTTGTAGTATTGTTATTGTACATATATCTTGATTGGTTATTGGAGCGAGAGAGGACCTAGACCAAGACTGCGGATCACGACCTACGAGGAAGACAACGGATAAATAAACACAATAACTTAAAATTTATTTTTATATTAAAAATATAATATATTTTATATACTTACTCGTATATTCATATAAATATACTCGTATATTTTTATTTACTTTTATTTATTTGCTTTGAATATGGAAACCCGCTCTGGAAACGTGTATAACACCGAGAAGGAAGGAACCAAGGTCGATTACCCTGCAAAGCTGCAACTTTATGCGACAATATTCAAAAGCTATAATTTTCTTCAAAATGGAATTAAAACAAAGCTGATTTTTAACAATCGAAATACCTCTTTCTCTTTTATAGCATTTTTTCAAAACTGAAACTTTTTACAATTACATGCTAACTTTTGAAAATATGTAAAAGCAATCATTTATTAATTGTAACTTATTAGATAATAATTACCTAAAATAATTAGAGAACCTAACTATAATATACAAGAAATATTTGAATATTAAATAACTTATACATAACAGACGAATACTTAACCTAAATTCTTTCCCTTTCTTATAGAAATCAGTTTGAAAACAAAACCCTAGGTCAAAGAAATTGTTGAAATAATTAATTTCATTTGAAATAGTTTTTAATTAGCCATCTGCAAATGAAGGAAAATAATTAAATTGAGTTTTCGTCTGAAAAGAATTTTCGTCACAATAAATTCTTCCAATTTATAAAGTTAAAATAGAAGAAAAAGAAGTTTTTTTATTCGGTTAAAAATAAATAAATTATTTTATAGAAAGAATTCGGAGATTTTTAAAACATTCAATTAAAATTTCGTGACCTATATAATGTAATATGTTTTTATAAAATGTAAATGGACAATAGAATATATTTAAATAGAGAATCTATCATCATTTTCTTTTATGAAATCTTGAATTTCACTGAGTTTTTTTCAGTGTTTAAAAAGCTCCTTAAAATAAAGTTTGTTATGATGCATTAGCGAGCCCCATATGTATAAGAAATTTAAACATATTTTGACGCGTATGATTCTTTTTGATGTAAATCAATTTTCTACTGCCATTACTACAATGATAACAAATGGGAGAGCCTGGAACATCAGTTGTAAGCCCTCCCAGCGGTATTTTAAACTGGCGAAAGCTATGGGAGGGTTCACCATTGATAAGCCAGGCCCTCAAATTGTTTTATCATTGCAGTAAGGGCAATAGAAAATTGATTCATTTCAAAAAATTCAAACAGGTCAAAAATACTTCATTTTTCTTATAGTAAAGTTTGTAATGGATTTATACATATTAAATAAAAGGCAATAACATGCCATCTCTATCCACAAGAATTGATATCACTAATAACTAAAGTTGATTTTACGAATAATACAAACTTCTACTGCTCCTACTATGATGGTAATTAGTGGAAAGGCTTGGCTCATCAGTGTTGAACCCTCCATGAGGTGCCAATTTAATCCAGCAGAATGGTACAATAGACTCTTAGAGCTCTAAAAAGCGGTATAGTAGATTAAATTGGCAAAACCTCTGTAAGGATTCACCCCTGATGAGCCAAGCCTTCCCACTATTTTAATCGCAATAAGGACAGTAGAAGTTTATATTATTTGTAGTAGTAACTTACTTACTTGATGGTTTTAATTCGAATTTTACATATGTCATAATATTTGGAATTGTATGAATAAAATGGCCTGTGTGGGAGAACAAGGAAAGATAGCTGGGTTAAAACTACCCCCTTGGTAAACAAGTGTCAAGTCTTCATTCTCTCCTAGGGGATTTATCTTACTTAAATCGGTTTAAAAGCGGCTGGATGTTATGATCAAGGGAGAGTTCTCACCGAGGTGGTCTTGATACCAGTTGATCTAGGGGTTGTTCTCGGACCTTCTATCTTTCCTCCCCGATCTATTTCCTCACGGGGCCTCTGGATCCTGTGTGTCCTTACCACCCATCACACAACCACCACGACTGCTTCACAAATCACCACATATATATATGGTAATTTAAGCCAACAACCCCATACTGTATATAACTTATATCAAGATTTTAATGTTGTATAATAGAAAAACATCTGTAAATGATTATACGCATTATTGGCATGTGTCTTTACATCATCATATGTAATATAATTTGTACAAACTGAGGATAAATAAATAAACTCTGTAATAGATTAAGAGTTGAGCTAAGCAAGAGATAGAAGTCATAACGTCAAAATCGAGATAGATTTAGAATTTCCACAACAAGGTCTAAAAATGGGCCAGACCACCCACACTCTTGACATCTGGTGGAATGCAAAGCCCCCTCTCACATCTGGTGACATGCAAAGCCCCCTTTCTCAGAAACGGCCCCTGTCGCATAAGGGCCCCCGTCTTAACCTATAAATACAGTCACTTTACAGTCACTTGACAGTGAGTGCAGCATCTGTGCGAGTCCACGCCGGTCGTACCTCGACTCCTCTCATCCATCATGTAGACGAGTAAGAAACTTCTATCCCCCCATCTTTCGCTCCTAGCTCAACTTTTATCTGTTCACGGAACTTTCTTAGTGCAACTGTGTCTTCGTTTTTTGTGTGGACATTCCCAAGCTTTCCACTCTGCCTCGACCACGACTGCCTGTACTTTGTGAGAACTGTAAAAGGTCTTCCAAGGTGCAGAGAGGTACTGGAAAACTCCCCATCCTGACTGTTCCTCTCGGTCAACACAGTATAGCGAGAGTCAACACTTCATCATCACAAAGTTAGTCGACAGGACTCTACAACAAGGCTTACCAGACCTCAACTTATTACAGATATATACTAATACAAATCTATAACGCGCCATCTATATATAACAAATGAGAACATTAAGTCGCGAATGTTTATTTTCACAAATAAATCTAACTTCTACTGTTATTACTGCGATAAAAAATATTGTGAGGGCTTGGCTCATCGGTGGTGAACCTTCCCAGCGGTTTCGCCAATTTGATTTACCAGACCGCCTCTATAGGCTCTAATATTGTATTGGATCATTCTGCTTTCATATGCTACACTGATAGGTAGAATCTAATAAATGGTTTTTAAGTGAACTATGGAGATAAGCTTTTAGGACAGTAGAATTACATTTAAATATTTGTATCGAGCAATTCTCTTCCGCAAACAATAAATATTTGGTATTTTCATAAGTATTTTTTCGTGTCATACATCACAACAGTTGAAATACTAACTGATCCAATACCTTTCTTCACACTCGTTATTACAGGGTGCGGATTTTGAAAAAAAAAATACAAAAAAAATCATAAGTCTGAATCTCTTTATATATGCTAAAAGGTACAACTTCCTTAAGTTTTGTTCATGAATGTATATCTGAGATGGTTTAAAAATGTGCAATGGGTCAAAATGTGATTAGTAAGAGTTTTTATTAGAATAGATTTATGGCTTACAGGGCAAAAAAAGGTGTAGTGGGTATATGAGGGGTATTATGCTTTATGTAAAAGACAGTGGTATGGTACTTGGAAGGGGTTTTGATGATTTGGATGTGTAGGAAGGGTAATACACTTTTGTGCTTACTGGTGGTGATGTCTTGTCCCTCCATGGAAAGGGGGGTGCCATTGCCCCGTTAGTCAGCCACATTTCAGAGTTCCCTGTTTACAGTTACCGTAGCGGCTCGGGGCTCACGACACCGTACTTCATCCTACAGGATAGTCCCTTACTTGTGCTGTTTCTTCCACCCGCCATGTAGAGGAAGACTTCTGGGCAAGGTTGTGTTTACTTTCGAGGGTGAAAGAGATCTCAGGGTTGTAGCTTATCATGGATGCTAAGAATGCTTGCGAACCTATCTTTTGAACAAATGAATAATACATCATCAATGTATCTTCTCTTATATTTGAAGTCTGAATCATATTGTAGATATATACACCAGTCAAAATGGGACATAACTGCTACCAGCATAGATAGGGGATCCTCTAATCTGTAGGAAGCATTGTCATTCAAACGAGAATATATTCGTCTAAACAGATTCGGCACAATGTCCAATCCTATTAACTATGGCTATGTCAGTGTCTGTCATAAATTCTGTGGCACTCTCTAAGATGAGTTGGTGGGATAAGTTGAAGTATATATAGCGATACAATGTCAGCCATTATTTCTGTATTATATTTTGTAGTAGTAATATATTTATTGTATTGTTTTGAAAATAAAGCAATCCATGTATAAATCTTTAATTAGAAATGCATATATTGAATCAGAATATCATTTATTTTACCAAAATAGTTGGCTGAATGCCAACCTTTTCGAAGTAAGGTTAGAATACCTTGAAAAAGGTTGGCGTTAAGTCAACTGACATAATGATAAAATAAATGATATTTTGATCCAATATATGTCATTTAAATTAAATTTTGTATTGTTATTTTTTTATTGATCAATAAAAAACTTTATTTATAATATGTAAAATAGTACGATTGTGAAATTGTACTGGGATAAGGTAGATAATTTTAAAAAGGTATCTCTTTATTGTGCAATTGGAAGTTGCTGATGACTTGCGCCATCTTTAGGAATAAATATAGCTATTCGTTGATTATTAATTACTATCTTTAAATATATGCCTTTTTCTTAATTATATTTATATGCTTGTCAGTAAGATTTTCTCTTTAATAATTATTTTTCGCTTAGAGTCCGGGACAGTTTCAGATAATTCGAAGTATCTGTTTAAAAATGTTTTGTTGTTATTATAGTTGGTATATTATATATAAAGTTCCAGATTGTAGGTTTTTCAGAAAATACAAGTATGAATAATACTTGTATATTTCTTCAAAATAAAGATACTTCGGCCAGTAAATCTTTTTATTATCTCGATGTTTCGAAAAAAAAAGATTTTGTCCTCGTCAGGAGCAAACAAAAATTAAAACATTTGGCAAGGCGTTAAAAATTATTCTATATTGTTATTATTAATAATTTTTAACGCCTTGCCAACTGTTTTAATTTTTGTTTGCTCCTAACGATGACAAAATATTTTTGTCGAAACGTTGAGACAATAAAAAGATTTATTGGCCGAAGTATCTTTATTTTCAAGAAATATGAAAGCCGGCCAAGCAGCCTCTATCTTTAAGATAATACATGTATATACCTGGGAAAAAATTACGGAATTTAATCTGTGTGAAAATAAAAAATAATGTTTTAATTCAAAGTATATATCATATAATTATGAGAACACTTTTTCATATTAAATGCCTGTTTAGCAGTGACAGAAAAAAAAAGAGATTGAACCAAAATAAATCCAAAAAGAGAAACTAAATTTTTCAAAGTGTCATTTACGTTAACAAAGTTCTAATTAAGAAAATGGAAAAAGCCATCAGCAACTTTCAGTTTCACAATCAGCAAATGCCTTTTTCTTAATTTATCCACCTTATCTCAGTACAATTTCACTTTTGTACTGTTTTTTCATATGTTTAACGTTCTTGGGCAATTCCGTCCTTAACTACCCGTTTCTAGATTTTTCAGGATGCCTGAATGACTAGTTTTTTGATCGTTGAGGTACAACTTGTACCACGCTGATGAGGGCCAACAGCCTGAAATGTGCAGGTGATTAGCTTAACTAATTAATTGATATAATAAGGTTCATTATTCTTTTGAATATCATTATAGTAATAATTTATATTTTGTGCCACTGCTACTATTACAAATGAGAAAAACATATTTGGATAATAAAATACTGAAGGGATAAATATTCATTTGGAAAAATTCCAAACGAAACCAGGTCCTTCGTCTGGGAAATTTATAAATAATAAATTGCTACGCACATTTTATGAAAGATTTTATTTCTAATTGATAGAATATGGAAAAGATATGCAAATAAATTGCTGCAAATTTCCTCCCCCCATTAAAGAAAGCTTAGTGTTGATGGAATGAAGATAAATTACGATTTCAGTCATTATACCTCAAGTAGTGTTTGGAAGATATTTAAATCTAATATAGCTTTGAGAGACTCGAATTATTTTTGTTGAAGCCTCTTAAATAATAAACAATTCAATTAGTTATCATAATTACATAATTTGAGTCAAAAGGCGATCCATCAAATAAGTTTATTTAAAAGAGCATACCTGGATCTGCAAAGAAAAAAAAAGCAATTTTTTCTCAAAATATTTCGAGAGATTGCTCCCTCATTAACAATTTATTGCACTGTAAACTTACTATAAACAGTGAACTGTACAATAAATTGATAAAGAAGGAAAAATCTCTCAAAAAAAAAAAAGAAAAGAATGTTTTTATTTTATACTCTTAAAAACACCTTCTGGAGATTTAGCAACCCACTGAAGACGCTGAGAACTATTTCAGAAAATAAAAATATAGCAATAGAACTCTATAATTTCTACAGATGAATTGTAAATTGATTCATACACAAAAGAGGTATTGAGGAAAGTTTTAGAACAGATGTGTAAATAAATCCCTTCTCAAACAAAGGCTCACGTGCACATGGGGAAAGGGAGAAAAAATCACTGTATTATTTTGTTGTTGTATGGCAATTCCATACAGGGCAATGGGCCCTAATAAAAGCCTTTTAGTTATTGTTGTTTTCATTTTATTTACAGATCCAGGTTCGCTCTTTTATATAAACTTATTTAATGGATCACCTTTTGACTCAAATTATGTAATTATAATAACGAATTGAATTTTAATATAGTTATATATTTTGAAGATTGAGCAAACCATAATTAAAATTATATTATAAAAGATGCATATATTGGATTTATATATATCTTATTTTTCCAATATTTCGAGGGGCAACTCGCCTCTCTTTATCGAGGATGTTTGTGTTTTTTACTTAAACATAATAGCACGTGTACATCACTCTCGTTCTACAAGGCCAATGAAAGGGTTGTATTATTCTATTGTACAATTCTTTCATTGGCCTTGTAGAACGAGACTGGGGTACGCGCGCTCATATATTTTAGTAAAAAACACAAACATCTCAATTAGGAGGGGCGAGTTGCCCCTCGAAATATTGGAACAATAAAATAATTATAAAACCAATATATGCATATTATTTCTCCCGCCAACCCAAAACATACCGAACACATTGTACCATTCCTTATTCTAAAGTCAATACTACAATAGCTCATAAGTTAAATAAATATGGTATAGCCACTTATTTTAGCACCCATGCCAATCTCGGTTCTTTGCTGAGAAACCCAATTACCAAAAATATTAGTTCCGATCCCCTATCTAAATCTAATGCAATATACTCTGTTAAATGTAACCAATGTAATGCCACATATGTAGGAGAAACCAGTAGGACAATAGACACCAGACTAAAAGAACACGAGAGAAACATAAGATACAAAGACAATAGATCCTTAATATATCAACACACCAGCACCACTGGACACACATTCAATCTCAAACAAGCAATAGCCCATTATAAAGACATAGAAAGAAAACAACAACGATTATTCCTAGAAGCACTGGTATCATCAAAAATAAATAGCATCAATAGAAAAATTGACCTCCCAACCCAATATAAAAATATCCCTGACAAATAATCTGATTATTAATAATTATTAGAATCTAAATATATTTAATCCCAATATAATATCTATTACTTTAGCTGGAAACAATCTGATGCACGCCCGCGAGAGCACTTGCTAATAACAAAATATTTTCAATTTTACTATGTATAAATATTATTTTGAGTTTGTATGAAGAACATCAGCCCGTTGAATGGCAGTTAATTTGCTCGAAAGCTAGCAAATATAAATAAAAAGAAACTTTTTACCTGATTCAAGTTTTACTTTTCAAATAAATAATTATGCGCATGATTAATCTGTGTCTTTACATCACCCTATGTAACGTTATTTGTACAAAGTGGATAAATAAATAAAATCTGTAATAGATTTAAAGGTTGAGCTAAAGCAGAGATCGAGCATAGTATTGCCAAAACAACAGAGTCTAAATATGGAAGTCATAAATCAGGTAGATTCACAATTCCCACGACAGGCCACCCACACTGTCACATGTGGTGGAATGCAGAGACCCCTCTCACACCTGGACAGGTAAAGGCGCCCTTTCTCAAACGCCCCTGTCACATAAGGTGGCCCCGTCTTTAACCTATAAATAATCACCTTACAGTCTCTTGACAGTTCAGTCAGTTCAGTTCAGTTTAGTTTGGTTCACCCTTAGTGCAAGCCGCGTCGGTCGAATGTCGTATGTTATGTCGATCTCATCCAACATGTAGTTAGGAAGAACTCGTCTATCTCCATCTTGCCTTACTAGCTCAGCTTTTATCTGTTAACGGAACTTTCTTAGTGCAACTGTGTCTTCGTTTTTTGTGCATGGATATCCCCAGCTTTCCACTCTGCCTCGACCACGACTGCCTGTATTTTGTGAGAACTTTTAAAGGTCTTCCAAGGTGCAGAGAGGTACTGGAAAACTCTACACAAGGCTTACCAGGACTTCAACATTATTTCAGTAGTCGACAGGATCTCTACAAAAGCTACTGGAATTCTCAATATCATTACATGAGTCGACAGGATCTCATCACAGATAAGTCGACAACAACTCATCATCACATTTAAGCCGACAGGATGACCAAAACGAAGGATGACACAACGAAGAGGTAAGAAGACTGTTCAGATAGGAAGCGAGAAAGAGCGAAGATGGAGGAACAAGCCCGACCATTCCAACGAAACGTCCAAGCAATCTCTCCCCAAGATATTTACACCGAGCAACGATGTACCCAAACCCTGTGACAAGTTCTCCACCTTCGGCCTGATATCGACAATGATCAAGGCAACAAGCGACAAACAACTTTCCAGAAGTTACAAGCTTCTACAAGCTCTACATGGAGCGTCTTCAACGTCAGCAGGAATACAAGCCAAGACCAAGTTTCCTGACTGAACTTTCACACAACTGTAAGTTTTTAAAAAAAACCTACCTTAACTTTATCCTCAAGTTCACAACTTGATTCCCCATAATTTTTGTACTTATATTTTAACTTTAAGCATTTTAAAATCAATTTTTACCTTGTTATATCATTTTTTTATTCAATTTTTAAAACTTTACACTCTCATTTATCAAATTTATTTTAATTTTTAATCAGATTATAAAATTCAAGTTATTACTCTCAATTTTATTTAAAAAAAAAAAAATTTCGCCCATCACGCATTTTTACAAATTTGCCAATCTTACATGTCGTTCTTAAATTCACCTATAATAATATTATCCAAATCTACAACTTAAAAAAAAAATCATTATTATTATTTCTTAAAATCTCTCATTCATCATAATACTAAACTTATTTTTGTTTTACTTATCAGTTATCTTTATATCAAAAGACCAATATCTTTATCAATTCTTAAAATTTGGTAATGTTCACCATTTTAAGTAAGCGTCCAATTCAAATTATGTGTAACTCTCACGACATTGCCCTTTTATAAGAATTATTTTAACTACCATAATCAACGATTTAAAAAAGTATTTTCAAATTTTAAATATAAATTAATCACAGCCTTCCAATACGATTACAATCGTTAATATTCGAGGATAAAGACACTCCCTCGTCTCTTCATTTTACATGCATAATTAATCAACCTTACATCTCTCAACAAACGTTACAACACTCACACATCACTTTATCCAATTGGCAACAATTTTTAGTGCGCGACTTAACACACAAATCCAATTTCGAGCTCCACTTAGCTCTATATCGTCGCCACAATAAAAAAATGTCACATTAAGCATGCCATATCCACTAACAGTAAAAAATTCTCGATGTGTTTCATACAACCGTCACCCATGACTTTATTAAATCTGTTATTCATGGTGAAACAGGTTAGATTTTGTGCCAAACTAAGACTTCACGTGACACCTTTTTATTCACATTACTCACTTCGTGTCACAGTGCCACACCACAAAACTTTTCACTTTTCAGGCCAAAGACGCCTTCACCACGCCTGTGACACCACAATTCATCCCAAAACGTGTCCACGTCGAAGTCATATCTTTCACTCACTTCTGGCCTGAAATCATCGTATAACAATTTTACTAAGTCTAAACTGATTTCGAGACACAACACTTACGAACATCGAGAAAACTATATTTTCAAATAGGCAAGAAAATTGCCAAACTTCAACAAAAGAAGAGAGAGAAAATCAGTTTCAAGTAAGACATAAAATAAACACCCCGCACGTGTGACCACCCCAAAAATAGAATTTCCGTGAAAAAAAGGAAGTGGACGCCCTTTATGACGTCGCTCCCTTGGTCACTACTATCTTTTGAGAATATCTTTGGACATGCCCTCTCTTCCCCCTCAAGGCAGATCTTCTTGACCGCTAGCTTCATGACGCCATTTTGAACACATGTGTCACACTACTCATTTAGATTTCCTCGAGAATCTCACAAATCTCACCAACGAGATATCACAACACAACATACTTTAAACATTTTACATATTAATTGATAACACCAATTAAAACAATTTGGTTAAGTCTTATATAGACTTTTTAACGCGAAAGAGAAATCATTCTCTACATACCAGCATTGAGGACAAACGAAAAGATCATTTCACATATTCCCAGTTTCAGAGTCATAGAAACACCGATGTTACCAAAGGGATATAATCTAGTCACACACCACAACTGTAACTTTTCGTCAAAAGAGACAATTTTTGTTCAATTTTACACTACTTAAAATTCATCCAATCATTAATAACCTTCAATTATATTATAAATTTTGTATAAAATCTTGAATAATTATTCTTATTCTTACCTTTCAATTATATAAACAAATTTTTTAATCCAACATTTAAAAAAAAAAAAAAAACCTTTAATCAAGTTTACTTTTATTTTTCATGATATTATTTTAGTATTGTAAAACATCTAATTGTTTCAAAAATTATTTTATTATTTATTATATATTTTATATATTACAGGTTTAATTTTGTCCACTTACACTTTTTGTACCCGCAATCATATTTCTATATTTCTATTCACTATATTTTAGTTGTTTAAATACCTTTATTATCTGACAAAGTTTATCATCCACTATCGGGCATCTACAACAATCGTTTTCAACAATCATATTCTTTAACCAATCCCCTATATTTTTCATCACTATCTTTTCCGTCATTGCGTCACATCAATGTAGAAAAACGACAGCACTGCTTGACAATTTATTTTTTGATTTCGTAATTCAACAAACGCCTTGAACACAGTTCCCCAGACTTACAAATCCAAACTTCTGGTCTGAACAAGCTTCAAGAGTTTATTTCATTTCATCCGCAGAGCAAATCACCAACGCATACACAAAGCGTTCACTTTTTTCAACTTTCAACTTTTTTTTTCAGCTCTAGCGGACCACATTCAACCTTTGATTTCGAGTCAAGTCAGATCACCTACTGTCGCTACAATTCTACTTATCGCATGGCTCTATTTCACTCCTTTCTCAATCATATTAATAAGCAACTTTTCTTCAACAACTTTTAACCCAATAATCCTAAAATTGTGACAAAACACTGTAACTCTTATATAGGATCGCAAGTGAAACATTGCCAAGGAAGACAGCTCAAGTCTATATCCTCGCTTTGCACCTGGATCTGAGTATTTGGTTTACATGAGCACTTCTAACAATTACATATTCTTCAACAACTTTTCAACCCAATAACACTACAATTGTGACAAAGCACTGTTACCCTATACAGGATCACAGGTGAAACATTGCCTAGGAAGACGCTCAAGTACATATCCTCGCTTTGCACCTGGACCTAAGTATTTGATTGCATGTGTAAATCTCACAATTGCTTATTCTTTAACTACTAACCCTGTCCAACACCCACCAATATTCTCTTAGAATGTGAATTTTTATGTCATCATTTTATTTTAATCATCTTTTTTGTTAATCAAACACAATGTCATTTTTATTTCACTTTTATATATCCAACAAATATCATCTTGTTATAGCCCTTTTTAACCCTCACAGTTTAAATTAATTAAAAGAAATTTTAATTACTTACCTGTGTTAGAGAGGCTTTACCCGCCTAAACCCGGATAAACCCTTTCACTCCCGGGGCCCATCTATGGTAATTTAAACCAACAACCCCATACTGTGTATATAACTTATAATAAGATTGTCATGTTGTATATAGAGACACATCTATAAATAATTATGCGCATGATTAATCTGTGTCTTTACATCACCCTATGTAACGTTATTTGTACAAAGTGGATAAATAAATAAAATCTGTAATAGATTTAAAAGTTGAGCTAAAGCAGAGATCGAGCATAGTATTGCCAAAACAATAGAGTCTAAATATGGAAGTCATAAATCAGGTAGATTCACAATTCCCACGACAGGCCACCCACACTGTCACATGTGGTGGAATGCAGAGACCCCTCTCACACCTGGACAGGTAAAGGCGCCCTTTCTCAAACGCCCCTGTCACATAAGGTCGCCCCGTCTTTAACCTATAAATAATCACCTTACAGTCTCTTGACAGTTCAGTTCAGTTTAGTTTGGTACACCCTTAGTGCAAGCCGCGTCGGTCGTATGTCGTATGTTATGTCGATCTCATCCAACATGTAGTTAGGAAGAACTCGTCTATCTCCATCTTGCCTTACTAGCTCAGCTTTTATCTGTTAACGGAACTTTCTTAGTGCAACTGTGTCTTCGTTTTTTGTGCATGGATATCCCCAGCTTTCCACTCTGCCTCGACCACGACTGCCTGTATTTTGTGAGAACTTTTAAAGGTCTTCCAAGGTGCAGAGAGGTACTGGAAAACTCTACACAAGGCTTACCAGGACTTCAACATTATTTCAGTAGTCGACAGGATCTCTACAAAAGCTACTGGAATTCTCAATATCATTACATGAGTCGACAGGATCTCATCACAGATAAGTCGACAGCAACTCATCATCATATATATATATATTTGAAACATGGAAATTATAATACTTTAAATAAATAAAAATAGGGGAAAACAAATAAAATGTACCAAATATTTCGAATTAGAGCAGTTATTTTAAACGGCGAATTAGATCAGTTATATCTAAAAATGAAAATACAGAGGGTGTTCACACTTATAGGAAACAAGTTTTATTATAAAATATTGAAAGTTTAACACCATATTTGAAAATTTTCAAATGTTCTATTTGAAAGCCTTTTTGTTTATTTACAGAAGGGCACCTGATTCTCCACGATAGCAGACACTTTCTGATCATGGTCATACTCAAAAGATCCCATTCTTCCTTTACCACTTTCCAGAGACCTTCAATTGTCCTAGGGTGTCTCTTTCCAAGTGCTCTTTTAAGGCATCTAAAAATGCAAAAATCCATCGGGGCTAAATCAGGAGATTTTACAGGGGTTCTGTTCTTTGGAATAGTGTTGATTCCTGTTCTTTGCCTCAGATCTTCCAAATAAGCTTGGGTTGAAGATGAGGTATGACTTGTGGCGTTATCATGGTGAAACCAGACTTTGTGTTGCTCTGTTTTCCATAGATAGAGGGAATATCATTCAAAAATATAGGTTCTAAAATGTTGTTTTGATATTACTCCGAGTTTATTTTGGCATTTCTTTCAACTTTTCTTATTTTTAATTTTCCTTCATATGATATACCGCATGCCACCCTAAATCCTTTGGGGTAACTTTCGGCACATTCCTTCAACCAAATTGGCCTCGATTTTTCCACCCTTTTTTGATAGTATATAGCTCTTTTTCTGTCGCAATCGGTTAAATATACCCATGCTTCGTCATATGTAACAATAAATTTCCATCTATCAGCAGCCAAGAAATTTTCATAAAAATATCTGCTGATAGTGTGTCACTGACGAATATGGCTCTGAAACAATTTGTGAACCGCATGTTTTTTGTAGCTTTTTGGCCTAAATATTTATTTATTATTTTATTTATTGTTGACACTGATGTTCCTATTAATTTTGCTATATCTCTTTGTGGCATAGGATTTACTTTTGTAATATATTTTTCACTTTTTTGACAGTTGCAGGAGTTCTCACAGATATAGGGTGATAATCTTTTGTCCATTTCTCCGTAGGCGCTTTGAATAAAAACTTGATATTTTTGTCGTGAATAATATTATAAATACATTTTTTTAGAAATGTTGATATCATCTTGTTTGCATATTTTAATTATGTCCAAATAGGTATGATTAGCTCTGGAAAGTGGTAAAGGAAGAATGGGATCTTTTGAGTATGACCATGATCAGAAAGTGTCTGCTATCGTGGAAAATTAGGTGCCGTTCTGTAAATAAATAAAAAGGCTTTCAAATAGAACATTTGAAAATTTTCAAATATGGTGTTAATTTTTAATATTTTATAATAAAACTTGTTTCCTATAATTGTGAACACCCTCTGTATATAAAACTTCAAATCGAGCGAGCTTCTATAAATATTTCGATTTAGATCAAGTATTCTAAACGAATGTTTTAAGCGAACTATTATTAATTTAATATTGAGAAGATTTAGATTTTAAACGTATTTATAACCTTTTAGCACTTGATAGAGGGTGCTGGTCGTGAGCTAAGTAGAATAATTTGAATATATAGTTTTAATAATATATTTATATATTTTTTTAAAATAGCCTATCGTCTTCCCCGTATTTTTTTTACCTATGTATGATAATTTTGGTTTGAATTAGTGAACTACTGCGAATTTGTATACCGGACATACAAACAAACAAACATACAAACATTGATTTTTATATATATAGATATTGAAAATACAAAAGAGGCATATCCTGACCAGGCTCAAATGAGCTTTTCTAGATGGCTTGTTAGGCTTGTCAGGATATGCCTTTTTGTTTTTAATATCAACACCTTACCTATTTTTTATTTAGTTTTGTTTCCATTTTTAATGTAAATTATTGACAAGAGTCGATAAAATTTGTTTCAATTGTCAATTGTCCTGACCTATTTTTTATTGTTTTTCACATTATTATTTTTTTTATATTATTCATTTAAAATAAAAATAATTAAAATTATTTTGGCCTCCTCCTGCGATGATTAAAAATTGTATGAGAACATGGCTTATCAGTGAAGAACCCTCTCAGCGGTTTCGCCGTTTTTCATCTTCAAATCGCTTCAATATTGAATTGTATTGAGTTCTTATATACCCTGCACACTTGGTATTGAATGCAGTAAAATGGTATTTTGAAATACAATGGACATATGCTTCTAGAATTTGGCTAGATTCTAGATAAATAATTGAAATTGCTGATATAAAAACTCGTCAAAATTTCTGGAGGATGTATAAATGCTTAACTAACCGGTTCCTTTTTTTTTTTTTGCTTATCCCTAGGTACAGGCCATGATAATCATGGTGGGTAGAGGTAGGTGACTGCTTTTACTGTAAGTGGACCACATGTCTACACATGTGAAAAGCAGTTCGAATTTTTCTCTTACAAATATGCCAGAAACCCATTTGGTTATTTGCACTCGCTGGTGCTGCTGGACCTTTGCAAGAATTGGGGGCGATTGGAGCATTTTTTTTATCAGAAAAAGCGCCCAATGCGGGAATCGAACCCGGGTCGTAGCGGTCAAAATTCAATGATTTAGACCATCCTTCCATCGAGACCCCCAACTGGAAAAAATAAATATAGTTAGATATATGTGTTCATTGAAATAAAATACAATTAGATTTGTGAAATAATTGCTTATTTCATCATAAAATATATTTATATCGTAATTTAAACAATGTGATATGTAAGTAATAAAGTATGACGTCTTTTCTAGTCGTCTCAAAGTGACACCAGCTTACCACCGGACACCCGGGGGATCCAGAGAGGGACAAAAGGGCGTTGTTCCGGATGTTGACAGTTAGTTAGGTTACAGTGGATATTTTCGGACAGGCCCGCTATATACTAAAGCCGTTTTCATCTCACGGCGGCCCTCGTGGCCGCCGTTTTGGTTCCTCTCTGCCTCCGCGGCTTCATGCAGGACGCCGAGCTTTGCTCAGTTAATCCTCAACTTTCCCCTGGTCCTGGTGCCACATGAGACATACTAGGATAGCGTCTTTTGATCCCAAATTTGTCCTTACTGTCCCGTGCGGACTTCCCATTCTGCACGCCTTGCCACTCAACCCTGACTGCTTCCAACTCACTTGTTGGCTTACCCGGGTTTACGACATATAATATATTTTCTTTAATATATAACTTGATGATATTTATAATATATGGGATTAACACAAAGCAATAACGCGCCATCTATACATATAAAATAAAAGGATTTAAAAGCGCGAATGTTTATTTTATACATAAAACGAACTTCTACTGTCCTTACTGCGATGAAAAAATATATTGGGAGGGCTTGGCTCATCAGTGGTGAACCCTCCCAGCATTTTCGCCAATTTAATCCACCAGACCGCTTCTCAGAGCTCTAATACTGTATTGGATCATTCTGCTTTTATATGCTACACTGAAGGGTGGAATCTTAGAAATGGTTTTCAAGTAAACTATGGACATAAGCTTATAGGACAGTAGAATTACATTCAAATATTTTCTTCGAGCAATGCTCTTCAGCAAACTATAAAGACAAGGCCATAAGGAATAAATTAACACAAAACAATAAGACAGTAGAAGTTCGTTTTATGTATAAAAGAAACATTCGCGCTTTTAATTCCTTTTATTTTAAATATATGGGATTATTTATAAACATTTATAAACATTTGAATAGAAGCCAATTTGTAAACGAGTTAAATTGTTAATGAAGATAAATTTATCTTATGAGGAATTAAAAAAATAAAATCTTATATACACTTCTTTTATATACACATATTTAAAACAGACGTGTTTATTAATATATTAATAGAGGCAAATAGTTTTTCATCTCATTTCTGTTTTTAAGAATCTTTGATTAAAAATCAAGCGACATTTATACACATAGAGAAAAAAATATTTGATTATAAATTATTTTACTTTCTTTATAAATAAATAGATACGTTATCTTTTCAGAATGAAGTAAAAAATTGGAATATTTATTGTATAAATATTTTCTTAAGTTAGAAATTTTATTTTAAAATTAAATTGCCTTTAAAATCGCCAGGGAATAAAAATGGATTCTTTAAAGAAGCAATAAAAATATTACTTTTTAATTTTGATATTTTATAAACTTTCTTTTCTCACCTTATTCTGTGTATATCTCAGAATGAAATTTATTAAATTAGAATATTATTTTAGGCGAAGAATATTTATCTATATATATTGATTTAACATTTTATTTACAATTAGTTGAATATATATATAATCTCGTATTAAATGCATATCGAATATGGCATTTCTAATTTCATAACAAAATATTATTTAAAAAGTAATAGTCTTCTTCTGTAATAATAAATAGGCAAAACATATTAGTTTCATGACTTTTCAAGATGCCTGAAGGACCAGTTTTTTTGGTCGTTGAGGTACAGCTTGCACCACGCTGATGAGGGCCAACAGCCCGAAACGTGTACGTGGTTAGCTTTTCTTGATTAATTAAGAATGGGTAATTGGCCAATTCTGGAATAAATAGAAATCAACTAGAATAGTTGAAATTTATTCCAATAGATGGCGCAAACCATCAGAAACTTTCAGTTGCACGATAAGGAGATGCCTTTTTCATAAAACATATTAGGTATCTTTTGAAAAACAGAGCATTCCATAAATATATCCTTAATTTTTTTTAAAGACAAAAAAACAACAAAAAATCTCTTTTAAGACCTTTAGTCTTAAACAGATTCTACAAACAGAAATGTAGGATACATGAAGAAATAACAGTAATAGTACCTTAATAATAATATGATATACTATATCCTTAATTGAAAATACATATATTGGATCAAAAATAATGTATTTACCAATATATAAGTTCGCTGAACGCTAATACGTTGTTGTAACTTGAAAAAGGTTGGCGTTCAGCCATCTGTAATATTGATAAATTTCATTTTTTTTAGATCCAATATATATAGGTATCTATTGACCATCACTGAATTCTACCTGACTCGGGTCGGTGGCCAGGCCACAATATCAGTTTTGGTAAATTCAGAACACCCAGTACATAGTTTCGGGCTATAGACCTCGTTAGAATATGGCGTTCTTTTAATTTCATGAGATCCAATAGTGATTCTTTGAATATTTCGAATTTGCCAAAGAAGTGTTTAGCTATTAAACTGGTAGAACAATCCTATCGCCAATACAGATGACAATTTTGCCGTTAATATAAAGTTGAAATAAAAAAGACACCCTACTTCTCCAGTCAAAATAGGAAAATAATTTAAGCGCCATTTACGCCTGGATGACATTGAATTTAGGTATTAGATTGCTTAGAAAATTGAAGGAGACACAACCTCATTTGTTGAAGAAATATTGCTTTTTCACGACGACAATGCACCTGCACATTCATACGAACTTGTCGCAGCCAAATGGCATGAATTACTAATGAATTCCTGATCCTCCGTATTCGCTCAATTAGGATAAAGCCCGACAAAATCCTATCCTACAGCCTCAAAGTGGCGGGAGGGTGTAAACAGGTAGCACAGGACGTCAGGAGTTTAACTCCTGGTAGGGCCACCCTGTGCTACACACCCGGCTAATGTATCAATTGTCTGTTCTCCATAGGAGCGGCTACACTCCATTTCAGGAGACCAAAGTCACACTGATTGGCACTTCCAGGTGTTCAGACCAACAGCACCCCTCTTTCCTTCTCTATGATGTCTACATATCTCTCAGTTTATGCTGCATCATCCGTCGCGCAGAAAAATCAGGGACGCGCTCAGAGCTTAGACAGAGGGCTATATTCGAAAAATAAACAACAGCCTCCAAATACCAAAATCTCAATTGGAATAACCAACAACAACAACAGGAGAGAACTCTGTTATTTTCTACTCATTCTCTAATAACATGAAAAAATGCTAGCGAAAAAGAACTTTTGAATTTGAAAAAGATATCGAGTTGACACGGAAGCTTGTTTGAGAAAATTGGGAGGGATGCTGGCAGGAGTGTATATCCTTAAAAGAGCAACTTTCAGTTGCACGATAAGGGGATGCCTTTTCCATAATTTAGAACCTAAAGCCAAGCAAAATATTTCTTTATTACTCCACACTTTTATGATCCAACCACAGGATTTACCAAACATCCACTTGGATTACTACAAATATGGCGAGGATATACCTGGATTAACTTCTATATTTGTAACTCCAGGGAGCAAGATTACATGGTTTATAGAAGGTGAACACGTTTTTATCACAAACCTTTGGCGAAAATATCTCCCGAGTTTTCAGTACGATTCCAATATAGGAAATACCCAGTAATTCTATTATAGAATGTCAAACAGGAACTCTATCGTGGTTATTTTTTCTAAATTTATAATTTTTCTTTTACATATTTTACTTCTTGATTATAATTAGTTTAGCTTATTAAATATATTATATATAATTAGTTTTTAGTTGTTTGTGTGTAACTAGGGGAACTCTATTATTTATATATTTTTTATATTTTTAAACTAGCTCGTCTATATAACATGGATGTGTTTTGGAAAATATCATGTATTTTTCAATTTATTTATTAGAAAAGAATTTACCTATAACTGAACTGAAGGTACTTCCGAATATCTGATGAAAAAATATTATAAATGTCTGAACTAAAATGAGGCTCTAGTCTTTTTGAGAAAAAAAATAAGTAAATTAAATTTATAAATTCAATTGCCATCTATCGATAAAATTTTAACTCATTTTAATCTTTTGAATTTATTGCTAAATTATCATATTACTTATTACATTCTGCATTGAAAAATGGTTATTAAAACATTTTGATTTAGCTATTGCTTTTATTTTAATTTTCTGCAAATAATTAAATTAATGGAGAAACTTAAGGAAATGTACTGTGTTTGATGTCGTCAGTTGTCTGTTTATTTTTTTAAGAAGACAGATGCTGTTTACACTTGTTTATGTCGGGTGTTTTCAATAAAGGCCACTATGAATCAAATATATTTCAGAGTTATTGTCTAAATCTCGATATACATGCTAAAATATACAACTTCCTTATGTTTTGTCTATGAGTGTTTATTGCTTATAAACTTGAATATTTTTGTTTCATAAGCAATATACAAAGCAAATTATATAATTTATGAATATACATTTTAACAAATGAATAAACTACAAAGTGTTTCTTTTCAATAATATCATCAAATATTATCTCTAAAGACCTTGCAGCAATGATAAATGTTATTGAATGAGAGGTCTTGGCTCATAAGTAGTGAACCCTTTTAGCGGTTTCTCTAAATTAATCTCCAGACCGCTCTACTATTGTATTGGATTAGATAGAAAATGCAGGGTATATCCCAAACCAATCCAATATACTTTTATACACAATACACTCCAAAATATTTAGATTTTCTATATAACTAGACGGGTGACCCGGGCTTCGCCCCGGGATTGACCCGTGTGCATATCTACCCGAGTAATATATATTTAGATAAGATTTTTTTCAAATAATTGTTTGTTATTAGCATTATCTATTTGTTTGCATTAGCATAATTTAATCTAATCTTTGATAGAGGGCGCTGTTCGTGAGCTAAGTAGAATAATTTGAATATATAGTTCTAATAATTGATTAAATATTTTTTAAAATAGCCTATCGTCTTCCCCGTATTTTTTACCTATGTATGGAAATTTTGGTTTGAATTAGTGAACTACTGTGAATTTGTATACCGGACATACAAACAAACAAACATACAAACATTCATTTTTATATATAGAGAGATAAACAGTTAAACCTGTCTATAGCGCCCCCTCTTGGGACCCACCAAAATAGGGTGTTATAGAGAGAGGGTGCTATAGACGGATCACTTTTAATGTAAATCGTATCGTACTACGTATTTAAAATCGGGCGCTATAGAGAGGGAAGCGCTATTTAGAGGTAGCACTATAGACAGGTTTAACTGCACCTGTATATAGTTTAAATTCTTGTATTTTATATATTTTTTATGTTTTCATTTTTCTATTTCTTTATTTTTTCTCAATTTTTATAAATGATGACAAAGTTGTTTCAATCAGATATACAATAATTTATAAATCACCTACAAGTGTTTTATTTTTTTATTTGTACAATAAATTGTTAAAGAGGGAGCAATCCTTCGAAATATTTTACGAAAAAATCGTTTTCATTATACCTATCAAAGGTACGCCCTTTTTCACATAATCATATGATACTGTCATGATGAATGTATTATATGTGCATCTATTTTAATTATATTTATCAGAATAAAATAACATTTTTATATAAATAGAGAAAAATCAAAACTAAATTTACTTATCAGGTATTAGTTTCATGTATGGTGCAATAAATTATATTCCAGTAAATATGTAGATTAGATGTGTGTATTTATTTTTAAGGATCAAATTAATTGAAAAAAAAACAAGATCTGAAATCCAGTAGGGTGTTCTAGTATTTTAAAACATGTTCCAAGCTAATGAATGAATGTCGCAGTTTTTGCAGAGTTTAGCTGGTATGTAACAAAAGCATTTTTTGTTAAAATATCTTGAGACATGAACAGCAGAATTATTTTACATAAAATTTACATATATTTTAATTAGAATAAATCAATACTTTCTAGTTGATTTAACAGTAAAGGGGTCCACCTCATACTCAGGAGGCCTAGTTTATGTTTTCCTTGCTGACACTCTTTCGACAAACATAACTATAATTTTAAATTATTATAATGAGACGAATCATAAATAATTAATTGCATCAATATCCTCGATTTGCATAGAACCAGATTCCCTAGTTAGTTCAACTAACGTTATAAAGTTCTTGTATATTTTTTAAATTAGTGATACAAACTTTCAATCGAAATTTGCGCGCGTTTCTATAAGATCATATCAAGAAACATCGGCTGATTCCTAACTAGGAATATTTGCATATGTTCGCGCTGAAGTGAATAATTGCAATCTGTAGAAGAGAAATTTTCGAGTGAAAGCTTCGATTTCAAAATTAAAAAAAAAAAAGATAATCATTGTGAAAATGGTTTATAAATTTTAATACCTTTCATAATTTCTATCTTAAATCATCACACCTTATCCACATACACATATATATATTAAAAATAAAGAAGGCATCTCCTGACCACAAGCACATGTGCTTTTTATATATATATTTATATATATAAATATACTCGTATATTTTTTTAATTAAAGAGGAATATATTGGATTAAAATATCATTTAATTTACCAATATTTCAGTTGTCTGAATTCCAACCTTTATCAAGGTATTATAACATATTAATGTGTATCAACAACCAACTCAGCGCCATACCTTATATATTGTTGAAACACATTAATATGTTATAATACCTTGATAAAGGTTGGAGTTCGGCCAACTGAAATATTGGTAAATTAAATGATAATTTCATCCAATATATGCCTTTTTAATCAAATATTTATTTAAGGATTGCTCTATTTTCAAAAATAAAAAAAAATATATATATACGAATAATGGGTCAAGTATTATGGAAACATGTAGAAAAAGTAAATGCAGACGTATTTATAGTTATATGTATATTATATGTAAAAAAAGATTTCTTCTGAATTTGGAATTAGAGTAATAGAATTATTCTTAGGTTGTTGATTATTTTGAGGATAAATGAGTATCATTATGATATTGTTTTGAGTCATGTTAAAGATATTAATAAAATAAAAATTGAATCACAATCTATTTTAATTGTGCTAATGAAGAATACATAATTTGAGAAAAGCGCTACCTGACTTAAGACGAGTAGAATAAGGAAAACAAAAGACTTATTTACATAATTACAAAATATTTGAGCCGGCCAACGGGAAACAATGGGTTTTATATAAAGAAGGTCGTGACATCTGGCGGTCGACTTTACAGAGTAGCTTTCTCTGAAAATTATAATTTTAAATGAAATATATATGTAATAAATAAGATTTTCTGTTTTTTTTTTATTATCTTGAGGATTATGCTATGGTAATGCAGTCGTGGTTAAAATCTTTAGTGTATAATAATAAAATAATAATGATTAGAAATAGCTTTAATTGAGTTAAAGGAGTATATTTAAAAAAACATAATTTGATAAAAGTACTACCTGACTAAAGGCGTAAGAACAAAAAAGAAACTTATTTACATAATATACAAACGATTTTAGCCGGCCATCGGGAAACAACAACAATAAGTTTTTATAGGGGAAGCATGACCTCTGGCGGTCGATTTAGCAGAGTATTTGAATCTATGAAATATAATTTTAAATAAATTACTATTTCATTATAACATATATATACAATTTTATATAACATGTATACACCCATATATAGTGTTTTTTTGTTGTTGTTCACATAAGCTATCATGTTATTGTATTCAGATATAGAGGTACTATAAGACTACCAAATATTAGGTTCACATCTGCCCTAACTTTGTTAATCCTAATATATTATATATTTATGCTATAAATAAAAAGATGAATGAGATTTTCTACTGATTTCAGAATGTTGAGGATTATGGTAATGCAGTCGTGGTTAAAATATTGAATGTATGATAATAAAATTAATTTTGATCAGTAATTTAATTGTGTTAAAGGAATATATGAAATAACATAATTCGGTAAAATTTCTGCCTGGCTTAAGGCGTAAGAATAAAAAAAATGAAAAGCTTATTTACATAATGTACAAAGATTTGAGCCGGCCATTGGGATAAAACAACAACGAGTTTTTATAGGCGAAGAGTGACCTCTGGCAGTCGATTTAGCAGAGTATTTGAATCTATGAAATTATAATTTAAAATAAAATAATATTTTTATATAACATATATACAGTTAAACCTGTCTATAGCGACCCTCTTAGGACGCACCAAAATAGGGTGCTATAGAGAGGGGGTGATATAGACAGGTGACTTTTAATGTAAATCGCATCGTACTACGTATTTAAAATCGGGCGCTATAGAGAGAAAGGCGCTATTTAGAGGGGGTGCTATAGACGGGTTTAACTGTATATATATATATATATATATATATATATACGATTCAGGTTTAGCTATACCATTCAAACAAAAGGTAATAAATCCTAGCATCCTTATAATCGATAAATGATTTTCTTTTTATTAAAATGACTTTTATAATTGAAATTAATATTTTTAATAATGACATTTTAATGGCCCTTTTAAATTGAATGAAAATAATTTTGAAATATATTTGTAAAAAAAAATTATGACAATTCCATTAGTTTCAGGCAATGGAAGATTTAGTAATTAAATTTTGAAATATTCATCCAATAATTGCGTTTTTACTTATTACGGTTTTTAATATAATTTGTCGAATATCTTCATTATTGAACATGTTCATTTTTACTATACTCATTTAGAAAAAATTCGTCCTTGTTAGTAAAATCTAAACAAACTTTTATTTTGAAAATAGAGCAATCCATAAATAGATCTTTAATTATAAAGGCATATATTGGATCAAAAAGAATTTATTTAACAATATTTCAGTTGGCTGAACGTCAACCTTTTTCAAGGTACTACAACGATTTATAACAACAAGAACATAAATACATTGTTGTGCTTTGAAAAAGATTGACGTTTAACCAACTGAAATATTGGTAAATAGATTATTTCCGATCCAATGTTGTTGTCGTGTCCAATGAAGAGCCTCAGATGTCACAATGTCCACTATCTTGGGTGTGTAAAGCTGCTGTTCTTGTCGATGTCAATTTCTGTAAGGCGCGGCCATTGCTGGGCATGAGAATATGTGGGTAGGTCTTAGTTCCACACCAGGACAGTTGTTACATGTTCTATAGGTTCTTGTGCCATCTGGATGTATTGTCATTCCTTTATAGTGTTTTGTTCTTAGTCTTATTATAGTTTTTGTAATTCTTCTCTCACAGTTCATTTCGCATATTTGATCTTTTTTATTTTTTGTTGAATTATCTTGTATTTTGCCAAAGCATCAGCGTCAAATACTGACATTTGTTCTTTCCTTTGGCTCAACATTCTGGCTTCCTTTGCCAATTCATCTGCCATCTCATTACCCCCGATCCCAACCTAGGCAGGAATCTATTGTAGAATGCAGTTCTTCTCGAATGGTTCCTTTGGGTAAGTAACGAGTGTATTTCTGCGTGATTTAAGTATTGCCCTTGCTAGTTCGGATCTAGATTCACTGTATATTATAATTATTTATTATTTATACAGGGATGGTTGGTTAAGGCATACATCTAATATATATGCCTTATATATCCGTTCCAATATATATGCCTTTTTGATTTAAAATCTTTATTTATCAATATTAAAATTTGTGAATAATGCAAAAAATATAATTTTTTTTTGCGCGAAATATATGAACTATTATATAAACATGGGTCTTAAATATCAATATAGGTGAAAATATACAAATAAATATATTTTAACTTATCCAAAGTACACGTGGAACAAGTCATGGTAATAATAGCGGGTAGTTAGGAACTGCTTTCGTGTGTGAGTATACACCATATGTCTATAGATGTAGAAAACAGTTTAACTATTGCACTTATAGATGTGTAAAACCCCGTTTGGTTGGACAATGCAAGAATCAATATTTAAACAATATTTATTTTAAAAAATAGTGTCCCTAGGATTATTCGATCCCTTGTCGATTCCATATATATATTAATATATGTGAAAAAATAATAAAATATAAAATAAAAAAGTGGTCAGATGTTGGTATTAAAATTTAAAAAGGCATATCCTGACCACGAGCACGTGAGCTTTTTAGATGGCAGAGCGTCATCTAGTGGAACAGAAATCCACTCCACGCTGACGAGGGCCAACAGCCAGAAACGCTTTCGTGGATGGGTTTTCTTGATTTATCAAGAAGATGGGTTGGCTAAATATCAGGGAACAGGTTAAATAAACGTTTAATTGATTTCTGTTTCACTAGATGGCGCTTTGCCATCTAAAAATCTAATCTGCTAGTGGTCAGGATAGGACTTTTTTATTTCATAATTTTTATATCCAAAATATATACAACTGATATAATGATAAGAAGCTTATGCAAGATATGCAAAATTTTTACACATCGCTTTTAATAGCTTCAATATATTGTCAAGTGGCTCTGCGGCTCCGGTCACAAGAGGTCCCATGGGACGCCTGTCAATCATTCCTGGACTCCGGGGGTTTGGGCCACGGGTGTGAGGGGTTCTCGGAATCTGATCGGCAAATAGGGGGGGCGGGACGCCTCGGTGGCTGACGACGTTCAGTATTATTATCTTTACCTTGGGATAAGTTGTTTTATTATCTGACTCTCTCCTCTCCCTATAAATACCTCTTGTATATAATTTTATTGGAGAACTAAAAGGTAAATACCCTTTATAATAAATTAATTATCCCCAAATTTGCCCTTGCTTTATTTATCTCCGCGACAATATATATGAAATTCATATATAGCGTTCTGAATTTGTATATTGTATATGCAAATGTTATGTGTCTTATAGAGTTACATAAAGAAAAGATAATATATAAACAAGGAAGCCAACTTTATTAAACTTATAAGCAGCCAGTGTACATGGGTTTTCCTAAGAAAAAGAAAAACATGTCAACAGTGATGGATTAGAGGGAAAAACTCGAGTGTAATTACAAAATTTATTCACAAAGTTTTTCCTTTATTTTACAATAAATAGTGAAGTCTTCAAATAAAATGTCGTGCTTTTTATATACTGATTAAATATATTTAAAAGAAGATGTATTGTTTTAATATTTAAAATGTTTTAAAATATATATAATTATATATGATCAAATATACACATGAACAATTGATAAATCAAGAAAAGTCAACCACGGAATGAGGAAGTCTCTGGCACCAAATTTTGGTCGTAAAGATACAGTCTGCACTACGCTGAAAAGGACCAACACCCCGAAACGCGTTCGTGGTTGACTTTTCTTGATTTATCAAGAAATTGGATTGTCTATATACCACGGAACAAGTTAATAAAATTTCAGTTTATTTTTGTTCAACTAGATGGCTCTGCAATCTAGAAATGCTTATATAATCCTGGTCAGGATATGCCTTTTTTATATTTTCCTTTATATATTTGTAAATAGGTAGTAGTAGGTTTCTTTCTCCGTGTAATTGAGATTTGCTTGGCTAAATTAGAAGCGACTTCAACATATCGTATTATATATACATATTTCTCTTCTGAGAGATATATAAACATTTTAAAATTATAAATAAAAGAAAATTAACGTAGTGAATTTCTTTTTTTTTTAATCACGATAATACAAGTTTTCGGCTGTTAAGCCAGAAAGCTTGTATTGGTCTGAACCGTTGGTTTTCGACCGCTACGACCTGTGTTCGATTCCCGCACCGGACAATTTTTTTTTTATGATAAAAAAAAAAATGATCCAATGGCCCCATGATTCTTGTAAAAGTCCAACCCTACCAGTGAGTGCAAGTAACCAAAACGGGGCTCTGGAACATTTGTAAGTGCAAAGTCGAACTGCTTTTCACATGTGTAGACATGGGGTGCACTTACAGTAAAAACAGTCGCCAACCTCTACCCATCATGATTATCATGGTCTGTACCACGTGTACTAGGGATAAACAAAAAAGCTTATATTATCTTGATAAAAATAAATTAATTCCTCAATAGATATTGTCTTTTATTTACAAAATTTTACCGAAGGAATTATAGCATTAACAAGTTCACGCATCACAAAAAAGCAACACTATATATAGCCAAAAATTATTGTAAAGCGCTATATCTTGAATTCGACAAATGGTTATGATGATAACAGTAATATTTATTATAATCATTGCTAATACTCTACAAAAATTCGTTACATTAATATAAGATATAATAAAGATAATCAACGTTTGTGGTGGTGGTGTCTTGTCCATGGAGCATATCAGATAGGTCCGTGCACCCTGATCACAATACCGGCCAACTGAGGTGCCGTATGGATGTCCTCTTCTGGATTGATGTCTGCCATATAGAGGGCTGCAAGGATGGCCGGGCAACTGCATATATGGTCCGGAAAGAGTTGGGTGTGATCAACGTTTGTTGAAAAAATATTTATTTGTTCAACATTCATTCGAACAGAACCATAGCGTAGCCAAGTCATTCGGTTATGTTTATAAAAGCATGTATATAAAATCATTTTTCAAATTATTAAACAAACATAATCAGTTTAAGTTCATCAGTTAGGTGAAAAAAATGTTGCTTAATTGTATTTAATTAGCAAACTGATCTCCAACGCCTTTTAATTGGACGAATGTGTCCATGTTTGTATATAATAAGGTGCTCATGAGTATTGCGAGGACTCTTCCAGGAGTTAGTTGTGTAGAGAAGCTTAAAACGTTCATTCTATATCCGTGTCTGGTGATCTCCTCATATACCTGTGTACCCCGGTCCGCTCCTTATCAACGCTGAAATAAAAGTACTGGTTTTGTTTTAACTTATCGTATGTCTCTTATTTCCTCTACCTCTTTTTGTTTTGTTTATTTTGAGTGTACGGTTTTCTGTGTGTAAATTACTTTTACATTAGGCTCTAGTACATTGTACTTTTGTCTGTAAACCCGAATAAATTACTTTTGTCAACTTCATTGTTATAAACGGCATATACAAAATTTTAAATAGTAATTTCAAGAAGTTTCTTGATTTATTTATTTTGAATATTAAATATATTCCTATTTAGATTAATGCCCATTTCAATTCTTAGATTGAATGGTAGCCAATTAACTAAAGAAAAACTTTATCAATTTATTAATAACCAACCGTTTTTTTGTAACTCTATGAAACAAAGTATAATAACAATTTAATTAATATATAGTGTTTGAAAGATAAAAAATAAAAATCAGGTAAAAAGTTTATTTTAATTTTGTATTTGCAAGATTTCGGGCAAATATACTGTTCTTCAACGGGCTAATACTCTATGTACAATTTCTAAATAATATTCATACAAAATAATTTAAAAACCTTTGTTATTGGCATGTGCTTTCGCCGGCGTGAATGCCAATAACAAAGGTTTTTCAATTATTTTGTATAAATATTATTAAGAGATCATGCATAGAGTATCAGCCCGTTGAAGAGCAGTATATTTGCTTGAAAGCTTGCAAATTTAAAATTAGAAGAAACTTTTTACCTGAATTTTATTTTTTCTTTTTCCAATATTTTCTGGGTAACTATTGCTCATAAATATATAGTTTAAATTTATTTTCAATCTTGATAACAAAGATTGATAAAAATAAATATTTCACATCGAATTTTTAAATTGCTACAGAAGATAACAACAAGCGAAATTTAACAAGACACTCTGTGTGTGTAAAATAAAACCTACATCTCTTAAGTCTTCATTACATTCCACATTAAGGTGACAACAATTTGCTTAGCGAAGGTCCCAGAGGACTCTACATAATGAAGATTTACATAACTTGTATGCAAATATGTTATGGAGGCGTGAGGTGATTGGATGGTAAACCAATTTGGTTAACAATGGGCCAACAATGATGTTATTGAATAAAGCGGATTGATTTTAGCTGATGATTGCTGTTGATTCTTCCTCAACACGTTCAGGTTTGAAAGCTATTTCATATATAATCAATTGATTTGAATCTCCTGTAAATCAATTAAATAATTAAGAGGCTTCTGAAGATGAGTTTCTTTCTATTTATTAAAGCAATCTCAATATTTCAGTTATTTCTGCCCTTCTACAGGAAAACATTAAAAAAAAATAAAAAAATAAACGAATAAAACGAATGATGTCTTTATTCGTTTATTTAAGTTATCCTGTTGAAGGGTAGACATGCCTTAAAGCTTAAGATTGCTTTAATAAAATAAAAAGAAATTCATTCTAGAGACATTTTTATTCATTTAATATTACATATAATTTATAATATAATGCGGCTTATGATTGTAAAACGATGTATGACAAGTTTTACCCAAAATGTTTCTTATGTACGAAAAATCGTAATTTATATTAAGGAGAAATAACGACTATTTATATCCTTAGGGATGAAATATACAAGGATGAATTGTAAAGAGTAATGATGAATTACCATCTCTGAACACTTTTATTTTTCCGTTTATCATTACCCTTTACAATTCATCCTTTCATACTTCATCCCTAAGGGTATAAATAGTCATTATTTCTCCTCAGAATAAATTACAATTTTTCGTTCAAAAGAAACATTTGAGGTAAAATTTGTCAAACGTCGTTTGACAATTTCATATAATATAAAGCAGAAGATTTTGTATTGGACATTCAGTTGCTTTCAAAATATTCCTTCGATTAGCTGAAATTCTTTCTATTTTATTTAATTTTTCACCGCAGTGAAAGAGGAAGCTGAGAGAAAGTAGTAAGGTTTATGGGTAAAAAGACATTCGCGCGTTTAAATGCTTCCTATTTATATATACATATATATGGCATGTTATTGCTGTAGTGTTGTTTACTGTAAACACCCGATGCATTTTATTTGATTTTAATTCTTATTCTATTGGCGATATAATGTAAAATATTTTCTCCAGCGAGTGCAAGTAACGGGGTGTTGAAATTGACAATTGCAGATATTTCTACAATATTTTATATGCAGATATTTTCACAAGAGTGTTAGTATTATCTATGCTAATTGATATCTCTGTTTATATAGCGCGGCCTTGTTGGATTGTTTAGTAGGCTAGCAGTTAAGTGAATAAGGCAGGCCGGCGTGAGCTGCTGATGTATATATAGTTTGTTGTTTTGTCTTTCTTTTATAGTTTTATACCTTTAGGTAATAAAGGATATTTTTCTCCCTCTACGACTCCATACATTTCTTTCAACACGGGGCCCTGGCACATTTGTAAATGCAGAGTAGAACTGCTTTTCACATGTGTAGACATGTAGTTCACTTACAGTAAAAGCAATCGCTAACTACCCTGATTATCATGGCCTGTACCACGTGTGTGGGTGTACTAGAAATAATAGAAAAATTATCTACATCTTCTATATACATTATAACATACACAGTACTAAATTCAGAATAAACATCAGAAAGAGATAATAATTATTTCAATGAAGAATTAAACTGTGATGAAATTTCATACCCCCAAGCGGAACTTGTCTGTTATCAACACCCCTAACTAAAATGTTTAAAAGGGAGAAATTACTCAAATCTAATTACACCCACATTATCTACCATTTATATCTAATTTACAACTCCTAGTAAATTAATATTTGCTTTTAATTACACCATTTAATTAGATTATACAACAATATATATATGGCATGGTCTATAGTTGAAAGTAAATATTTAAATGTAATTAGTATTTACTTTTGTAATGTTAATATAATTTAGAATTATTAAGTTGTTTCTCTAATTAAATGAATTACATTAATATATACCCCCTCTCCTTCTGTGTTTATCTAAAATGATTTCTGGATGATCAAATATATAAACAAGATAATACTTGGATTCTTTATCATACATAAATGAGTAACATCTGTATACATATGTGTCATCAATTTTTGGTTCCATTCGGAAACACCATTTTTCATCGATATTTTATTCATTTAGATGATAATCTGCCAATTTTATGCAAATTTAATATCTTGAAGCCTGGTCGGCATTCATATTTCTATAAAAAATAGACATCGGCCAGTTAAAGTTTCATTTTCTCAACGTTTCAACAAATATCTTTTGTCTTCATCATGAGAAATTTTAAAAAATAAAGCATTTGACAAGGCGTTAAAAATTGTTCTATTTATAACGCCTTGCCAAATGCTTTATTTTTATTTATTTCTCCTGACGAAGACAAAATATTTTTGTTGAAACGTTGAGAAAATGAAACTTTAACTGGCCGATGTGCAAATTTAATAATATAAGGATACTATATTTCCGCGATTTACAAGGCCATAAGCAAAAAAACTTATTTTTGGGTGACTGCGATATTCCAAGTTTTCCATTTTGGAAAATTGAGAAAAAACTCGCTGACCGAGAAAGGAGAGAAGTTTAAAGAGAACATTTAATCCACGCAGTTTATGAATTTTACCTAATCATTCTTTACTCGGTTGATTGAAATTATATTTTATATAAACATCATTTCCCCGATTTGCTTTCAAAAGGTTTTGGTGGAAATTTTGATAACATTCTTGATATAAATTATGAAGATTGATAAAAATTTATCCAGGCTTCAATCCCCTAAATATATATAATTCTGTCCCACTAGATGGCGCTCTGCTATATAAAAAATGCTCATTTCAGTGGTCAGGATATGCTTAATTTTTATTTTTATTATTATTATATATCTAAAGAGACAAAGGTCATCTCTCCCGTCAAAAAAGACGTCAAAGCTAGACGCCATCAACCGTCTTCGCAAACTAGCGCCCTCATATCGGTGACAAAGCCACAACACCAGCTTTGGCAAACTGAGAAGCAGCCAACTGGAGACCATGGTTTTGGATTAATGGCCCTCGTCAGTCTAGGTCGGACTTTATTTCATGAGATCAACAAGGGATTTGATGGCATTTTCACAATATGCCAAAATATAATTTAGTTTTTAAAGTTTCTAGGCCAAATTTATGGCCAAAATATAAATGCCAATTTTGCCGGTAGAAAATTGATCTATAAAAACAAAGGTCGCTTCTCTCGTCAAAATAAACGTCAACACTGAGAATCGTTGCAACCTAGCGGCCTCGGGTCGGTGGCAAAGCCCAACTAAGCTGACTAGAGCCATTAACCCGAAACCATGGTCTCTAGGTGGACGCTTCTCAGTTTACCAAAGCTGATGTTGTGGCTTTGTCACCGACCCGCGGCGACGGTCAATATATAGTGTCTAGTCTTGGTTGTGTTTAATACGAGTGTATTTTCGCCAGTGCTGTTTTGTCGTTATTTATTTAAAAAAAAAATACTAGATACTAAATATTTACAATTTTCTCGAATTTATTGAAAGTATAATGTAATTGAAGAAAACATATATGAAGAAAAGTTTTCCTGAAAAACAAATATATGAAAAACAAATGAAAATAATCTTGTTATCAGATATCTTCCAAGTTTATTCGCGCGACAGCAAAAATAATAAACTTACATAGGCGGAGGCGTAGATCAAGTTTGATATTTACATATTTACAAGTTGTTTTGTGCCAGGCTAATTTAAAAGTCGTTTTTCTTATGAAAATCAAGATATTAAAATTAAATTGTAAAGAAAATAATTTTGTAGAAATATTTACAACATCCCCCCCCCCTCTCGTAATACATATATTCTGGCTTCTCCAACTTTAAGTATACTCAAACCTTGTTCAGTTTTCTTCAACGGGGGCCATATGTCATAATATATACTCTTACAAGAATAATAAAGCCAACCTACAGACAACCCAGAGAGAGACTGGAGGGTAAAGTCCGGTTACTTGAGACACCAGCGACATTCCAAGGGGCGATCTCTGGAACCCGTTTGCTAACACCTCGGGACTTTAAGACAGTTGGGGGTTGTGTTGCGACATGAACGGCCGCCCGGCTGTGCCGGTCCCGTCTCTCTCTGGTTGCCTGGGTTTCTCTTCCAACTTGTGGTGCGTTTCTTTCCTCACCTTTTATACCACAAATATATATATACTAGCCGAGTGACCCGGGCAACGCCCCGGGTTTACCCGAAGGACCCGCAGGTGAGAAACTATAGAAGAAAAATTTTAACAAATAAGAAAATGAAATTGCAAACAACAGAACTACACTTCTTTAAGGACATGAGAGCACATGCACTGTATCACCATACGTGTACCATTTTCAAAGACCCTGCTTAGGATTAAAACTTCTCAGAAGCATAACAATAGTACCAACCTAGAGGTTAACTGGTGTGGATGCATTCCTCTGGGAGTAAGACTATTGAGAAATTCAGTAGGGAGTTATTTTGCTTCTCCGCATTCTAACACTCCAACTGTTAACACTGTGGAAACACTGACTCATGTTTGGTAAGCAATTTCAGGGAAGAAACTATAGACATTGGATTAAATAAATTATTAATTAAATTGCATTAAATAAAAATTATTAGATTTAAATAAATATTATTAGAGTGAAAAAAAAAGAAAAAATTAACAAATTAGAAAATAAAATTTCGAAAAATACAACTATATTGCAGATAAGATAAGAGGACCTTATTAAAAAATAAATAAACAAACTGTAATTCGACACTATCGATAATTCGACACTTTCGATAATTCGACACTTTCGATAATTCGACCATTTTAAAAATCAAATTTACAAGGTTGATTGTTGTTTAAATAACACTTTGATTTTGCATGCATAAACACAGGCTCTTGTAGCAAGAACCCAAATATTATTTATAGTCATAGCAAAAGCCAACTTTAGTGAAAACTGATGCCTCTTCAGAATGAATGGAAGACTGAAATCTGAAGGAGCAGAAGATATGGGTCATCTTTACATGTATGCTATCCAATGTTCGCACACTTGAAAAAGCCACATATAAAGTTGTCCGTGCGTAAACACAGGCTCTTGTAGCCAAGGTTTGGCCTTGAGCCTTATTTATAGTCATAGCAAAAGCCAACCTTAGTGAAAACTAACGCCTCTCTAGAATGAAGCGAAGGTTGGTATCCGAAGGGGCCAAAGATATTTCAGACACTATACAGTGTGTTCAACTTTGGGCACTGTCAGTATATGTGCTTCAAGGACATGAGAGCACATGCGCTGAAACACCATACGTGTTCCATCGCAAAGATCCTAAAGGCATTGGTGAAAGTATAAATAAATATTTTGGAAATGAAAAAAAAAATACATATATATATAAGAGAATAAATTGGAATAAAAATTTACAAACTATATTTCAGAGTGGATACATATTTGAAAGGAAAAAAAAAAGAAAATTGCAAACAACAAAACTATATTACAGATATGACATGAAAACTAACGCCTCTCTAGAATGAAGCGAAGGTTGGTATCCGAAGGGGCCAAAGATATTTCAGACACTATACAGTTGTGTTCAACTTTGGGCACTGTCAGTATATGTGCTTCAAGGACATGAGAGCACATGCGCTGAAACACCATACGCGTTCCATCGCAAAGATCCTAAAGGCATTGGTGAAAGTATAAATGACCCATATCTTCTGCTCCTTCAGATTTCAGTCTTCCATTCATTCTGAAGAGGCATCAGTTTTCACTAAAGTTGGCTTTTGCTATGACTATAAATAATATTTGGGTTCTTGCTACAAGAGCCTGTGTTTATGCATGCAAAAGCAAAGTTGTATTTAAACAACAATCAACCTTGTAAATTTGATTTTTAAAGTGGTCGAATTATCGAAAGTGTCGAATTATCGAAAGTGTCGAATTATCGAGTGTCGAATTACAGTTTGTTTATGTATTTTTTAATAAGGTCCTCTTATCTTATCTGCAATATAGTTGTATTTTTCGAAATTTTATTTTCTAATTTGTTAATTTCTTTCTTTTTTTCACTCTAATAATATTTATTTAAATCTAATAATTTTTATTTAATGCAATTTAATTAATAATTTATTTAATCCAATGTCTATAGTTTCTTCCCTGAAATTGCTTACCAAACATGAGTCAGTGTTTCCACAGTGTTAACAGTTGGAGTGTTAGAATGCGGAGAAGCAAAATAACTCCCTACTGAATTTCTCAATAGTCTCACTCCCAGAGGAATGCATCCACACCAGTTAACCTCTAGGTTGGTACTATTGTTATGCTTCTGAGAAGTTTTAATCCTAAGCAGGGTCTTTGAAAATGGTACACGTATGGTGATACAGTGCATGTGCTCTCATGTCCTTAAAGTAGTGTAGTTCTGTTGTTTGCAATTTCATTTTCTGATTTGTTAAAATTTTTCTTCTATAGTTTCTCACCTGCGGGTCCTTCGGGTAAACCCGGGGCGTTGCCCGGGTCACTCGGCTAGTATGTATATAAAAAAGCAAAGCCCAATTCTAAACCCAAATATTTTTTTTATGAGAAGAACATCAACATAATGCATGATTACGGCAGTCCATAGCTTCCCTGACAAAAATTTACCAAAAAAGTTAAATATTCCAAAAATATTTCTGTGTATATATTGCTAAATGTGTAAATAACATGTATATAAAAAAGCAAAGCTTAATTTTAAAATTCATTATCCTTTTCACAGGAAAAGCATCAAAATACTGCATAAGTACGGCACTTTTGCAGCCGCATGATTACGGCAGTCCATAGCTTCCCTGACAAAAATTCACCAAGAAAGTTAAATATTCCAAAATTTTTCTGTGTGTAAATTGCTAAATATGTAAAAAACATGTATACAAAAAGCAAAGCCCAATTCCAAACCCAAATATTTTTTTTATGAGAAGAACATCAACATAATGCATGATTACGGCAGTCCATAGCTTTCCTGACAAAAATTCACCAAAAAAGTTAAATATTCCAAAAATATTTCTGTGCATATATTGCTAAATGTGTAAATAACATGTATATAAAAAAGCAAAGCTTAATTTTAAATTTCATTATCCTTTTCACAGGAAAAGCATAAAAATACTGCATAAGTACGGCACTTTTGCAGCCCCCCTGACAAAAATGCACTAAAAGAGGTAAGTATTCAAAAAAATATTTTGGTATATATATTGCTAAATGTGTAACAAACATTTATATAAAAAAGCAAAGCTTAATTCTAAGTTCTAATATTTTTTTTATAAGAAAAGCTACAAAAGCAAATAGGGAGAAGTGAAGCCATTTAGCCATTTTCAAAATCTGATTGTGAAAGAGTAAAAAAATGAGTAAATAAGAGCAAATATAAAGAAAAAGTATTGCTAAATGTGTAATAAACATGTATATAAAAAAGCAAAGCTTAATTCTAAGTTTTAATATAAAGAAGAAATAAGACACAAAAATGGAGCTAAATTCAAATGAAAAACTATAACAAATTAATAAAAAAAAATAAGACCTAATCCAAATGCCACCATCATCAGACAAAAGAAAAAATGAGATTTTATTCTTTAGTTCATTTATTCTTCTGTCTGATGCTGTTGCTGAAACGTCACACACAATTAAATTATTTGGATTAGGTCTTATTAATGAGAAAAAAAAAGATGCCAAAGAGAGATGAAAAGATGCCAAAAAAGATAACCAGATACAAAAATTGTGCTAAATTCAAATGAAAAACTATAACAAACACTTATAAAAGATAATTATTATAGAATAAAAGTAATAATTCAATCTACAATTCGAAAAATTTATATATTTAAATGAAAAACTATAACAAAGTACTTACATAATCAAATGAATCAGAAATATATATTATTTCAAAACACATTTTTACGCATTTCAAAACAAATGAATTGATGATGATAAATGCAAAAAATCTACGATTGTAAAATAGATTAAATTAAAAAATAAAAATAACTGTTAACATTAGGAAAATAAAAACAGGCCTATCATACGAAGAAAAAAATAACGAAAATTTTGGTATATAGATTGTTATGTGTAGTTCAGAATCTTCGGAGGAGATAGCTCAGGACTTTACAATGGAAAACTCTGTTACGGTATTATCTATATAGATAGTACAAAAGTAAATTTATACTTGGATCAGGTGGATAAATTGATAAAATGAGTTGGTTGGCTCTTCTTGATTATTCAGAAAAGAGTATTTGGTCAATATTATGGAATAATTGAATATATAGAATTAGTTTATATTATTCCAAAGATGGAGTGAGTCATCTTGCACAACTTTAAAAATTAATAACTCCGCAAATATTTGCGCTAGAGCAATGCGGTAAACACCATTGTGTTCAGGATGCAATGGGATTTTTTATGGCAAATAATGAAAATTTCGAAATTGATTTTAGTTAAAATTTTAATCGCTAGAAGGCGCTCTACCAGAATCCGAGATTCAGCGGCCAAATTGTTTAAAAAATTGAAAAATATAACTGATCGACACGTATTTTTCATTTTTGAATACCAGGAAAGAACCCTAATAATATCAAATAATAAATTAATAAAACACCATTTCGCCAAAATTAGAAGAAATGGATGATAATTTTAGAATGCAATCCGAGATATGTAAAATGAGTAAATGCAAATTAAAACATGTAGCAAAATAATTTTATATTTTAGATTGAGTTTTGTGAAATATATTGAATGTTTGAAAAACACTGCTGATATCAATACACGATTTTCTGAAATGTTAATATAGTACTAAAAATTATGATGGCACTACTAATAGGATTTCTTGCTATAAAGAATGTGTAGTTTCTTGACTAATTGGCGACTCTTGACTATTTAACTGGATATTTGTCATGATCCAACAAATGAAATATAGAGGGGAGTGACAAAATATATTTGTCGTACTTTATTGCAAATATCCTATGGGCTTGTCAAATGTTATTATTGCTTATTATAATGTACACAATTTTAAAAATGTGTCCCCTCAAATAAAAATCATTTTTAGATTGACCTTTTGCGTTGAAAAACGTGGTAGTAAAATCATTTTGTATTATTTATTTGCGAAATATTTATAAATTTGGGGGTGTACAGAGAATATTCTTTATGCAATTTCTCCTAATGAGCGAAAAGCGATAAACTAAACATAAGGGACACAATTGTGTGTATCAGTGTTATTCTAGAAGTTATAACACTTTGGTCTGCACGACATAATATAAGATGTGAGCAAATGACAAAAAAAAAATTACTGTTCACAAAAAAAAAAAAGAGTGAAGATGTGAGGACAGCATTTATTATCCCCGTAACCCAACACAAAGAGCTGAAAAATATTGGTAGATAGTATAATGTATGGCAGCTTATATAACACACGAGGTAACTGCCTTCTTTCTTGTATTAGATCACAATCCTCGCTCAATGTGGCGCCCTTCATTCTCAAACACCGACTGCAGACGATAGATGACAGAATGGACAGCATTAAATAATATTTCTGTTGAGATTGATAAAACGTGCCATCTGATAGAAGCCTTCAAAGTGGCCAATGAGGTAGGCCGGCATCGATAAACACGCGACGTAATATAGCCCCATAGCCAAAAATCGCAAGGCGTCAAGTCTGGTGATCTTGGAGGCCACTGGTGTATAAAGTGGCGACTTATCATGCGATCTTCACCGAACGTATCCTTCACCATTTGTTCGGCACCACGGGAGATATGAGGAGGTCCTCCATCTTGTATGGATGTTATTTCGCTTAGTGCTTGTCTGTCCTGCATAATGAGAATAACCTTTTCCCTCATAAGTTGAACTTGACGTTCACCAGTTACAGAAACGGTTTAAAAAGTTCTTTCATTCATTTTTTCAAATGTAAATGGCCCAATAATAAAAGATGATGTGAACCCACACAAAACTGTAACTCTGGGCTGATATAGTTCAATTTTCTGTGAATTTCGTAGGGTTTTATGTTGTCCAAATGCGGCTGTTTTGAGTGTTACCTTCTCCGTTCAGAGAAAGGTGAGCTTAATCTGTCCACAGACCATTTGAAATCCAGTTTTCATCAATTTGAATTTGCCGGAAAACCCATGCAGCGAATTCTTGACGCTTCTCAAAATCGCCGACTTTCAGTTCATTGAATCTTTGAATTTTGTATGGGTATTTTTGAGAAATTTTCTTAATGTGTGTGCTCTCCAAACTGTTCCAAACGAAATCCCCGTTTGTCGAGAAACTTGTCGAGCACTTACTTCTCCATACGTGGATAACGTTTCAATAGCTTTAACATTCTGCGAAACCGTAACAGCCACTGACTTGCATGTCGATGGTCTTCCACTCCGAGGTTTTGCTTCCAGAGAGATCCAGTCGTCTCAAAAGTTTTAATCATTCGCCTCAGAGAATAGCAGCTCATGGGTCCTTTACCGCTTCGAATACTTTTAAAGTTAGGAAACGCTGGTAAAGCTTGAGTGGCAGATTCTGAATTGCAATTTTAAAATATTCACCAATAGTGCTTTATCCTGTAGTGGCGGCATTCCAGAATAAAATGAATTATCAGAGATAGATAAATATTTTTCAAATAAATTAAGATACATTGAATCGATACATAAAGACAGTTGAATTTTTAAAAAATAGATATTTATTATCTTCGAAATTTAAATCGCTGAGAGAATTCCAGCAAATCACATCCAAAATATATATTTTTTTGCTACATGTTTAATTAGCATATACCTATTTTACATATCTCAGATTGTATTTAAAGATTGTCATCCAATTCTTCTACTTTTGGCGAAATGATGTTTTATTAATTCATCATTTGATATAATTAGGGTTTTTTCCTGGTATTCAAAAAGGAAAAATACGTGTCGATCAGTTATATTTTTCAATTTATCAAACAATTTGGCCGCTGAATCTCTGATTCTGGTAGAACGCCATCTAGCGAATAAAATTATATCTAAAATCAATTACGAATTTTTCATTATTTGTCATGAAAATTCCCATTGCATCCTGAACACAATGGTGTTTACCGCATTGCTCTAGCGCAAATATTCGCGGAGTTATTAATTTTTAAAGTTGTGCGGGACTTTTGGATCACCCTGTATATTAGCGCGCGCGATCTGTTTTAAGAAATTAAAAATATCGCAGATATTGCATTGGGCTATATTGCTTATATACTGTTACTAAATTTAAACTCTTGGAAAATGTATTTTGAATTGAAAATGGAAGTGAGCTTTGAGTATAGTAGCTTTATCACAGACCCGAGGCCGCTAGTTTGTGGTGATGGTTAAACCCGATCCCCCAAATATATCAGTAGGCCAAGCCATGAGAAGATGTTCAACCACAACAGTTCACATAGGAGATTACTATAACCATTTAAAAATAACAAAAAGATGTCTTGTGTGAGATATAGAATTTGGCATACCTGCTTCTCTTGACTCAGGGTGTAGGGATGTCTTTTCTGACAGGGATGGAACATTGGCGCCAGAAATTTGAACGGTGAAGGAGCAACATTTTCGGGAATAGCAGAATGTCCAAAATAAAATCAAATAACTTCGACATTTTTACCGCAGCACATTCAATTCTTCTATCTTTTTATATATTATTATTCTTTTAGATTTCTTTACTCAAGGAGCTTTGCTAATGTCAATTATCATCTTTGAATTTTATCTTATGCTGATAAAACGAAATCAATTCTATAAGAAGCTCTATCACAAGACTAGAGTTAATCTTATACTTGAGATATGTTTAGGAAGCTTTCTTTGTATCAAGAATAGAACATCTCTGTAGGCTGGTGTTAGTTCTCTCGTTTTTCCAAGCAGAGTTCCGAGGGTTTCAATTCTTCTTGTTAGACGATTAAGGTTCAATCTATACCTTTGTTATCATTTTTTATTGCGAAAACATTTAGAGGGATCATCCTTTTGTTAGAATAATTGTTGTATTAGGACTTTGTTTTGTTTCAAATTGTTGAAATTCGTGAACTGAATTGGATCCTTCGCCTTCTTTCATCAAATTATGATTACTATTTGGTGTTTCCAATCATGGGCATCTTATGACAGCGTTCAAGTCAGGAAGCAAAACTTTGGAGAATTATATGCTCAATGGCCACAACTTCGTACAGATATTAGGTTTCAAATATAATGATGGCTTATTTAGAATTTAATGGCTTTTAGTGTATATATAGCTAGAATTTATTTTAGCTATTTTTATTACACCATAAAAATATATATATTTTTTATTTTAAAAGGATTGTAAACTCATTGTTGCATAGGACGCCTTCTTTAATCAATTAGATTAATAATTCCGAAATATAATTAATTCATTTTATATATTTTTTCAAATTATAAATACTTGTGAAATAAATCACTGTTAGGTAGCTTGTAAAGTACAGTAGAACCTCCATGAAAGGACACTCACGCAAAAGGACACCTCTCTACAAAAGACAGTTTTCATTTACAAAATTATCATTTTTCCTATTCAGAAACTCTCCGGTAAGAGGACACCTCTATCTAAAGAACACTTTGGCCTTGCAATTAGGTGTCCTTTACAGGAAAGTTCTACTGTATATTTAAAAATGAAAAAATAACAATGGTGGCCCTCATTATTTTTTTAAATATAGGATATATACGCTGGTGTCCAAAATAAAGTAAACAATATCATTTTAAATCTCTCTAGTTATTGACCTTGAAAAGGCTACAACTGTCATGAGCATATAACCAATTTTTTTGCATTGAATATATATTCTTTATTTATTAAAAAGGCAAGCTATTAAAAAGTTAAAATTGCTCTACTATAGGTATGTACACGCTTTTTCGGTGGTACATATACTAAAATTGGAACGATACTATAGGTAGATATATTAAATATATATTTTTTTCTTACACCTCAGAATGATGACGAAACATCAAGGGGCCATCGTGTTGGTCGACGATGAGATTGCGGAGCTAATGATAGGGATGGCTGTGCTGGAGTAAACCTCCTTTTTGTGTCTGGATGTTATATTTATGGCGAACTGAATAACTTAGTCCCTATTTCTGCTCCGCGCTTATGGAATTGAAGACTAGAGGCGATGGTGTCGACCTTTCATATTAAATCTTACTTTTCCTTATTACTAATAATTGCATTTAGTTGCGGAACTACTAGTTTCCTGTGCTGCTCTTTTCCTGTTATTGCACCTTGTACGGATAATCTGTATAAGACTAACGTCTTAATAAAAGCTGTGTGTGTATTAAATATATATATCGACTAACAGGTGTACACGTGTAGTGTGCACGTAGTAACATCTCTTCTGATATCTCTTTGGTATTATCGGCTGGTAGAATAGCGATTCCCACTTAAAGTCTCTTGTGAATTTTAAAATGTTTAAAAGGATATTTATTTTAAAAAACTTATATAATTTGTATACCCAGTTTACAATTGAATCATAAATCAACCTTGTTCTTGCTCAAAAATCCCTTTATTAGGTACCGTTCACAAAAAAGAGCAACCTAGTTTATGATATTTACAACAATGAATAATATGTGAAGGTTATTCATTTATTAAACTAAATGTTAACGCGGGATTCAATCCCGGTTCATGACTGTCGGGAATCGAGGATATTACCCACTCATCCACCTACTCTTTTTCATAAATCAAAAATATGAAAAGCATTCATTGATAATTTTACATTTATTTATTTATTTTTATTTAGAGCGCTATGTCCCTCTAGGGACACTTGCGCTCTCACACATGTATGACCTTTCAATTGCCTTACATATTTACAATAATTGTAGGTTGTAAGGAATAGCCATATTATATTAACAAGGAATAAGGAAGAGATAGATAAAAACGAGAACAGAGAACTTCGTTAAAAAGAAATGAATGTCTGACAATATATCTACAATTAACAAAATAAATTAGCAGTTTCTTAAAAGACATTTGTTGTTTTGTTCTTTAGGCTAAGGTGCTGTTTTAGAGGCAGGAATATATTTGGGAGGTTTCTATAGTTGGATAGACATCTTGTTGTGTAATATATTAGGAAAATTTTGAACTACACCAATACATCGCTTTGCGTCGTTTCGTTTTGCGTTTTTTCGAAGTTGCGTCGCTGCTTAATTTTTACTGATTTTCACTCTGCGTCGTTAGATTTTCGAAGTTGCGTTGTTTTGATTTCGAGTCTTTAATTTTTTTTATTATTTTTTTTTTTTTACTAAAATATGGCAACACCTTTGTTTTTTATTATTTCAAGAGTCTACCAATAGTATCACTATAAAAGGAAGTTCCAAAAATGCAATATAACAGCGGTATGGTAGATTAAACTGGCGAAACCGCTGGGAGGGTTCACCACTGATGAGCCAGGCCTTCCCTTTAATTTTTCCATTGCAGTAAGGGCAGTAGAAATTGTTTAATTTTGAAAAGAATCTTACGCCTTTAAAATAGTTTCGAATTTTGATAACCTCTGTTTTTGATTGCGCCTTCACATATTTTCACTTTGCGTCGTTTCAATTTGCGTCGTGTTTTTTTTTTTTGGAACGTAACCCCGACGCAAAGCAAGGTATGGGTGTATGTATGACCCGTATGATTCTTTTAAAAATAAATCAATTTTCTATTATCTTTACTGCAATGTTTCACCACTAATAAGTCAGGCCCTCCCATTATTTTATCAGTAGAGTAAGGGCAGTAGAAAATGGATTTATTTTAAAAGAATCATATGCGTCAAAAACAGTTCATAATTTTCATTCATTAATATATTTATAAAAGTGATTAAAGTTTCACACATATAAATTTACTGGCAATGCGCTTCTTTTAAATATCATCAAATATTATCTCTACAGACCTTACTGCAATGATATGAGTTATTGAATGAGAAATTGATTGGTGAAACCGCTGAGAGGGTTCACTACTGATGAGCCAAGCCCTCTCATTCAATAACTCATATCATTGCAGTAAGGTCTGTAGAGATAATATTTGATGATATTTAAAAGAAGCGCATTGCCAGTAAATTTATATGTGTGAAACTTTAACGATAGATGGCAATTAAATTTAATTTACTAAAAGTGATTAAATCTCTAACAATTCTCTTTTCTAATAACGAAAAGATTCAAAAAGGATAAGTTTCTTTATTTGAAAAATAAATTCGAGCTTTCGGGCGTAAGCTGCCTTTCTACAGGAATAATGGATACAATTTTAAGTAGTCATGTATTTACAGTTATAAATATTTTCTTTAAATGGTTTCTCGCTTTGGTCTTGTATAGCGTGAGTGGATCGCATACCCACGTGATTTAGTTTAAATCAAAGAAAAGCCTTGATTTAAACTAAATCACGTGGGTATGCGATCCACTCACGCTATACAAGACCAAAGCGAGAAACCATTTAAAGAAAATATTTATAACTGTAAATACATGACTACTTAAAATTGTATCCATTATTCCTGTAGAAGGGCAGCTTACGCCCGAAAGCTCGAATTTATTTTTCAAATAAAGAAACTTATCCTTTTTGAATCTTTTCGTTATTATAATTATTGAAAGGATTATTCGTCTTAATTCTCTTTTCTATTTAAAACATTAGTAACTGTCTGTTGTCTAGCGCGCTATATAAAATTGAGCATTCCAATAGTAAGTATCTTGAGTCATATATAGTTAGAATAAACAATTCAAAATGTGTATGGCGATCTAGGAGGTTAGATTGGCATATTTGCTTAAAGTTCGTCTCTGATTGGCCAGCGTACATACCAAAACTTTGAATTTTCTGCTCACCAATTGTGAGAATTTTCCGATGTGGTTGAAAACTATTGTACTTAGTGGTTCCAATATAATAATACAGACGATTCTATATGTTCTATTTACTAAGATTTATTTAGAAAAAAAATACTTCTCTTTTAAATATGTATATACAAGGTATGTCCCATAAGTTCCCGGACTGGGTCCATAAAAAAAAAATTAAGATTTTTTTTTTAATTATTAAAACATTTCAAAGTAATCCCCTCCTTGCTTCAACGCACCAGCGCCATCGTTTCTCCCAATTATCGAAACAGTTTTTATAGGGTACTTTTGGAATGCTCTTCAGTGCGAACAGCGATTTTTCTATTATGTCATCCCTGGTGTCAAAATGTCTTCCTTTTAGAACTGCTTTAAATTTGGGGAACAGGAAAAAGTCATTTGGTGCGATTTCTGGGGAATAGGGTGGTTGAGGTAGGATTTGTGTCCCGTTTTTCGCCAAAAAACTCGTCACCAAGTGCGCTGTGTGAGGGCGGGCATTGTCATGCTGTAGGATCCAGTCACCATTAGTCCATTTTTCTGGCCTTTTCTTTTCGAATCGCTTCCCTTAGACGGCGAAGAATGCCCAAATACATTTCCTTAATAACTGTTTGGTCTGCAGGAAGATACTCGTGATGAACAAAGCACTTGTTATCCAAAAAAGCGACCAGCAACACCTATATTGTTACCACCGTGTTGCCAGATTTTTTTTCTATAAAAACAGTAAAATTTATTTACATTTTTCATTTATATATTTCTTTACGGACCTAGTCCGGGAACTTATGGGACATACCTTGTATTTATATATGGCATTGAAAAGTTCCTTTCGACTGTCTGTCGAGATGAGATTATCCTGTCGGATGACTGTGGTGTGGCATGTCGGTTGATGCAGTCGTGGTGGCCACAATGATCAGAGTAATTACAGGCGTGAATGGGATGATAGCACAAAGGGACGAGGCATGTTGGAGGACACTCAGAGATAGCAGTCGGGCGCCCGTCGAGGAGGGTCTGATCTATTCTAGTGCCAGAGATGAACTGTTGGTAATCCGACTATGTTTTTCGGACCGACTGTGTAATCGGAGAACTTACTCCTGTCTGGCCGCCGGCTCTCTCTCTCAATATAATTTTATAATTCCCTTTTGCATTACAGATGGCCAAACTGGCGAGTTGGAATGTGTCCACAGTTTTGGTTGTTACACTATAGCTATATTACATATGGATATCATGTATATATTTAAATATATTATAACATATACAACATATGTATACAACATTTAGAACATAAATATGTGTGGTGAGGTTTGGTAGCCTCTTGTAGAATTCTGTCGACTAAATATGTGATGAGGTATCCAGTCGAATTAAACTGTGGTGTGTTCCTTGTCGACTCTCGCTATACTGTGTTAACCGAGAGGAACAGTTAGGACGGGGAGTTTTCCAGTACCTCTCTGCACCTTGTAAGACCTTTAAAAGTTCTCACAGAGTACAGGCAGTCGTGGTCGAGGCAGAGTGGAAAGCTTGGGAATGTCCATACAAAAAACGAAGACACAGTTGCACTAAGAAAGTACCGTGAACAGATAGAAGTTGAGCTAGGAGCGAAAGATGGAGATAGAAGAGTTCTAACTGACTACATGGTGGATGAGGAGGACCTTGGTACAACCGACGAGGGCTTGCGTGAGGGTGAACTGACTGTCAAGTGACTGTATTTTTGGCTAAAGACGGGGGGGCTTTATATACCTTTTCTGAGAAAGGGAGTGTTGCATTTCACCAGATGTGAAGAGTGTGAATCGTCTGGTGACATTCTAAACTGGCGCCGTCCTGACAGCTTCCAATCTATCTTTAGATGTTGTTTTGTGACTTCCATCTATCTCGAATTTAGACGTTTTTGACTTCTATCTCTTGCTTCAGCTCAACTCTTAATCTATTACAGAGTTTTATTTATTTATCCTCAGTTTGTACAAAGTACATTACATATGATGATGTAATGACACATGTCACTCATGCGTATAATCATTTACAGATGTGTTTCTATTACACAACATGAAAATCTTGTTATAAGTTATATACAATATGGGGTTGTTGGTTAAATTACCATAGATGTTTATATTAAGTAAAGGGCATCTCTTTTTCCTGCAAACTGAATAGTGTACCTCTTCATTCAATATACAAATGATCTTCCACCTTTTTAATTTTGATTCGTATAAATCTAGTGTTTAGTGACGGAATCTGAAATATTTATTTTCTCCTTTTTTAATTGCATTTTAAGAAAATATTTAAAAAACTCTTTTTTGAACTTATAAGGGAGAACACTCTTCTGTATAATAATTAATAAATGCTTGTGATAAACTTCATTAAATTACTAAAACAACGCCCCCACATCTCCATTGTTCTTTTGTTTTTATTATTTACACTAATTATCTTTTGTTATTTCCCTTAGTAATACAATGTGAAGAACAAGGTATTATTTTTCCATGTTCACAATGGGTAATCACCTTTTCCATGTTAAATATACCATATTCATTTAAATACAAATATTTATCTATTTATGAATAACCTATTATTTTATAATAAAATATATTATATAGATAAATAACAAGATATTATTTTTCCATGTTCACAATGTGTAATTATCTTTTCACGATAAATATACCATATCCATTTGAATTAAAAAATATTTATCTATTTATGAATAACCTCTTATTTTATAATAAAATAAATAATACATCGAGAGTTAAGTCTTATGTATAACCTTTTAATTTCTCAAGCTTTAGGACTTGTTAGCCCTTCAACAGGAGTATCACATTAACAAATTAATAATAAATATTTTTATATACAAATTATTATTTAAATATTTTATGATACATTTGCGTGCCATCTTCAATGAGAATTCGAAACTATTATAGGCGCGTATGATTTTTTTACAAATCAGTAAGGACAGCAGAAAATAGTTTAATTTGTAAAAGAATCATACGCGTCTTATAATAGTTTCGACTTTACATATTTTAAATACTTATGATATTCAGAGACCTCTTATTTTGTAAATAAATATTACTCTCATTCTCAAACCGATAAACGAAATAAGAAACATCATCAAGGAACATCTTTTCGTTCAATTAAAAGATGAATGTTGGGAATTATGTTCATTTTTAACTCTTTGAGTAAAAATTGAAAAAAAAAATCTCAATATCTTCTTCTTCTTCTTCTTTCTTATCTCAAAGCCATGATAATCATGGTGGGTAGTTAGCGACTGCTTTTACTGTAAGCGCATCACATGTCTACACATGTGAAAAGCAGTTCGACTTTGCCCTTACAAATGTGCCAGAGCCCCGTTTGGTTACTTGCACTTGCTGGTGGGTTGGACTTTTGCAAGAATCGGGGGCCATTGGGGCATTTTTTTTTTTAAACAGAAAAAAGTGTCCAATGCGGGAATCGAACACGGGTCGTAGTGGTCGAAAACCAAACGGTTTAACTAGCATTCCACCGACCCCCACTTGATATCTTCTAATGTTTGAAATCATCAATATGTTATCCTTATATAAGAAACCTGTTTGGATCTCTTTAAAAGAGCAATTAAGAAATATGTGAGCGCCCTCTATCGGCGTAAATATCAACTAAATGTTATTTATAATAAAGATACTTTCCTGATTTTATATTTTGGCACAATCAAAAAGGAATCAAGAGTTTGGTTTCTTTTCTCATTTCTTTTATTTCTCGAGCTTTTGGGATAACATGCTCTTCAACACGGAGATCCATAAGTATAACTTCTAGATTTGGCTAGAAGTAGGCATGGAAGTTCGAGAAATAAAAGAAAGGAGAGAAGAAACCAAATCCTTGATTCTTTATTGATTGTGTCAAGATATTATTTATCGTGCTTTACCATCTTCCAATATTCATTTTTCACTTTTTCACATTATCCTGGTTCAAATCACATTAATAGGTACCGCTCAGAAAGAGCAACCTAGTTCATGATAATTGAACAATGAATAATATATGAAGGTTATTCACATATTGAACAATTTTTAACGCGGGATTCAATCCCGGTTCATCACTGTCGGGAATCGAGCGTGTTACCCTCTCACATCCACCGACTTATTGTCGGGAATCGAGCGTGTTACCCTCTCACATCCACCGACTTATTGTCGGGAATCGAGCGTGTTACCCTCTCACCCACCGACTTATTGTCGGGAATCGAGCGTGTTACCCTCTCACCCACCGACTTATTGTCGGGAATCGAGCGTGTTACCCTTTCATCCACCGACTTATTGTCGGGAATTGAGCGTGTTACCCTCTCATCCACCGACTTATTGTCGGGAATCGAGCGTGTTACCCTCTCATCCACCGACTACCACAACATATACCAAACATATACCCCTGCCCAGAAGTCTTCTTCTACATGGCAGGCGAGAGAAACAGCACAAGTAAGGGACTGTCCTGTAGAGTGAATGAAGTACGGTGTCGTGAGCCGCTACGGTAACTGTGAACAGGGAACTCTGAAATGTGGCTGACAAGCGGGGCAATAGACCCCCCTTTCCATGGATGGACAAGACACCACTACCACAAGCATATGCTTATATATACTTGACTTATTTTCTTTAAAAAATCACCTATAACTTGCATTCGTTTTATTTTATTTTATACAATTAATTCAAAATCTATTTACTTCTCAGCTAAAGTAAAAAAAAAATCAATATATTTGTAAATGAATCAAATTTCCGTTAAATTTCAATAATATCGAATGTGAACCTTTTAAAGAAAGTAATGAAATAGAAGTAAAATATTTTAAAACATCGCTGAATGTATTTTTGTTGGAATAAACCTTTAATGGTATATATTTAATGACTGAATTTATCTAGTTCAAAATCTTTCTTTCTTAACTCTAATAGAGAGAGAGATATTCAAGTCTTTATATACAGAAAGGTTTCTATAAATATTTATCTCATTTATAAAATTAAAACATTCTATATATGACCTTCCATAAATTACTGAGATAAAACTTTTAACTTCATTATAAAAAGATTTCTTCCTCAATTGATTTTTAGATAATATATAAAGAAAAAAGGAATTAAGATGATTTTTTAAAATTATAATTTGATAAATGAGTCTAATATAATAATTTTTAAAAGGTAGTCTGGGTCACCAATATTTCTGATTTTTTATGTGCTGATCTTGTATAGAGTTTGACCAATAAATTTATCATATATTATCTTAATTTGCAAACTAGTATCCCTTTCGTATCATACGAGAATTCACACATAAAATGTATACAGTAGAACCTCCCTTTAGCGGACACCCTGCTAGCAGAAACCACTCTATAAAGGACAGTTTTCACTTGCAAAATTTAGCAACTCTTCGGTAAGAGGACACCTCTCCCTGAATGACATTTTGGCTCTGCAATTAGGTGTCCATTACAATGAGGTTCTACTGTATTTAGTAATTTTGAAAATTACTCTGATACGATAATGCTTTATTCTCTTCCTTGAAAATAAGCAATTCTTCCTATTAATCCTATAATAATGTAAAACCTATTGCAAAAAGGTGAATATGGGATTGTTCATTTAAAAATAAAAAACATTCGCATCAAAATAGTTTAAAAATCTGAAGGCAGAATTTAGAGCTATTTGCCTTAATATAATAAAAATATATAAAATCACTATATCAATATAAGCTTATATCCATAGTTTTTTTTAAAACCATTTCTGAGATTCTACCCTCCAGTGCCGTATATAAAAGCAGAATCGTCCAATACAGTATTAAAGCTCTAAGAAGCGGTCTGGTAGGTTAAATTGGCGAAATAGCTGGGAGAGTTCACCACTGATGATCCAAGCCCTCCTAATATATTTTTCATCGCGGTAAGGACAGTAGAAGTTTGTATTGTGTATAAAAGAAACATTCGTGCTTAAATCCTTTCATTTTATATAATAACTATAATGAAATACAATAATTTATGAAAGAGAGAACATGATTTCTTAAAATTAAAAAACACTTCGGTGAGAAAAGTTTTTTTAATTCTCTCGACGTTTCGACAAAAAAATATTTTGTCCTCTCGTCAGGAAAAAAAATCATTTGGTAAGGCGTTATAAATGTATCTGATACATTTATAACACCTTACTGATTGCTTTTTGGAAACTATTTTCCTGACAAAGACAAAAGATTATTATTATGTTTTTGAAAAAAAGAAAGAATAAAAATACTTTTCTGGACGAAATGTCTCTTAATTTTAAGAAATATGAATGCCGGCTAGACAACATCTATCTCCAAGATGATGAACATGAGTTTTCTTCTACTCATCATTCTAAATTTTTTTATTGAGTTTCTAATAAAACGTCAAAGTTATATTTGGTTTAAGGCGTGCACTCGGGTTGAATTATATATTGGTATCACAAGTCAGTGATTTTAAAGATATTTGATTATAAATAGAGAGCTGTTCTTTTTCATATAACTTACTAGTAAGCTTTGATAAGTATATACATAAGTAAGCAACATTAGATTCTCTAAAAAAGTATCTCCTATTGCTATCGGTTTATGTACTTTCTGTTTGTGGCTGTTTTACAAAAGCTATAATTTATAATCTCTAATATTATATAGTTTGCTTGAAATTGAAGAAATTGCGTTAATTTTATGATATTCTATATATATATATATACATGACATAATAAAAATATTTTTTTATTATTCATAAAATAATTAAAATTCTATAATCACAGAGTAAAATTTTAAAATGAAAAGGAATCCTTAACAAAAGGAATATAACCTAATTTTACTTTTATTGTAAATAGATAATAACATTGTTAGTTGTAGGTATGCAAAAACTGTTTGCTTTAAAAAATAATCAAAATAATAAATATTTTTGGGACAAAAGTTTTCATTCATTTTTACCATCCACGACTGCATGAATTGGTAACGTAACTAGAATACGTCTTTTTTTTATGACATATATATATATATATATTTGAAAATAGAGCAATCCATACTCAATTCATTAGATAATAAAAGGCATATATTGGATTTAATAAAATATTTATTTTGCCAATATTTCGGCTGGCTGAACGCCGAACGGCTGAACCGGATAACACTATGCGGCGCTGAGTTTGTGTATACAAAAATGTAATGCCTCGATAAAGGTTGGCGTTCAGCCAGCCGAAATATTGGTAAAATAAATATAGATAACACTATGCGGCGCTGAGTTTGTGTATACAAAAATGTAATGCCTCGATAAAGGTTGGCGTTCAGCCAGCCGAAATATTGGCAAAATAAATATTTTATTAAATCCAATATATGCCTTTTATTATCTAATATATATATATATTAATTCCAAGTACACACATGTGGTACAGGCTATCATAACAATAATTGTTAGTTATCGGCTGCTTTTATTATAAATGCATCACATGTCTATACGTGTAGAAGACAGTTATACCTTTGCATCTACAAGTGTACAAATGCCCATTTTGATTACTAGCATTCACTTGTGATGTTTAAAATTATTCAAGAATCAGGGATCATTGAAGTCAAATTTTATTTTTTAAAGTTTCCAATGAAGGATTCAATCCCGAGCGGTGGTATATATTCTTCAAGAATCTTCTGTTTAATATAAATTGAACGAATTACATAAATCAACCATGATATAATAATTTTATAAATTTTATAATAATCACATAATTCATCCATCATTTAAAATTATTTCAAAATTGAATTCCCTATGAATATTTATAAAGTATCTCATATACTCTATATATATTGCACATCTTGGTGGATTCATTGGTCTGATGAAGCGCAATGCCACGTCAGAAAGTTTGCCGTTTTAAACAAAAAAAAATGTTCACAAAACTACTTTCATATATATATATATTAGGCATATTTATTTACAATTAAGGTATTTGGTGATAACTGGTAAAAAGCCTCGACTTTTTACAGCCAAGTCCCAGTAGCGAATCCCGAATTGCTCTTTTTCTGGAAAAAAATCTCTCTTAAAAGCCTCCGATTCTTACAAAAAGTCCAACCCCTCAAGTGAGTACAAGTAATCAAAAAGGGAACACTGTTTTCCACATGTGTAAACATATGGTGTATTTATATTATAAAACTACCCAAATGAATATCGTGACCTTTAGCTCGTGTACTAGGGATAAGATAATTTTAAAAAGCAATGAATCTCTAAATAAATATCTAAGATATTTTTGCATTTATGTAAATATACTATAGTGTGTGTCTTCCTTGAGACTGTCTAAAACATGATTAAACCACATCTCTCTAAGAGAATGGTCTCTCATTAGAGATTCTGTCATATCAGGCCAAGTCATGAAAATATTTCAAAATAACACAGTATCTGATAAGAGACCATCTCCAGGAGTGTAAGAGAATCAGAGGCTGGATCTCAGAAAGTATTGTTTAATTAACAATAATTATATATTAAGATGACAAGGAACAAAGAGAGTCAAAAAAGGCAAGCGTAGGGGCAGACAACAAAGCAAACTGAAACTTATACAGGTACGGCCGGAGTGGCGTGGCGCCAGGTCACGTGATATCTGGGGGAAGCTGGCGTTGCTATGGCAACAGCCGATGTGCGAGTTACTCTCCAACAAGGAGAGACCCGTTTTAACTATGTTTTCAACGCTATAGTTTCTGATGGGAGAGTTTACTGTATATCTGAAGACTTATCCATAAAATAAATCTGATGAAAATAAAAAAAAAACGTAAAGTGTTGATATAACGAAAAGCTGCAATAGATTGATATCAAAAATAAATTGACAACTCACCAGAGACTCTATCATAATGCCATTAACAATGTCCTCCAGCAATTTAGGAAACAAAACCGTTAAATGAGTTATTAAAACGAACAATTAAGTTATTTGAGAAAGTTTTGAATCCATAAAAGACAGAAAATCCTTAGAGACAATTCTGATTGAAACCCATTTCAAGGTGAAGTTAAAAAGACAAACACAAATATTAGTTAATTAAGAGTGATTAAGGTATTTTCTCTAATTATAAAATAAAATGGCTTTCTAAATAATTTTACCTCTAGGCTATTAATTAGTGATTTTTGTTGAAAACTGGTTGCCATTAGTTATACCGTTGGTTTTTTTTTTTTTTTTGAGTTTAATGGTATTTTATTGCACTTTGTGATGTGTTTGTTTGCTTATCTAGGGAACTGAAATACTGATGATTCCGTGGATAAGGATAACCTTTAAATTGATTCCTTGTGATTTGCATATGCTAACGCTATTATGTAAAATAGTATGTTTTATCTAAAAATTATTTAATAAAATAGCGTGAGAATTTTGAAACAACTATTATACTTCGAATAAACTGAACCTAATTAAAAAATGAACGAATAGTTGATATTTATTCCGAAAAATGGCGGAAGTCATTAGCAACTTTTAGTTGTAAGATCGGAAGATACCTTTTTCTTAATCCACCTTATCCCAGTAAAATTTCATTGCTGTACTATTTTTTAACATTGAAACTAAATTGTTTATGCAATTTCAAACACAAAATTTAAAACCGTTTCGATTATTTTCGTTATTACGAATAAATCGAGTTTTGACACCAAAAAGGCGTTTATACCATAAAATTAAAATTAAGCAACAATAAGTAAATCGTGTATACAAACCTTTATTTATGTGACTTCCTATGACCAGAAAAAAAAAAGCATAAAAAAATACGAAAAAATGAATATTTCGAGAGAAACAACTATCATTTATAAATAGATACAGATATGTAAAAATAAAAATTCATAAACATGAATATCTTTAAAAATAAGCAACGATCTATTCCTATTTATAAGTAAAATATTAATGCCGGCCAGTTGGAGGTTTTTATTTTCTCAATTTACTTCTCCTGACGAAGACAAAATATTTTTGTCGAAACGTTGAGAAAATAAAAACCTCCAACTGGCCGAAGTGTATATTTTACATATAAATATTAATGCCGGCCAGGTAGCCTCTATCTTTAGGATCTATTCCTAGATTCAGATGCAACAAGAAAATGATCAAACATAAATATCTTGGAAAACAACGTATTGTAGATCAGGCTCCCCTCTTCACAAGAGCCAAGACGACGTGGTTGATAGACAAGGAAGAACTACTGGCCCAGAGGGACCGTGGGATCAAAGAAGGGGTCAGCTGACGAAGATACAGTCATGAATAAACACAGTCTGTCGACAGCAGTTTGAGAAGTCCTGAAGAAGGCGTGATGAGAGAAGATTCGGTGAATAGCAGCTGGCTGAAGCTCTGTGGAAGTGGACACCGAGAGTGACAACGGCAGTGCTATAAGAAGTGGCAAGTTGTCTTGAGTAGTATGGCCGTGTGGATGATTCTACAAGAGGATGTCAAAGAAGCTTGCCGGACCTGGACGGGAACCGGCCGTAGACGAAGAGGATCCTTCTGATGGTGGATATTGGAGGCAAGTTCATAATGGCGTACCTAATTCTCAACTCCATTAACAGCTATTGGTATTAAGTATATCGCACTAAACTGGAAAATTGATTTATAAAAATAAAGGTCGCTTCTCTCGTCGACTCAAGTTGGTGACAAAGCCACAACACCAGCTTTGTAAAACTGAGAAACGTTCACCCGGAGACCATGGTCTCCAGGTGAACACCTCCTAGTCCGCTTGTTTGCGGGGGCGGGCAATAGAAGGCGCTTAGTTTTTGCCTATATTTTGACTATGGGATGGACTATGGGGGAAGTCCTAGTATCTCTGGTTAATCGGTCATCTTGGCTACCTAACTACACCTGACTTCTCTGTCCTCTGCTCAGCTACTGCCTGTCTTCTGGGTTCACAAAAACCCAACCTATATGTTAATAGTGATGTTGAGACGGAGGACTCTTTTCCAATCAGAAAAGGGCATGACCGATATGTTTGCATCTTTTCTGAGTTGCTTGGACAATGTCAAGGACTTATTATACAACATTTTTAGGTGTTCCACTTTTTCCGATGGTGCATTTTATTTTATGTCATATTTAAGTTACATCATGTTGTGTTTTTGGGTTTCTCTGTACAATATTGTACATACATAGGGCATATATATTATTATACACTACGTGACGCTGATTTTACAACACCAAGAATGTGTAACTAAAAGGTTGTGAAAATCTGCATAAACAAAGTACCAGTAATGAACAATAAATGATCTTTATTAGAACAGAATATACCTATACAGTGAGCGACATCGTCTTTCACTCAATATGTTTTGGGACCACCGCAGGCGGCTATGTAGGCAGCAACACGTCTTGGTACTGACACCATGAGTGTCAGGATGATGTCCTGAGGGATGGCTGCCCATTCCCTGTGAACCATCAGACACAGTTCATCTTCTGAACGCCGCTGTGACAGTTCACCCAAACGACGTTTAATTGGGTACCAGACGTGTTCTATTTGTGAGAGATCAGGAGAGATTGTTAGCCATGGAAGCACCGAGGTTTAATGCAAGGCATAATAACTGTTTTGTGCTGAGTGAGTTCGGGGGTTATCCTGATATAAAATGGGATTTGACACACCCTGGAACGATAGCTATGCAAATTCCATTATTTACATAATCGGTTATATACTTCATCCTTAAAGTTGCATATTTTCTGCCCCTTTTATTCTTGGTATTACAAATTCATAGCCATGCAGTGTATACCGAACAAGCTCAGTCAAATCTATCGCATCCTGCAAAAACAATAATATTCCAAACTTATAGTATCCCATATAATAACTGAATAAATTGATAAATAGTGAGAAACTTTTCAAAATATTTTTATGATGTATTCGCACTACCTGTTATAAAAAATGTAAACTATTTTTGACACGTATATATCTTTTTGATTCAGAACAATATTTTTGTTTTGAATGATTGTTAAAACAATCTAATATAGAAATATTTCCAAAAATGATTATTATATCGATTCTCAAAAACGCAAAATACAGAGGGTGTTCACACTTATAGGAAACGAGCGCCCGGTATAAAAAAGGAACTATTACTTTATTTTAAAAAATCAACAACGTGGAATTCGAAAAGGTTTAAGCTAATTCTAACATGCAATACATATATTTTGTTATTTAAAAAAAAATGCCCTTTAAATACAATAATTTCATAAGAGGTTATATTTTAGGACTTTCCAGAGCTAATCTTACCTATTTGGACATAATAAAAATATGCAAACAAGATAATATCAACATTTCTAAAAAAGGTATTTATAATATTATTCACGACAAAAATATCAAGTTTTTATTCGAAGCACCTACGGCGAAATGGACAAAAGATTAGCACCCTATATCTGTGAGAACTTCTGCAACTGTCAAAAAAGTGAAAAAATATATTACAAAAGAAAATCCTATTCCCCAAAGAGATATAGCCAAATTAATAGGAACATCTGTGTCAACAATAAATAAAATAATAAATAAAGATTTAGGCCTAAAAGCTACAAAAAAAAACATGCGGTTCACAAATTGTTTCAGAGCCATATTCGTCAGCGACACACTATCAGCAGATATTGTTTGTTACATATGACGAAGCATGCGTATATTTAACCGATTGCGACAGAAAGAGAGCTATATACTATCAAAAAAAAGGTTGGAAAAATCTAGGCCAATTTGGTTGAATGAATGTGCCGAAAGTTACCCCAAAGGATTTATGGTAGCATGCGGTATATCATATGAAGGAAAATTAAAAATAAGAAAATTTGAAAGAAATTCCAAAATAAACTCGGAGTACTATCAAAACAACATTTTTTAACCTATATTTTCAAATTATTTTCCCTCTATCTATGGAAAACAGAGCAACAAAGTCTGGTTTCACCATGATAACGCCACAAGTCATACCTCATCTTCAACCCAAGCTTATTCAGAAGATCTAAGGCAAAGAACAGGATTCAACACTATTCCAAAGAACAGAACCCCTGTAAAATCTCCTGATTTAGCCACGATGGATTTTTGCATTTTTGGATGCCTTAAAAGAGCACTTGGAAAAAGACACCCTAGGACAATTGAAGGTCTCTGGAAAGTGGTAAAGGAAGAATGGTATCTTTTGATCAGAAAAATTCTGCTATCGTGGAAAATCAGGTGCCGTTCGGTAAATAAACAAAAAGGCTTTCAAATAGAACATTTGAAAAATTTCAAATATGATGTTAATTTTTGATATTTTATAATAAAACTTGTTTCCTATAAGTGTGAACACCCTCTGTATATACGTTATTTAAAAATCAACACGTATTTATTGAGAAAATTATTTAAAACAGTTTTGATGCATTAGCGCTCCATCTGTTATGGAAATTCGAAACTATTATAGACTCGTATGATTCTTTTAAAAATAAAACAATTTATACTGCCCTTACTGCAATGGATTAATTGTATGTAATTCTGCTGTCCTCAAAGCTTATGTTCATAGTTCATCTAAAATGCCTAATCCAAGAGTCTAACATCAGTATAACTACAAGGTGCGTTCATTAATTTCCAGGACTTCTCTGTATCTTTGAAAAAATAAAACAAATAAAAAAACTAATTCAATATTTTTCAAAATATGCCCCTCCTGCCTCAATACACCCGTTCCATCTTTTTTTTCCAATTGTCGAAGCAGGAGATAAAATCACTTTTTGAGAGGTTCCTCAAGGTTGCCTTCGATTCAGCTTGTATCATATCAACGTTGTCAAATTTCCGTCCTTTCAAGTTAATTTTCAATTTAGGATAGAGGAAAAAGTCATTGGGGGCTAAGTCGGGTGAATAGGGTGGATGAGGGATCTGCATGGTTGAATGCTTGGCCAAAAACTGCAAAACAACATGGGCTGTGTGCGGCCGCGCATTACCGACGTGAAGTATCCAGTCATTGTTTTGCCATCTTTCAGGTCTTTTAAGGCGCACTGCCTCCCTTAAGCACCTCATTATCCCCAAATAAACAGATAGTCCAGTAACTGAAGATAATTCTTCTGTTAGATTTAATTAACTCCTTTATTTTGAGCTTGTTTTCCTCGCAACGAAATGATCTTGGACGCCCAGTATGCTGATCATCGTTTACCTTTTCCCGACCTTTTTGGAAGCGTGAAAATCATTCAAAAGTTCTTGAACGGGATAAAGCTGCATCGCCAAAAGCTTCTTTAATCAATTCATACGTCTCAGTATCACTTTTTTTCAATTTAAAACAAAACTTAATGCAGATTCTCTGCTCTTCGAAAATGGCCATTTTAAAATTAGAAATGCGAACCTTACAAGGAAGTTGTTTTGTTCTATTTTTAGATCGGCGCGTGCGCCACGAGACTCGTGCTTTCAGTCAGGTGTGGTCGAATGTCCAATATTCAACACTGCAAAAAATATTTTCTCTAGCTTTTTTATTTATTTTATTTTTTAACCAGTCCTGGAAATTAATGAACGCACCTTGTATAAAAGGAAGTTCGAAAAATGCAATATAACAGCGATATGGTAGATTAAACTGGCGAAACCGCTGGGCGGGTTAACCACTGATGATCCAGGCTCTTCCATTATTTTTTTCCATTTCAATAAGGGCAGTAGAAATTGTTTTATTTTTAAAAGAATCATACGCGTCCAAAATAGTTTCGAATTTTAAAAACAGTTTTGCTCTAAAAAAATAAACACTCGTCTTTATTAATTAATTTTTTTAATGTACCTTACAGTGTTCTTATCGTTTGAAGAAAAATATATTTTGAGAAGAAAATAGAAACCTCATTATTGCAGAAGAAATTTTCAAATATTTGAGAAAATCAAAACTTTGTACATTATGTAAATAATCTTTTGTTTTCTTTGTTCACTCGCCTTAAGCCAGGCATTACTTTTTACCAAAATTATGTTTTTCATCTGTATTCATTCCTCAGCTCAATAAAGAAATCACTAATCAAGACATGATATTTTAATCAAGATTACTATTCCACCACGACTGCACCACCATAGCATACTCATCAATATGATCCAAAACAACAGTAATAATATCTTTTTTTTTTATATATAATATATATAGATAATACCGTAACAGAGTTTTCCATTGTAAAGTCCTGAGCTATCTCCTCCGAAGATTCTGAACTACACATAACGATCTATATACCAAAATTTTCGTTATTTTTTTCTTCGTATGATAGGCCTGTTTTTATTTTCCTAATGTTAACAGTTATTTTTATTTTTTAATTTACTCTATTTTACAATCGTAGATTTTTTGCATTTATCATCATCTATTCATTTGTTTTGAAAGCGCGTTCTTTTGTTTTGTATTTTTGTAATTATATTTTGTAAGTATAAGTTTTTTTCCCCTTTTGGCATTTTGGAAATAAAATACTAAAAAAAATGCTTTTGTGCTTTACATGACCGTTTTATTCGATTTAATAGATTTATTTATTTTCAATTTGTTAGATTTTGCAATCGTAGATCTTTTGCCTTCAAATGTTGTTTTATTAATTGTTATTTTTAAAACACGTTATTTTTTATTATTACCTTTTGCTAATTTCTTATATATATTTTGTACAGCAATGTCTTTATGGTTTTTTGAAAATAAAGTGCTAAAAAAATGCTTTTTGCTTCACATGGCCGTTTTATTTTTATTTTGAATAAAATTTCTTATAAAAAAAATATTAAAACTTAGAATTAAGCTTTTCTTTTTTATATACATGTTTTTTTTATTTATTTATTATCATTTACAAAGCACGCGATATCCGTCTTGGATATTTGCATGCATACACAAGTTTGGGAGCTTATTTACAGTAATTATTAATATGATTTTATTTATTATAATAAAAATTATTAACGTATTTGTCAGTTAGTTAATGATTTAATTACCCTATAATGAATATTAGTGAACATCACAGTTGAGAACAGAAATTTAGAGCTATTTACAGCATATAACTATTTACCATTTATTACAGCCCAGGCTATCTATTACTAAAAAACATTCTACAAAATCTATTAAAATTTATGTACATATATCTATTATTAACTATTTGATTTAGACAATTTATATTTATTTGATTTTTGACTCTCAAGTCCTCTGCAAGTCGACAGTCCGTTAGAATATGTACAGGATTTTCTTCTTCTGCACCGCATGAGCATTTAGGCGAATCCGTCTTTCTGACCTTGTACAAATATGATCTAAAGTTACCGTGTCCAGTAAAAAATTGAACGTTGTAAAAATTTGGCTTGACATATTTGGGTATTTGGGAATCAGTAAAGAAGGACTTGAAAATGGTGTTAGTCTTCTCATAGTATTTCTGCAATTTTCCCCTTATATAATTAGATATTATATTCCTACTTGAAGAGTCAATTCGATTGTAATTTATTTCGGTTTTCAGCATGTTAGATTCAATGTATTCAGTAAGTTTGGGGACTTGTGCAAGTATGTGCGTACAATCCGATGATGTTGTACTGTAGGCTTGTATACAATGTTTTAAAATATTATATTGAAGAGAATTTAGTTTGTCCTTAGACTTTTTGTTTATGAATGGATACCATATTGGATAACCGTATGTAATTGTACTTCGATATAATGTCTTATACAGTATCAGTCTTCGTCTAAAGTCTAGACCCCATGCTTTCTTTGTCAGGCCAAATAGGTATCCACTAGCTCTAGTTACTTTTATGATCGTTTCATTAACGTGAGGCGTAAAGTCCAGTTTGCTTCTGACTCGGTGATTTTTAATAGTCACTCCTAGGATCTTAAGTTCTTCAACCGGTTTAATTAACTTGCTACCTGAGACTATTATATCGCTATTGCATTTATATAAATATAATATTTTTGTTTTTTCATCTGACAATTTTAATTTACGACTTTCACACCACTCATTAATTTTTCTTAATACGTTATCTATTGTCTTTCTTAGTTGTTCAGGAGTTTTATTCCAACATATTAACGTAATATCATCTGCATATCCTATTGTTTCACAGTTATCATCCAGATTATTATTCAGTATCTCATTAATAAGAATATTCCATAATGTGGGCGAAAGTGGTCCTCCCTGTGGACATCCTTTACTTAGTTTCTTATTAATTTCAGTTGAGGAATATCTAAATCTTATTCTTCTATTATCAAAGTATGATTGTAGAAGTTTTATCATCGAAGCCTGCACACCATCCTCATCAAGTCTTTTCATCAAGGCCGGCCACCATGCATTATCAAACGCTGCACTAATATCAACTGCAATTATTGCTGCATATTCTCTTGTTTTATGTTCTAACGCAATTTTTATTATTTCAGTTAGTGCAGTAATAGTAGATTTAGATCTTCTAAAGCCATGTTGTCGATCACTTAGTAAATTAAAATCTTCATAATATTTTATTATCCTATTATTAATTATTTTTTCAAATATTTTAGAAATGTTGGAATTAAGACATAAAGGTCTATAATTTTTGTAGTTATTAAAATCTGTTTTTCCAGGTTTCGGAATAATTATTGCCTCTGCTCTTTTCCATTCAGCAGGATAGTATTGTATGTCTAAACATTTTTGAAATAATTTCACCAATATAGGAGCTATAAATTGTTTAGTGTGCCTTATCATGTTGTTAGAGATGTTGTCTATTCCGGGAGATTTCTTTGGATTTAATTTGTCAATTAAGTCGTTAACTTCAGTAATCATAACCATCGGTTTTTCTTTATTGAGTAATTTTAAGTTATAATTTCTTATACTTTTATGGGTGTTTGTATCTTCTTCACATTTATCATCTGGAAATAAGTTGTTTAATAATTCCGCACCCTTCTGCAAACACTCCGTGTCAGTATTACCCTCCAAAATTTGCATATTTCTCTTCCGATTAGATCCACTTTTGATGTTTTTGTACACCTTATATAAAATACAATATAACGCGGCTGTGATGATTGTAAAACGAAAATTAAAATTATACCGCGAATGTTTCTTTTAAAAATCGAAATTTATTTTCAAAGAGAAATAGCGACATTTCTAACTTTGAGGATGAGGTATGGAAAGGTGAAACATGAAGAGTAATGGAGAACGGAAAAATAAAAAGTGTCCAGGGGCGGGAATCGAACCCACACCCTTCTGCTTACCGGGCAGGTGCCTTGTCAACTCGGCTACCCTGGACGTATTTTTCCGTTCATAACTTATATTTAAAGTAACATATAAAATACAATATAACGCGGCTGATGATTGTAAAACGAAAATTAAAATTATACCGCGAATGTTTCTTTTAAAAATCGAAATTTATTTTCAAAGAGAAATAGCGACATTTCTAACTTTGAGGATGAGGTATGGAAAGGTGAAATATGAAGAGTAATGGAGAACGGAAAAATAAAAAGTGTCCAGGGGCGGGAATCGAACGCACACCCTTCTGCTTACCGGGCAGGTGCCTTGTCCACTCGGCTACCCTGGACGTATTTTTCCGTTCATAACTTATATTTAAAGTAACATTTAAAATACAATATAACACGGCTGATGATTGTAAAACGAAAATTAAAATTATACCACGAATGTTTCTTTTAAAAATCGAAATTTATTTTCAAAGAGAAATAGCGAAATTTCTAACTTTGAGGATGAGGTATGAGGTATATATACGCTTTTTATTTTTCCGTTCTCCATTACTCTTCATGTTTCACCTTTCCATACCTCATCCTCAAAGTTAGAAATGTCGCTATTTCTCTTTGAAAATAAATTTCGATTTTTAAAAGAAACATTCGCGGTATAATTTTAATTTTCGTTTTACACCTTATATAAGTTTCCATAAGGGTTGTTCGAATTATTTTCCTCCAGAAAAATTCTCCAGGATGCTTTCCTAGCTTTTTCTATTTCCCGTAAATACTTATTTCGTACGATTTTATAGTATTGTTTAATATGATTAGGGCAATTTTTGTCTCTATAGTAACAGTTTCTAAGATAATGACAGTGATCCTTTAGAAGCTGTAAATTCGTATTCCACCACTTATTACTAATATTATTTTTTGTTGTCATATTATTATTTACTTTAAGTGAATTATATGCTGCCTCAATCAGTATGTTCGAAAGTTCTTTTACCGTTTGATCGATCATTTCTGGTGTATCCACTATATCTAATAAGTTTTCAATTTTTTCTCGTTCAGTACTGTTGATTCTCTGACTAAAACTTAACCAGTTCGCATTTTTCTCATTAAATTTCCAAGTGGAATAATATTTTACTGAATTAAATTGTTCGTTTGTATGTATTTCAAAAGATATAGCTACATGATCTGAAATTAGCGATATCTGCTGTGTCTTCCAATTTCTGATCGCCGCAATTGCCTGTTTATTCGTTAGTGTGAGATCAATCACACTTGCATCACGACACGTGAAAGTTTTATTATTATGGATAATTAAGTTTATTTCATCTATGATAGGGATCAGTCTGTGTCCATTATAATTTTTCCTGGTGTCATACCATAACGGAGCTCTGGCATTGAAATCGCCGCAGATTATCACCGGTATATGTAAGTTTGTGTTAATTAACTTCCTCATAAACTCCTCGTGCTCATTTTTCATTGAATTCGGATGTATATAAATGTTCGAAAGATATATTTTCTTACTTTTTGTTTGTATGGTTATAGTTGTAGCGAATGAGTTAGTGAATTCTGTACTTAATTGAATTTTTAGGCTGCTATTTCTTACAATTATTGCCGTATTTATGTTGGGACTGTTCATCAATTGATATTTTGTACAAGGTCCTGGAAATATTACTTCCCCTTTGATTATATAAGGTTCTTGTATCATTACTATATCTGCATTTCTAATTTCATCAGATGCACAAAGCTCATTTATGCAATTTTTGCTTTTTCTGGTATTTTGTTGAATAATTTTAATTTTGTCAATATATAGTTTTCGCCCCATTATTCTGGAAGTTTATTATTGGCCCGCATCTTCTATATTCGATTATTATATAAGGTTCCTGTAATAGTGCTATATCTGCTTCTTTGGTTTCATTGGGTGAGTAAAGTTCGCTCAAGCTTGTATTACTTTTCCGCATATTCTGTTGAATAATTTTTATCCTATCGATAGCTTTCATTTGAGATGTCATCTTTTAGAGATATACATTAAGGACTCAAAATATTTCTGAAAATTTAGTTTACACTATCTTCTGAGCCTGTTGTGTAATCTGTTCGCTGAATCATCAGGCTGATTTGTTTATTGTAAATTGGGCAGTCCTTAGAATTTGGTTTGTGATCAAGATTGTTATTTTTAAAATATGGGTGTTTGACGCAGTTGCAACACTTAATTATATTAGAACATTGATGTTGACCCTCTGTACCGCAGTTTACGCATTTTTTCAAGTTTGGGCAGTCGTTTTTCTTGTGGTTAGGGTTGAATATGAAACAGTTCTGACATTGGGACATGTTTATTACACATTTAGCAATACTTTTTCTTTATATTTGCTCTTATTTACTCATTTTTTTACTCTTTCACAATCAAATTTTGAAAATGGCTAAATGGCCCCACTTCTCCCTATTTACTTTTGTAGCTTTTCTTATAAAAAAAAAATTAAAACTTAGAATTAGGCATTGCTTTTTTATAGACATGTTTGTTACACATTTAGCAATACTTTCTCTTTATATTTGTCCTTATTTATTCATTTATTTACTCTTTCACAATCAAATTTTGAAAATGGCTAAATGGCCCACTTCTCCCTATTTGCTTTTGTAGCTTTTATTTAAAAAAAAATATTAAAACTTAGAATTAAGCATTGCTTTTTTATATACATGTTTGTTACACATTTAGCAATACTTTCTCTTTATGTCTGTCCTTATTTACTCATTTATTTACTCTTTCATAATCAAATTTTGAAAATGGCTAAATGGCACCACTTCTCCCTATTTGCTTTTGTAGCTTTTCTTATAAAAAAAAAATATTAAAACTTAGAATTAAGCTTTGCTTTTTTATATACATGTTTGTTACACATTTAGCAATATATATACCAAAATAATTTTTAAATACTTAACTCTTTTAGTGAATTTTTGTCAGGGGGGCTGCAAAAGTGCCGTACTTATGCAGTATTTTGATGCTTTTCCTGTGACAAGGATAATGAAATTTAAAATTAAGCTTTGTTTTTTTATATACATGTTATTTACACATTTAGCAATATATACACAGAAATATTTTGGAATATTTAACTTTTTTGGTGAATTTTTGTCAGGGAAGCTATGGACTGCCGTAATCATGCATTATGTTGATGTTCTTCTCACAAAAAAAATATTTGGGTTTGGAATTGGGCTTTGCTTTTTTGTATTTTTTTTATTTCCAAAATATTTATTTAGACTTTCACCAATGCCTTTAGGATCTTTGCGATGGAACACGTATGGTGTTTCAGCGCATGTGCTCTCATGTCCTTGAAGCACATATACTGACAGTGCCCAAAGTTGAACACACTGTATAGTGTCTGAAATATCTTTGGCCCCTTCGGATACCAACCTTCGCTTCATTCTAGAGAGGCGTTAGTTTTCACTAAGGTTGGCTTTTGCTATGACTATAAATAAGGCTCAAGGACAAACCTTGGCTACAAGAGCCTGTGTTTACGCACGGACAACTTTAAGTGGCTTTTTCAAGTGTGCGAACATTGGATAGCATACATGTAAAGATGACCCATATCTTTTGGTCCTTCAGATTTCAGACTTCCATTCATTCTGAATATTTGGGTTATTCCTACAAGAGCCTGTGTTTAATTTTAAAGTGGCTGCCTTCGCCTCTGTAATACCTTTTTACCGGTAAAGTTGTATTTAAACAACAATCAACCTTGAAAAATTTGATTTTTAAAATGGTCGAATTATCGAAAGTGTCGAATTATCGAAAGTGTCGAATTATCGATAGTGTCGAATTATCGATAGTGTCGAATTGCAGTTTGTTTATTTATTTTTTAATAAGGTCCTCTCTTATCTTATCTGCAATATAGTTGTATTGTTCGAAGCACATATACTGACAGTGCCCAAAGTTGAACACACTGTATAGTGTCTGAAATATCTTTGGCCCCTTCGGATACCAACCTTCGCTTCATTCTAGAGAGGCGTTAGCTTTCACTAAGGTTGGCTTTTGCTATGACTATAAATAAGGCTCAAGGACAAACCTTGGCTACAAGAGCCTGTGTTTACGCACGGACAACTTTAAGTGGCTTTTTCAAGTGTGCGAACATTGGATAGCATACATGTAAAGATGACCCATATCTTTTGGTCCTTCAGATTTCAGACTTCCATTCATTCTGAATATTTGGGTTCTTCCTACAAGAGCCTGTGTTTAATTTTAAAGTGGCTGCCTTCGCCTCTGTAATACCTTTTTACCGGTAAAGTTGTATTTAAACAACAATCAACCTTGAAAAATTTGATTTTTAAAATTGTCGAATTATCGAAAGTGTCGAATTATCGAAAGTGTCGAATTATCGATAGTGTCGAATTATCGATAGTGTCGAATTGCAGTTTGTTTATTTATTTTTTAATAAGGTCCTCTTATCTTATCTGCAATATAGTTGTATTGTTCGAAGCACATATACTGACAGTGCCCAAAGATGAACACACTGTATAGTGTCTGAAATATCTTTGGCCCCTTCGGATACCAACCTTCGCTTCATTCTAGAGAGGCGTTAGTTTTCACTAAGGTTGGCTTTTGCTATGACTATAAATAAGGCTCAAGGACAAACCTTGGCTACAAGAGCCTGTGTTTACGCACGGACAACTTTAAGTGGCTTTTTAAAGTGTGCCCACATTGGATAGCATACATGTAAAGATGACCCATATCTTTTGGTCCTTCAGATTTCAGACTTCCATTCATTCTGAATATTTGGGTTCTTCCTACAAGAGCCTGTGTTTAATTTTAAAGTGGCTGCCTTCGCCTCTGTAATACCTTTTTACCGGTAAAGTTGTATTTAAACAACAATCAACCTTGAAAATTTGATTTTTAAAATGGTCGAATTATCGAAAGTGTCGAATTATCGATAGTGTCGAATTATCGATAGTGTCGAATTGCAGTTTATTTATTTATTTTTTAATAAGGTCCTCTTATCTTATCTGCAATATAGTTGTATCGTTCGAAATTTTATTTTCTAATTTGTTAATTTTTTCTTTTTTTTTCACTCTAATAATATTTATTTAAATCTAATAATTTTTATTTAATGCAATTTAATTAATAATTTATTTAATCCAATGTCTATAGGTTCTTCCCAGAAATTGCTTACCAAACATGAGTCAGTGTTTCCTCAGTGTTAACAGTTGGAGTGTTAGAATGCGGAGAAGCAAAATAACTCCCTACTGAATTTCTCAATAGTCTTACTCCCAGAGGAATGCATCCACACCAGTTAAACTCTAGGTTGGTGCTATTGTTATGCTTCTGAGAAGTTTTAATTCTAAGCAGGGTCTTTGAAAATGGTACACGTGTGGTGATACTGTGCATGTGCTCTCATGTCCTTAAAGTAGTGTAGTTCTGTTGTTTGCACTTTCATTTTCTGATTTGTTAAAATTTTTCTTCTATAGTTTCTCACCTGCGGGTCCTTCGGGTAAACCTGGGTCGTTGCCCGGGTCACTCGGCTATTTATATCTATATATATCTATACTTTTAAAGTCTCTGCAGGCCCTTTGGGTAAACCCTGGGCGTTGCCCGGGTCACTCGGCTAGTATATATATAATAAAGGGAGCTAATTATAACAAAAATTATTATCTTATAATTAGAATATATGATTTCTCCCCTCTGTAAAAAAAAGAGATATTAAAAATCACAGACGAACTAATTAATTTTCAGAAGTATAGATATATTAGGACCAAATTTTAATTATACCACAGCAGTGTTATTAACTCAATAGAATATTCTCACATTTTTTCTCTTCCTTTAATATTGTCAGTTAATAATATTTGCATATTTTCCAAATATTTGCGCTAAATATAATACCCTCTAACAAAGATATTCTTAGCATATAAGAATTACATTAAAAATGTGTATAAGTGTAATCAAGTGTATTAAAAGTATATTTCATTAGCTCAAGATATTCCTTTTCATTTATTAGAATTGCATGACCATAAAACCATTTCAATTCTTTTTTATTTTTCTTTAGAAACTGGTTGACGAATTTCTACGTTGATTTTCGACAGATAGGACCCGGGATCGAATCCCGTTTTGATTAGTTTATTTCGAAGAAAAATTGCTCCAATGACCCTTGATTCTTGGAAATGTCAGGCCCAAATAATGAGAGTTCAAGTAATCAAACGGTGTTCAAGTATACTTGTAACGAGGCATACCAATCATCAAAAGATTACACTCACACCAGCTCCAAATACTTACCCATTTATTTTATGTAAACAAAAGGTGATCATAAAACTTGATCTAAACACAATTACCTACATTAGCTAATTAAGAAATTTATGATTTGTCTTCAGAAAAATTTCCAAAGCCTCTAATTGTTTTTAATAATAGAGTTGCCCAGAATCGCTTATTTTATTAATTTTTTTCGCCTTCTTTATTAGTAAGAATGATTTAAAACTTTAATTTATTCTGGAGTGTCAAGTAAAAGTTTCATTAGGGTTTATATAATAAAGTGTCCAGGGATGGGAAACGAAACCACAGTGTTCCGCTTACCAGGCAGATTCCCATCCCTGGACACTTTATTTTTCCGTTTATCATTACTCTTCACAATTCATCCTATCATACTTCATCCCTAAGGTTAGAAATAATCGTTATTTCTCCTTAAAATAAATTTCGATTTTTCGTTAAAAAGAAACATTTGCGGTATAATTTTCAAATTTCGAACTACAGGGTTTATATAACTAAAAATAAAGGTGATAAGTAATTTTATTATTTTGATTTAGATATGCTTTTACTTCTTCTTGCATGTATGGCAAGTTATTACTCTCACTTATTGACCTTAGTCTGATTTTAGTGCGCATGCGCAGTTCATTTTCTTTTTGTCAACGTTGGGTTGGAACAAGGCGGGAAGAGAAATCCAGACAGTTGGCATAATCTTCTTAGTTCTTTTCTTAGTTCTAAGAAAAGTTTTAGTTTTAAGAAAGAACTCTCTCTCTCTCTCTTTCTACTTTAACCAAATTTTAAAAGTGATAAACGATAAATTCTTTGCCCACAAATTTTATTATTCAGAAGAAAATAATATTTAAATTGCATTATATTCAGTTTTTTAGATATAAAAATGCATATATTATATCGATTTTTGGGAATTCGATTTCGCACTTTTCTATTCTAAATGTATTTTTAAGAAATGGAAGGGGTAGAGTTTGGTGATTTTTGAAATGAAATATGGAAATGATAAATGGATTGAAGGGGGGCGACGTATTTTTGTTGTTATTCAAGTTATCTTTTCCCTATAGGAAAACTTAGATATGTTTTAGAGATTCAAAAATAGTTGGTAGAATTTTATTTGGGTGATATATAAATGCATAGAATATATCTTTTATAAATATGGTAAATATTAAAACTCTTTTTATATTTTATATTTTCAGTTAAGATCAACTTTAATCGCGTAATTGTTGTATCTAATATTCTTTCACTTATTGACCTTGGTCTGCTTTTAGTGCGCATGCGCAGTTCATTTTATTTTCGTCTACGTTGGGTTGGAACAAGGCGGGAAGAGAAATCCAGACAGTATATATATATATATATATATATATATTTATTTATTTATTTATTTATATATATATAGGAATAATCTTCTAAACAATTATATGACAATAAATATAAATGGCGTGTATAATATAAAGTTTTGAATATGGAGCAATCCATATTTAAATCTTTAGATAATCAAAATGCATATATTGGATTGAATTCAATCCAATATATGCCTTTTTATTTAAATAATATACTGTATTTCATAAATTTATACACCAATTTGTGGTATTCCTCATATTATATTTCTTTTTATCACCGAATTTTTGAAGATTCCTGAGTAAGTTTTGATTATCAAACAAATATATCCAATGATTCAAAAATGAAATAAATCTTGAATCGCTAAAATCGATTTGATACGAAGATATTTCGGTCCTATGACTTAATAAAATTAAAGTAAATATTCGCATATCAACGAAGTCTTATAATTTTAAAGATGAATATGTAAAAAATAAAAAGTAATTACTATTTAATATTATTTATATATGAATCTTGTTTATATACTCCAAAGGTCTTCTCGTCGTTCACTCCTTCAAATTTGTCCCTCCTTACGTTTAATGAAATGAGTAGTGGCAGAGATATTAAATATGAATAATAATATAATACATACACTGTCGAATAACATACACAACGAGATATACATTTAAATTCCCTAAACTACAGGGCCATCGAGGTAAATCCTGTAAATTGGACACAAATATTGAAACTCTTATAACTCAAACAAAAATGATTTATTTTGTACACAACTTTTCACTATTATATAAAATTTGTTATAAAAAGAAATTATTATATTTTTACCCGAACCACTTAATTATCTTCTTTGGCAATTTTTCAGCATGTAAGGAACTCAAGGATCGCTGCTCTTCTGGCTTGTTCCCAGCTCATGTTCTTGCTTGTTTGAACGTGTCTATATGTCTTGTGAAGGTTTGAACTAAATGTTAGATAAGCTATTGGCAAGAATGCACTCAACAACCTCTAGATGGCAATTAATGAACAAAATTCCGGATTTAACTCGAAGGCCCTGTATAATCTCTTTACAAGTCAGTTTAGGACTTCAATCTTACGATACGTCTAACATCTACTAGAAAAGTTGACTAGAAAGTTTTATGCTTAAACCTTATACCGTGAGTATGTGTATAACTGAGAGAGGTAATACATTTTGTCGAGCACAATATTTATTACAAGTACTTACTTGTATTTTGATAAGGCACAATTTGGATTATAGATTATAAACACAAAGTAATAAGACCAAATCCAAATAAATAAATAGTGTTTTTTTATTTATTTGGATTTGGTCTTATTACAAGTACTTACTTGTATTTTATCCAAAATTTCGATATTCTGTTATATTCTCTTGCAACTCTTTTTTATTATATGTAAATAGGATTAATTTGGATTTATCAAAATATAAATTGTCTTGTCATTCGCACGCTTTGTCTTTCCATATTTTCTACGTGATATATCTATATTTTCGGGAGATAACTTTGATTCATATCTCAAATAATATATAAATACAAATTATGAACTCTATAAACCTAATAACATTTAGACATAGACTTGATATTTGAATAGTATATAAGGTCATAGAATGAGAAAAAGGCATTGGCAATAGATAATGTGAAGAAAGAACAACAAATTATATTAAAACTACATATTCTCATACTTTTCACATCATATATATAAATAATAGAAAACATCACCAATTCTAGCTGAAACAATGAATGTGTTATTTCTTAATATTGAACATGTGCATTGTGAAAGACATCAAGCTACATGCAATATAAATTGAATATATGTCCAATTAGATAATATTTTGAATGTTATATTATTTATTTTTGTAATATCTACACAAATATATATATTTATCAACTTGTATTATCATTTGTATCAACATATTCCGAATTGTATCTATGGGAATATTTGAGTAGAATATATCTCTGTCGTGAGAATTCATATAATATAATAAAAGATTTATGCTTTCTTTTAAGTTAATATATTTATGATTTTATATATAATGTATATATTGCATTGAAAATAATATAGATCATATAAATATAATAGGAATTTTCAAATAATTTATGAAACAATCCTGATATAGTGACATAAGCTATTCCGACAGATGCATATGAAAATCTTTCCACTTCATAGGTGATGTGACGAAACCCCAAATTCAAAATTTGATTCTTTCTTAGAGTTATAGGGGGTCATATCAATTCATATATTTTAATGGAAATTTTAAAATTTCAAGCGTCTATCTTTGAAATTCACATTCTTAATATACAGGGTGATCCAATAGTCTTGCACAATTTTAAAAATTAATAACTCCGCAAATATTTGCGCTAGAGCAATGCGGTAAACACCATTATGTTCAGGATGCAATGGGATTTTTATGGCAAAATGTGAAAAATTCTAAATTGTTTTTACTTACAATATTATTCGCTAGATGGCGCTCTGCCAGAATCAAAGAGTCAGCGGCCAAATTGTTTGATAAATTGAAAAATATAACTGATCGACATGTATTTTCCCTTTTTGAATACCAGGAAAGAACCCTAATAATATCAAATTATAAATTCATAAAACACCACTTCGTCAAAAGTAGCAGAATTGGTTGACGATTTTTAAATACAATCAGAGATATGTAAAATAGGTATATGCAAATTAAAACATGTAGCAAAAAAAATTGATATTGTAGTTTGCTGGAATCCTCTCAGCGGTTTAAATTTCGAAGATAATAAATTTCTAATTTTTTAATTCATCTCTTTCTTAGTATCGATTACACAGGTCTACAAAAATTCAAAAAGTTTTTGATGTTTGAGCATTTAAAATGCTTTTTTGATAATCAAATGGCGCTGATTCCGTATCTGCACTTAGTGTTTCTATAATAATCTTGTCGGCGTTTAGTCGACATGATTGATAAGTCCTTTAGCTTGAGAAAATAAAACCATATTAAACTTAACTGGAAGTATTTTTTAAAATTAAACTATATCTAATCATTTTTAATCGTGTTAAAGGGGAACTAAAGAATTCTCTATGAAAATAAATAAATAAAAATATTTAATTTATGTTTTGAAAATATAACACACACACACACATAATAAATATGAATGCACATCTTATAATCGTGAAAATGAAAGTTGCTGATGACTTACGCCATCTGCCGGAATAAATATGAATTATTTATTGATTATAAATATTTTTATGATGTAAATAGGTTTTTGAAAATTGATTACACAGGTCTACAAAATTTTTAAAAGTTGTTGATGTATGAGTATTTAAAATGCTTTTTGGGTAATCCAATGGCGCTGATTCCGAATCTGCTCTTAGTTTTTCTATATGTTATCAAGATCTATAGATAATGACCATAAAGTGTATTTCACCAAAATAATATTTTCATAAAGAAAACTGCCAAGCCATCATGATTGCTTCATAATTTTTTTAATCATCACATCTCAAAGTTCTTTTAAAACATACGCCATTAACTTCATATAAAAATAAAATTTTAACAATTAAAATAAATAAATCACTTCCAAACATTATACCATCACTTCTAATTTGAAATTGTCAAAAATTAAACAAGTATTTAAATTTTCAGTGAAAATAAATTTTATTCACACACATATTAAATTTAATAAAAATTATTATTTCAAGCATCATTCATTTAAAAGCTATGCCATCAACTTTATGAAAATAAAATTTTAACACATTAATAAATTCACTTCCAGACATGGTTTCCAAAACCTACAAAAACGGCCCAAATATTTTCTGTTATATATGTGGCGAATATACTGTAAAAGCGCAAAGAAATGTAATAACAGACTTTGTAAATCGGGCGGATTTCGCATAATTTGGTATAAAATTAAGAGACCAGGACAAGACATGGGCTCCACATAAGGTATGCAAAACGTGTGTCGAAACACTGCGCCAGTGAACAAAGGGTGAAAGGCAATTGACATTTGGGATCCCTATGGTTTGGCGAGGGCCAAAAAATCATGACAATGATTGTTACTTTTGCGTACAAGACTTGAAACACTTTAACAGGAATGGTAAGAAAAAGCTTATATACAAAGACCTATATTCAGCTTCCAATACCACACGGCCCAAATAGTCCCCTCCCAGTTTTTTCATTCAGTGCTAATAATCCTCTTTATGATGAATCAGAAGACACCAGATAAAAGGATTTCGAACTGGATGATTCTGATAGTGAGAACTATGGATAACAAAAATGTCAAAAACGTTTTTCACAACCAAAACTGAATGATTTGACATGTGACCTGAGACTTTTAAAGCAAGATGCGGAACTTCTTGCATCAAGATTCATTATTGAATCATCATTCAATCATTATTGAATATTAGGTAGTGTAGTTTCTTTTAAATGAAATTGTATGCTACTGAAAAGTCATATATTTGCATAATATTTTATTATTACAAAAAATCATAAGAACTAAAAACATAAATATCTCACGCTATATATTGATTACATCACGCAACAACAACCAAGTCCTTGGTCAAAACCATATAAACATATTATATATTACATAGATCATCCCTATTTTTTCGTCAGAATCGACGGGTTCACGTACAGTTCCCACCCTCCATCCTGGATTTATCTTTATGCGCTTATAAACCACATTCCTGGGGATTCGAAATTCCACGACCATCGCATCCTTCCTTTGCCAGTCCATCAATAAATCCAATGCCCTCGATGAGAGAGTGTCCTTTGACCCAAAATAGCGTCTGTCTATTCCCCTCAGCATCTCCACAATTTCATGTTGAAGATGTGAGCTGATTTCTGAAATAACAGATACAACTTGTAAATATCCTGTACACACTGGAGTTAAAAATAATCGACTCTAAACCAAATTAAAGACTCAAAGGCAAAGTTGATATTCAAAACATTTTAATATTTATTGTTTTATTTGGAATGGTCAAACAGAAAAGAATAAAATAGGCATTGAGAATGAAATGGGGAAATATACATAAAATTAACCCGTTAAAAATATATTACGAAAAGTTGCTTACCTTTTTTGATGCTTCAGTTGGAGGGCTGGAAAATTTCTTCCACTAAAATTTTAAAACTACATTTTTAGACGATTTTCTTAGAACCTCTCCCCGATCTGTCTCTACTGCTGCCTTCCCTCTCTTCTTCTTATCCTCAAAATTTCCGCCAATTTTTTTTTAAAAGAGTAAAAAAAAATAATTTTCTAAATATTCCAACTGCATAAATATTAAAAAATAATAATAAAAATTAGAATTAAAAATTATTATTTAAAATATTATTTTAATAAACGAATATTATTTGAAAATATTTTTTAAAAAATAGCTGATTAGTTATTTAAAAAAAAGGAAATTTATTATATTGAGATAAATTATATTGTAACATGGTATTTATTAATTTTATTTATGTAACATAGTATTTATTAATTTTTTTTTTTATTATTAACAGAGTGGTCATTTTTATGTTTATATCTGGCGACTCTGTAAATTTACCTCGTGGCTTATCTTTTGTTTACAATTGATAGTTTGTCCTTGCTTGAAATAAATTTTGTTTCCCCCTGAAGTTTTTGTCTTCCCTAATTTCCCACGTGGCATTTTGGTGGAGATACCGGGTAAGTTAGGGAAGACAAACTGAAGATCGCCGAGAAGAATTTGAAGCCATAGGTGCTCTAATCCACATTTTTAGAGACTGGCTCCAGGATTCCACCGCCGTGTCAAAGCCAAGACTTCATTTCAAGATGAGGATGTCCCTATAGACGACGATACGACGTCAAAGCCGCTCTTCACGCCGCAAGAAAATGGACGCAAAGGTACTAGGGACAAAGTTCCAAGAGTTCGATGGAATCCTTGGCAGAAGCACGTCAAATCCACGTCAGTATCTACAATAATTGCTAGCTGTGGGTCACAGCTCCCATAGGGAAGAAGCTATGTAACATGGTATTTATTAATTTTATTTATGTAACATAGTATTTATTATTTTTATAATTTTTTATTAACAGAGTGGTCATTTTTATGTTTATATCTGGCGACTCTGTAAATTTCCCTCGTGGCTTATATTTTGTTTACAATTGATAGTTTGTCCTTCCCTGAAATAAATTTTGTTTCCCCCTGAAGTTTTTGTCTTCCCTAATTTTCCACGTGGCAATATACATTAAAAATTAAGTAATAAAAGAAAGGTGAAGATATGGGTTGGTTTGACAATGATGAATGCTCGACGTCCACTTCGTTCTTGTCGAAGCAGCTTCACCATTGTCCACCAGCTTTCTATGAGGTACTGTGGGTGTGCTTTGTGGAGGTCGCCGAAGTGGACTCCACAATCTGACCATGCTTCAGGCCAAAGGATATCAGCGCAGACCTGCAATCCGAGTATTGAGTTCTCTGGGAAACACATCCTCTCTCTCTCTCTCATGTACTATCCTTTATAGCAGCCAGTTCTACTGGAAACACCAGCTCACATCCCGGCTAACTACGGTGCTACCAGCTTCCTATTTACTGTCTGAGAACACTCAGGGGTCAACAACTCGCGAGCCACATGCGGCTCTTTGGATGACAAACTGCGGCTCTTTATATAGTTCCATACGTAAATCTTATTTATGCTGTGAACTATTTATTTTTGGCAAAAAAAATATTATGGCTCTTTAAAAACTCTGATATTTTGTAAATTGTAATTTTTGACTCTTTCGACTCTAAAGATTGCCGACCCCTGCACTAGTCCCATTCAGCGACATCCTTATCGGGATCCTTCAACCAACCAATATCACCAGAATGAAGCCTGATAATTAGTCCTAGTCTCTCTTCCTCAAGCTTTATAAAGACAGGAACCTGTAGGTACAGCACGCGCCAAGAACGGATTGAAGGCAGGGGTACGTCGAAACGCGGGAAAGATGGTCAAGGCCGCGAGGTAGCTGGCTGTAGCTAGACAATGACAATTAAACAACTTTATTGACATCTCGTCAACGTTTACACTCACAAAGAGTTATAAGAGCAAGTTAAATATGATAAAAATATAATGATAAATAAATGTTTACATTTTTAATATGTACATCAGGCGGAGCCCTCACCGAGAGGACGTCTGGATTTCATTAGGAGCTTAAGGCCACCCTGAGTTCGGATAATCCCTCGCGAATAATGGAATTGCAGTCCCGAGCATGCTCGATGGCAGTTTCGAGGAACTTAGCAAGAATAGTCTTGTGTTTAGGCGAAAGTCGCGCGAGGAGAGGCTCCCTAAAATTGGGCCACACGGCCGCAAATACGATTTCCTGGTCTTCTATCCCTCTCTTGAATAGGGGCCTTAAGATTTTTTCATACTCGTAATTTAGTTCTTCGAATAAGTCAAATATCTGATCCCCGCACTCAAACTCATGATCCTCCTGGGTCATCGGGGCAGGTAGTGGAGGCGGAAGTGTTACTATAGCTGGAGTTGACTCCTCCTTATGGGGAGTAGGCGGCGCCTCTCAGCAAGCTGAGGCGCAGTGTGGGCCGTGGGGCCATCACTTGGCATCTCCAGAGATGGAGCAGGGGGCGCTGGTGCCGGAGTCGGCACCTCCATAGATGAAGATAGGGGTGCTGGTGGGGATGGCCGAGGCACAGCAGGTCGATGGGGCGCAGCTCGGGCCGCGGGAAGAGTGCTGGAGACCTCAATAGCTGGATCAGGAGGCGCTGGCGCAGGAGGTGCGGCCGATGACCGTCGAGGCAGCTCAGGCGCGGTCGATGGTGGAATAACGGTGGGAGAGGGTGGTGAAGCCTGTCTGGGGCCGGTGGACTGCTTAGCGAGTAAGGGGCAGTTGGCTCTTCGATGACCTTGTTTGTGGCATCTTGAGTACCTGATCCCGAAGGTCAGGAACGCAGGCCAGGTTTCGCCTTTAATTCTCAAGTCGAGGCGGGTGGGGAGCCTCTCGATGATCATGCCGTCGTGGAGGAGAATATAGGCCTCCCGGCGGCTGTCGGTGTAGCTGAACTCGCCGACCCTTAGCTGCTTGGGAGCGATGGAAGTGACGCGCCCATAAGGTAAGAGGGCGTCAATGATGGCGGCATCCCCCAAGAAAAAGGGGAGGTTTCCTATGGTTTTTTTAACCGATCTTTTTCGAAAGGGGAAGGTCCTGAGGAGCATTTCCTCGACCTCAAGGCCCTCACCAATCAGGCGCTCCGCCAGGCATTTCTTGGCTAGTCCCACCAGGACGTGCCCATTCATTCTGGTAAGTTGAATTATGCTCCTGGCCCTTACGACCACTTTTTCGATGGCCTTAAGGTAATGATAAGGCTGAAATTCAGGGCAGTGCTCAACGTAGATGCACTGCTCCTCGGTGGAAGACGCCTGCCGCGCCCTGGCCTCTACGATGTGTGTCCTCGTAGTCTTGACCTCCTGGACTCGAGGTACCCATCCCGTCGACGATCGCTGTCGGCGAGTTACTCTGGCGCTGTTGGCATGTACGGCCGTGGTAGGTGATTCCGCCGAGTCGCGGTGTCTTTTCCTGCCTTGAACGGGGTCTTTACCTGGAAACATAATTTCTGATTTCTTACTCAGACTTTATAAATGGAACTCGTAAGACATTTCATCTTCTATGTATTGTGTATAAAAGAATGATATTAATATAAAGGAAGTTGTGTATTTCAGTTCTTCAATGGTGGAGCCCAGAAAGTAAGTATGTATAGCTAGAGAGAGGGAGGAGGCTGTGTTTTGGCTGTTCCAGTTCCTCAGAGATGACTGTTCCACATGAAGATGAAAAGTTCTTCGAAGTGAAGATTCTCATCCAGGTTAGCCAAGATGGATGTTGATGCCAAACTTGGATTTAACATCTCATGTTTCACGTCTAGGTCAAGCAAGTTACCGAATGTGTCCCTGGGTGGACGCCTGGTAAGTGACATTTTTAACCTCTCATTGTTGCAGCCTAAACCCCAGGGACCTGTTTCAACTTTCAACCTCTACCACCAAAACTTGTTCTATATTTCCAGGACTGTGTCAGCTCTTTATTGAAACAAATGACCACTTACGTTTTCAGGAGACGCTGAAGCCACTGCCAGTTTGGCGTTCGTTCAGGTAGGAGCCTGACTTCCTGCGTGCAGATACTCTACCCCCCCCCCCCCCTCTCTTAGTAGAATGACCCCTCAGCCCTGAGGAACGAGGCGCACCTTTACCATCTACGCAAGACTGTGGTGTCGAGACTTCCACAGTCGAGTACGAGTGGGCATATGCGCCTCATGTACGATAAGGGAGATCAGAGCGGGTGACAAACATTCGAAACTGATTCGCGCACAATGAGGGAAGTCTCCACGTGTCTAACCCATGTGTTTCAGGCGGTCCCATGTTCTCTACCTTCTCGTGGTTGGACTGTTAAGAGGACTGCTGCTCGCCATGTTCCCTTATAGTACCCATCTTGTGTACCTATCTACAGTACACGCCATGTGTACGCACGACACTATACTATATAAAAGAGCAGCGGCCCCCGACCAAAGGAAACGAAGAGTCAAGTCACTCCTTCAATCATTAACTCACTGTGTCGCGCAGATACCTCCAATACTGTCCTTAATTAGTAACTCGGCAATATTTATGAAACCTAGGATATGTTCACGATAACACCAACCTCTGTACTGTGCTTGCAGCCTAAATCTTTCCACGTAAAGTTAGAATCCTCTCATTCAAGACTGTTGTTACCTGATCTTCTCAAGAGGCTCAGCCCGTGTTCTAGTGATGCGCGTTCTTATGAGATATTGGCTACAGGAGCGGTTGGCTGGGACTTTATTTGTAGCTCGGATGCCAAAGCTGTAGATCCTTCTGCAGTTGAGTGTGAAGAACAAGCTTCCATTTTCCTTCTATTGAAGATACCATGTCGCTTCTAAGGAGCGATGGCTCTGTTTCCCGAAGTTCTCTCAGAATTTCAGATAGAATTTCAGTAAGGTCAGAGGATTTTAAAACTAAATGGAATTCAAATAGTGGAGTCAGTTTTTGAAAGCTTGTTTCGGTAAAGATTTCTTTGGTTTTTAGATTTGGGGCTGCTGATCTTGAAGCGGACTTTGCGCATAGGATTTATTTTTCCAATTCAAAAATATCAATATATTTTTTATAGATACGTGTAATATCAAACAAATGCTACGGGTTTCTGGAGATGTGTTTATTTATCTTTATTAAATCTAATCTCGGCTTTCGGGCATCTTTGCCCGTCTACAGGAGTACATAGAAACATATGTGAAAGATATTTCCATGTACTCCAGGGCAGAGATGCCCGAAAGCTCGAGATTAGGTTCAATAAAGATAAATAAACACATCTCCAGAAACCTGTAGAAGTTGTTTGATTAATATCCAGGAGATTTAAACCAAGTACAGTAGAACCTCCCTGTAAAGGACAACACCTAATTGCAGAGCTGAAGTGTCCTTTAGGGAGAGGTGTCATATTACCGGATAGCTGCTTAATAGTAAAAATGATAACTTTGCAATTGAAAATTGTCCTTTAAAATACATTTGATTTTACTTATATTCTCCTTTCACTAATGGCATACTTGAACTATAACCCCTTTTTTTTCTATAATCGGAAAAATATTTTCGTGAAAAATATAAAATAAATGTACAATCTAAATACTTTTAAATATATATAGGATATAAATATATATTTAAAAATGCCTATTTTGGATCATAAAGTTTTTATTTCCGATATTTCGTGAGGCAACTCGCCAAACTTCCTCTGGGAACAAAATCGCTTTAGAGAAGCTCGCGTATCATTTCGCGAGTATATACAACCGCTATAAAATTTAAATATCTAGAATCTACAATATGCATGCCTCTATGAATATAATTATTAATAATAATATAATATGTAAAACATTAATATATAGAGAATTAAGTAAATATATACATTTAAAATAAACGAATTGAAAATCAGCAATTTGCCATATATATACAAATATACGTGTATAGTAGTGGGCTATGTGGTTTTAAATTGTAAGTATAGTTGAGGAATATCTATTTTTCGGTTGATACTGTTTTTATTTTCTATTGAGCTCCAGCTTTCTAGAAAAAGTCTTGAATGTTTATCCTTGATATTTTGATATACTATTTCTGTTGAGTCGAAATTTGGTATGTGGTCCTGTTTCAGTGCCCTGGTCTACTAAAAGGGAAAGAGGGCTATAGTTTTTAAGGGCTGTCCGGTGTTGATTGGTTCTTTCTTCCAGAGTTTTTCCTGTCTCTCCTATGTATTAGCTGGGCAAGATCGGCACGGGATTCTGTAGATGAGGTTGGATTTTTGACTGTTGTTTGTGTTATGTTTGGTATCGGGATGGCGGAGAAGTGTTTTCAAGTTGGATGGTGTCTGGTATATGGTCTTGATGTTATATTTCTTGAGGGTTCTGCTCATTCTTTCAATGCCGTAGCTGTACGGAAGTGTGCAGTATAATTTATGAGATTGGCTATTGGAAGGAGGGATGAATGTTGATCTGTGGAATTGTCTTTTGATAAATTCTGTGGGATAAGTATTGCTTTGTAATTCATTCATTAGTATTGTTCTTTCTTGTTGTGCCTTTTCTAGATTATTGGAGCAATGAGTAGATATTCTTTTTGAGAGGGTTTTTATAACAGATATTTTATGGTTAATAGGACCGAATGAGCTGAAATTTAAGTAACCACCTGTGTGAGTTTTCTTACGGTAAATGCCTGTTTCTATTTTAGAGCTGTTTCTGGTGAGAATTATATCTAAGAATGATAAAGAGTTTTTTTCTTCTATTTCATGTGTAAATGTGAGAAATGGTTTTATATTGTTCAAGAAATTCAGAATGCTTGTTGTATTGTTGTTTTCGGTTATGCAAAGAATATCGTCAATATATCTCTTCCAGAATGTTATTTTTAGCTGCTTATTGTCTATTATTGATTGGTCAATATTATTCATGAAAATGTTTGCCAGAGCTGAAGATATTGGGTTGCCCATCGGGAGGCCTTTGATCTGTTTGAAGTATTGATTCTTGTAGTTAAAGTAGCTGAATGATAGGCACAGTTTGAGTAAGTCTATGAGGGCTTCCTTTGGTATAGACAATGGTAGGTTGGGGTGGGCATTCAAGAATTCTGAAATTTCTGCAATAGCTTCATCATGTGGGATTGAGGTATACAGTGATTCAACATCAAAGGAGACCAGGCGACTGTTCTCCGTTATTTGAGTTCTTGAAATTATTTCTATTGCTGCTGTGGAATTGGGAATAGTATGAGGTAATTCTTTCTGAAAAGGTGAAATTATCGAGGAAAGGTATTTCGACAAGGGGTATATGGGGGTGCCGGCGTAGGATACAATGGGGCGTAGAGGGCTGTTTTGCTTGTGTACCTTTGGTAGGCCATAAAATATAGGCAAGTTAGTGTTTGCTGCTTTTAGTTTGTCGAATGTTTTGCTATCCAATTTATAATTACGTTTTATTTTGTTCAATTGTCTATTGAACTCTTTGATTATGTTCGCTAGGGGGTTATTAGGTAACAGTTCATATACATTTTGTTCTTCAAGTAGCTGCTTGATTTTGTTATCATAATCCATCGTGTCCATTATAACAGTATTTTTGCCTTTATCTGAAGGAGAAATTACAATACTCTTGTTTGCCTTTAAGGAATTTATTATATTTCTTTCATCTTGAGTAAGATTATTCTTATTCTGTCGGTTCAAGCTTTTGAGGATAGGCACTATTTCTGTTCTAACCTTTTCTTTTTCTTCATTTGGTATGTTCTTAATTGAAGTTTCGATGCTTGCTATTGTTTTTGGGATGTTTATTTTCTGTGATGGGACGAAGTTGAGACCTTTTGCTAATAGTGTTATGGTTTCTGGTGTGAACTGTTGTTTCGACAGATTGATTACATTACTTTCTTTGAGATGGTTTTTGGGTCTATGCTTCCATCTGTTGAGTTTTTGACTTTGGCGATTGTACATACCAGCTCTTCTATTTCTGCATTTTGTCTCGATATATTCAGTTAAATGCTTGAAATGTGAATTATCCATTATTCCTTGAACTATAGGTAGGAGAGTTTGTAGAGTTGATTCAATTCTGCGGAGGTTAAAATGACAGTTTTTTATTCTGGCATTCAAAAGCTTTTTGCTAGTTTGATTTATAATTTTGTGTGAATAATTAGTTCGAATTGGATCTTTGAGCATTAGAGATGGTGGAATTATGTTGTCCTTTAAGCATCTGTGGTTGAATTCTAAGTGTTGCTTCCAAGTGCTGGAGGATAAACGGAGATTTTCAAATTTTCTTGCTTTTTGAACAGCTTCAATACCATATCTGGCTTTTATGTGCTTGAAAATAGAGCAATCCATATATTATAATATTTAAAAATGCCTATTTTGGATCATAAAGTTTTTATTTCCGATATTTCGTGAGGCAACTCGCCAAACTTCCTCTGGGAACAAAATCGCTTTAGAGAAGCTCGCGTATCATTTCGCGAGTATATACAACCGCGTTTGTATTTGTTAAAATGGATTATTGTGGAGGTTTTTCCTCGTTGCTGTTACTTTTAATATAGCTGTTTCCAAATCTCTACATGTCCAAAAAGATGGACGTCTGTGATTGCTGATAACAACAAATTTATTCGTCTATGGCACATGTAGAGATCTAAAGCTGCACCGGCTAGGGATAAAATATTAAAATAGGAATTAGCCTTTCCTTTTTAGCTAAATAGTGTTTATTTAGACTAATAAAATTCTTCAAAGTACACAAAATTATAAAGGCAAAATAAGTAATTTAAATATTTTTGCTTTTTTATAATATTATTAAATAATGAATATATTTGAACCTATATAAGAACTTTTGAAATAAAAGAAATAGAATGAAAGTATAAATTAACATTATAACCTAGTCTATTCTTCAGGCGTGATTATGGTTATATTTCTGTTGGGCAGGTAATCGGCTGGCATATTGGATTGTGAAAATATAGGAATACAATATTCATTTTGTATATTATTATAAACAAGAAATATTTACACTATTTGAAAGTAAGGAGGCATCATGAGTTTTCAATATATTCTATAAAACGTTTATATATATAGTAATTAAATTATATATATATATAAAGGTATATATTGGATTGAGAATAAAAGATTTATTTTCCAATATATCGGTTGGCTGAACGCCAACCTTTGTCAAGTAATTACATTTTTGTATAAACAAACTCAGCGCCGCAAATAGTGTTATAAAATCACAGTTAAAATAATTTTTAAAAATTAATATCATTAAAATTTTATATTTTAATTGTGGTATTATAATACTAAGCGGTGCTGAGTTTGTTTGAACAAAAATGTAATATAATGACAAAGGTTGGCGTTCAGACAACCGAAATATTGGTAAATAAATATTTTATTTAATCCAATATATACCTTTTTATTGTCTAAAGATTTAAATATACATTTTTCTATTTTCAGAAAAATATAGTAGTATTTTGAAGAACACTGACGACTTCGAAAAGCCCCAACATTCCATCATTGGGGAGATCAGAATCATCATCAGTATCATGATCTTGGTCGAATACATCAAGGAGGAATTGTGTCACTTGAGGAGGGACTTCTTGAGGATTATCATCTAGCATCTCTGCAGCATTGACTTTGTCCTCAACCGCCATGATATCATAGTCCTCAGGACCTCTGACATTGTAAACAATCTCAGTAAAATTTCTCCGGCATATTGGACAGGAGTTTGTCTGCTCAGACCATGTCTTGAGACAGTCCAGGTGGAATTGGTGCATGCAGTTTCTGGGATAGCAGAGGTTATCCTGGCTGATGGTGTCCAGGCAGATGGAGCAATCTTCTGCTTCAAATTCGATATTTTCAATTGAATATATTTCTAATTTTTAACAGTTAAAGAAAAGTCAGTACATAAACATGTTGGAGTAAAATGATGAATATGAAACGAATACGAAATAATTAAATTTATTATATTCGAATATTTAAAGATTAATCTGTTTATTTATATTTATATATCAATGGAATTTTTATTTAATAATTTATATCTACTTCAAAATCAATACTGGAGAACGTTGCGAAAAATGTTAAAACTAAATTGACAATTAAAGGCTATTTATAAAGATGAAACTCATGAATTAGTGTCAGCTTGAAAAAAAAAAAACGGGAAAACATAAACAACAGATTATAATAACACAATCATTCTTTAACAACAGAACAGTGAATTTCAAATATTCTTCCTCTATAAATATTACTAAAAACTAACTAAAGGATGTCCACAAGGAGAACCACTATCTCCCACATTATGAAACATACTGATTGGAGAATTGTTACACATTAATCTGGATGATAACAGTATTGACTATAATATGCTGGAACAAAAGACATGGCGAACTAAAGACAGGCAAATAACAATTTACTTTGTAAAATTAATATCTCGCGTGAAAGCAATAAATTACAGATACCAAAGGATAAAACGAAAATATTATATTTATAAAATTGCATAAATGATACAAAAATCTTTAATAGCAATATAGCTAGACGTGTTGAAACCCTTAAGATCTTGGGATTGACCTTGAAAAATCATCGAAGCAGGAACAAGCTGGAATTTATGCCACACATTAATGAAATCGTCGACAAAACTACTAGAGCTAGCGGTTACCTACTGAGGTTAATAAAGAGAGCATGGGGTCTATAATGAAGACGAAAATTAACTTTATACAAGTCAATATTCCGAAGTACAATAACATATGGTTAAACAATATGATTTCCATTTATAATCAAGAAAAGCCAAAGACAAACTAAATTCCCTGAAATATAATAATCTGGAATACTGCATACAGGCCTATACCACAACATCGTCAAACTGTACACATATATTAACACAAATACCAAAACTCACAGATTACATAGAATCCAACATATTGAAAAATGAAATAGACTACAATAGATTTAATTCATCAAACAGAAAAGAAATTGATACCTATAATGAAAGAAAATTACAGAACTACTATGAAGAATCCAACAATAATTCCAAACGTTTTTTCATCTCCATTAAAATACCTAACTTTGTCAAACCAAATTTCTACAATGTTCAATTCTTTACGAGTCATGGTAAGTTCAAATCATATCTCTTCAGAATTAGAAAAATAGATTCGCCCAGATGCTCTTGTGGAGCGGAAGAAGAAACCCCCGAACACATTCTGAACTCATGCCCACTGGTGTCAAACCTAAGACAGCAGAGCAAGATGGAAAGAACCTATCTGGGTCAAATCTACTTATATAATTGCCTTATTCTGTCTGAAGCTCACGGATAGAATGCGCGCCCATTGGCTGCCGGCGAACACGTGTACTCCCTGCCCCCCTCTAGACAACACTGTTATCAGCAGTGTGTTACATCCACCTGTCTATACAGACCACCCTGACTATAGCGGTCACTGTATAGGTCCCTATAGTGGTCCCTGTCTATAGCGGCCACTCTAGACAACCCTGTTATCAGCAGTGTGTTACATCCACCTGTCTATACAGACCACCCTGTCTATAGCGGTCACCTTAGGCAACCCTGTTATCAGCAGTGTGATACATACACCTGTCTATACAAACCACCCTGTCTATAGCGACCACTCTAGACAACCCTGTTATCAGCTGTGTGATACATCCACCTGTCTATACAGACCACCCTGTCTTTAGCGGCCACTCTAGGCAACCCTGTTATCAGCTGTGTGATACATCCACCTGTCTACACAGACCACCCTGTCTATAGCGGCCACTCTAGGCAACCCTAGGAAGCAAGATGCATACAAGGTGTAGCCAAGATGAAGATCTACTTATATAATTGCCTTATTCTGTCTGTGTGAAGTTCACTGTGTGAAGTTTGGTCAGAATGGATAAAATAAAAAAAGTGTCAAGGGATGGGAATCGAACCCACGACCTTCCGCTTACCGGGAAGTCTACTTATATAATTGCCTTATTCTGTCTGTGTGAAGTTCACGGATAGAATTTGGTCAGAATGGATAAAATAAAAAAAGTGTCAACGGATGGGAATCGAACCCACGACCTTCCGCTTACCGGGCAGATGCCATGACCACTAGGCTATAGGCTCATTATTTCTTTATACCGTTATTATACCGTTATATTATATATAGCTAAAACATTATAAAAACACACAGTTTGGAACGGGACGTTTCACAAGAGTGACATCCATGGCGCCAAATTTATAATTGTAACGAATAGTATTTGAATTAAAACGTTTTTAAAATATATTCGCACACGGGTAAAACCCGGGCGTTGCCCGGGCCATTCGTCTAGTAGTTTATAATAGGGAAAGATATATGAAATTTAATAGGTTCTTCAGACTTTTTATAAATAGACAGCTCCATGCAGCTTGAGCAACTACACTACTATGCGACTTGATTTCCATAATTGTGAATAATTGATTAGTTACTTTAGAATATAACTAATTGTAAATAGTTCAACTTGATCAACCTTCTCTCTCCACGATACTAATTATTACAGATAACTTCATTGAATCAACTTCCATCATTGCTTAACATATTGTAAATAACTACCTTGAGATTTCTTCTATCTGCTTATGTTGTTGCTTATTTTTTTAGTGTATATGTTCATTCAATGCTCTTTTTCTTAATTGTTTATTTTATTTTTGACAATTTTGTTACCTACTCTACAACAATATGAATTATTGTAAATTGTTTCACGCGCAATTACCCAGATCGGATATAGCGTATCTTATTTGCAACTGGGAATAAATAAATTATATTTCTATTATATATATATCAATGCATTATTAATATATATATATTATTTTGGATAAAAGGTATCTCCTGAAAAAATAAACTTTTATCCGGCAGAGTTTCCTCACCACTCTGGAAGTACCTGCCTCGGCGCGTTACCCTTTTTGGCGGTTCACCCCCCAGGAGCCCTAAATGGTCCTGAGAAGTCCTATTCCACTTCTAGCTTTTACTAACCCCACCATCGGATCTGACCTGATGGCGCCAGCAAAGCTAGGGCCCTAGAACTGACCAATTGTTGAAGACTCGTGTCCCAGGAAACTGAATATTTTACAAACTAAAATAAATTTGATATAAATTTTAAATATGTTATAAGCTATGAAAATAAGAAAATCATGTTCACAATTTCATATGATGTTGGGATATGATTGATTTATAATTCCAGAGAATGAAACATTTTTTTTACAAAGTTAATTCAATGGTTCATCTATGATAGAGATGATATCTGACAAGATTCTCAAGGAACATAATTAAGATTATAAGATTGATTGTATTTGATGACTGTGTGGTGATATTCCTACATGTAGTTCTTGAAATTCTGGTAGCTGGATAGCATCTAGCAAATGGACTCTGTTTCTTAAAATTATTTTCTATACGGTGACTTGATAACATCAGTGTAATATTAATAACACATTCAAAGTGATTGTCGTAAAGAGAGAGGCTGCCTGGCCGGCATTCATTGTTCTTCAAATATAAGACACTTCGACCAGTAAATCTTTTTATTGTCTGGCCGTCTTTTATTTGAAGAACAAAGTGATTGTGTATGTGTAAAAGGTATATTTTGTTTTTACTTCCTGTACATACAGTACTGGTCATGAAAATCACGGTGGTAAGAGTTTTGTGCCTACTCATACTTTATGTACACCAAATGTCTTTACTAGTAATATCAGGCAATGGAACCATGGGGTTAATGTCTGGATATATATTAAGAAAATGTTAGAAAGCAATAAATAACGAAATTATTTTTTTAAATGTCAAAGGGACTAAATAATAATAAAAGCCTAATTCATTGTCAAAAAGATTGCTGTCTCTAACAGAATTCAATTGTTAGAAATTATTTTATTAATATGCCATAGGTACTATATATGAAATCCGATTTATAGGTGAAAAGTTTGGTTTCAAAAAGGAGGGCATTCACATGTAACCTAAGTAATCATGGCGTGAGGGAGGCTGTTTTATCTAATATAATCTATACATATAAAACCTTATTATGAATATTGTACAATGAATATATACAATTCTTATAGCGATGGTTTGGATATCATATTCTTATAGAAAGATAGTTCAGGTGGTATGATTCTTGAGAGTGTTATATATTTTCATATATGTTGTAAAATAGAAGACAAACTATCTGAGAAGACCAGATTCCAAAGTAAAGTTGGAGGAAAATGGGTGTACTTCAGCTGCGGGGGATGGCCATGTGTCAGGGCAACAGGTGCCAAAAAATGGCATTCGTGTGGGGGGAGGTCAGAGTCTGGTCACATCTGCGGAGAGTGGAAAACGCGGAGAGTTGCCTCCATGAGTGTGGATGATCCTGCAAGACGGTACCAGGACCACGGCATCGGAGCGGCCTACAAGGTGGTGTAGCACAGGCTGGACGTGGACAGCATGGAGCGGAACGTTGACAAGGAAGATCCTTCTGATAGCGGACATTTGAGACAAGTCCATCTAAATGTACCTAGTTCTCAATCCCATTAACTGCTCCTGGCAATAAAGTATAACGAACTAATCTGTATCCACAATGAACCTACATTAAACCTTGTGCGCAAACAAAGACCACTGAAAAGCGTCATAACAATATTGAAGACAAAGCTATGGAAAGGTTTAGAATAATTATATACACATTTATATAGTTTGCTAATAGTGAATTTCATATAGGTGAAATATGTCAGAAATTATTTATGATTATATAACTTCGATATATGTGTAGCCGTTTTAAAAGTTGCTACCCAAATTTCACTTGTGCACAAGTTGCGCAACTTCTGTTGATAATGCTATGTACCACGTATACTCATGAAAAATGCACAATAGAATGTCTCAGAAGTTTTTAGATTTAAAAGAGCTAGATATAATGTACTGTGGATTTTAGGTAGTCAAATTGGAATAAATTGCTGTCGCAGCAATCAACCTCTTTTGAACAATGGCGCCTCAGTCAGGTATGCGTCCACTGAGATTCAACAGATAATTATTTATATAAAGCAATAAGGCCACATCTATATATAAGAAATGAAAGTATTTAAAAACTTGAATGTTTCTTTTATACACAAAACAAACTTCTACTGTCCTTACTGCAATGACAAAATATTGGGAGGGCTTGGCTCATCAGTGGTGGATCTCTTCCAGCAGTTTCTCCAATTTAATCTACCAGAGCGTTTCTTAGAGCTCTAATACTGTATTGGACTTTTCTGATTTTATACGCTGCACTGAAGGGTGGAATCTTAGATATGGTATTTAAGTAAACTTAAGTGAACAAAATCAGCAAGCAGCCCAGGCAGGAATGAATATGTATTATATTGGTAAACTATGGACATAAGATTTTAGGAGAGTAGAATTACATATAAATATTTGCATCGAGCAATGCTTTTCCTCAAACAATAAGGACAAGTTAGGCATAAATTAATATAAAGCAATAACGCACCTGTTTGCGGAAGCGCATTGCTCGATGCAAATATTTAAAGGTAATTCTACTGTTCTGAAAGCATATGTCCATAATTTACCTGAATACCATTTCTGAGATTCCACCCTTCAGTGTAGAATATATAAGCAGAATAGTTCAATACAGTATTAGAGCTCTAAGAAGTGGTCAGGTAGGGTTTCACCATTGAGGAGCCAAGCCCTCTCAATATTTTTCATCGCAGTAAGGACAGTATAGAGGTTTGATTTATGCGAAAAAGAAACATTAGTGCTTTTAAATACTTTTATTTCTTAGATACATATTTAGTTAAAAGACATAAAAGGGGCATCTATACATGCGATATAAAACCATTAAGCATTTCTCTCACAAATAATTCAAACATCTCTACTGTCCTTACTGCGATAAAAAATATTGGTTCATCAGTGCTGAATTGTTTTCTGAAGAGTAGTGCTCGATGCAAATATATATGTGATATTCTACTGCCCTAAAAACCCATGTCCATAGTGTGCTAAAATAACATACCTAAGATTCCGTCTTACTGTCTCATATATGGGCAGAATTGAACAATACATTCTAGAAGCAGATGGCCTCCCAAATCTTTAGGTCCATAAGCTGGCATGCTGAGCATTCCCTTAGCTGCTATCCTGCTCAAAAGCCAAGCAATGGGATCCAAACTGGGGTTCGGATTACGTACTGGAAAAACTAACTCCCAGATTAAAGCATCAAGAAGGATTTATATACCGGTGGCCTTCAGTCACAGCACAATAGAGAAACTATCTACTGTGTCCAGCAGGGACCGCGGCCACCGATCGACCCTGTTCACCAACAGCTGAGATAAAGTTCAGCTGCTACGTCGTAGGCTTTCTCAAGAAGCTTGCTGTGAAATCTCAGCAGCTCACCTTCGATAGAGTTCCCCACTCTTCTTCTCTCCTCTTTCACACCCACCACTCTTGGACAATCCAAGGCGTGCTTGGACAATGGCATGCTCCCAGATCCCTTTCTCCACAGATGCAATCAGGATTGCTTTTAATTTTAAAATCTGTGGATTCTCCTGGGGAAGAATCCATGTCCCGATACCACTAAGTTTGAGGGACATAGCCTTTACATAGTACTTGGACGTGTTCACCCAATTGTATACCTCCCTCTTTTTCCGCTGTTCATAAATATGTCTAACCACAGGTCCTGGACGTGTCCCCTGACGCTCCTATACACCTCTTTCTTGGTTATTGTGAAATCCACTGATATTCCTTTCTTGCATCCCTCCTTCACGAGCCTATCTGCCAACTAATTTCCTTCAATGATGCTAGTTTATTCGGGGCCCTCTTTCATTCCATGGCACTTCTATCACCACAAGGCGTCTTTCCTATCTATCCAAATGTTTATCCTGATGGCTTCCTCTTCTAGGTTCAACCCCAGGAGGACTAACCCAGCGAGGACCAACAGTGCCTCTGTGCTGGTAGTATGGTATCTCCCTGTGATCCCAACGGCCGCCGTCCTTTGCACCCTTTCCGATGCCACCTTGTGGTCCCTATTTCGCTGCCACCAGGCCCTGGAAGCGTAGTATAGTATTATTGGCTCGACGCAGGAAAGGTATAGGTTCTTAAAATGGTACCCTTCTTTCCCCTTCTGTTCAGAGACAATCTATCCAGCCTGCATAGCGCGTCCCTACCTTTCGCCACCATCCCATCAGGTGTACCTGTGATGCCTTTGCAGTACTTGAAGGCTGATAGGAGCATCGGGGGTAGCTGGGCGTCACTGGAGCACTGGAGGTGGTCTTAGGGAGCTGAGGTAGAGGTTCAAAAATTTGGAATTCTTGTAATGCGTACCACGTAGTGATGAAGAATAGGTGCCTCGAAATTAGGGGTCGAGTTCTTCTACTCCGAGAGCGTTGTCGGGTGCACTATTCTGACTAAAAGTTGGTCCTATGTGTACAATCCTTCAGTCTCGGTGTTCATAATAATTACATCTTAACGTATATGTAGTTGAGGTACAAGGGTTGTTTGGTCTTGGAGTAATTTTCAAAGTATTTTAGTTGCGACAAACTTTGCGTAGATGACATCGGTTTTTCCCGGGAATAAGTCTACGAGGGTCTCTCACACTTCGGTGTTTAATTTTGTATTAACTCGTCCTGAAAAGGTCTAGCAGATAATGGATAAAATATTAGAGAAGATTTTTTTCTAGTCTATGCTGTTGAATAGAGTAAAACTCGGATCTCCAGTACCTGGGAATGTTAAATGTCAGCCAAGTCTGTCTTCTTTGCCTTATAGACTAGAACTGAGTTGTGTTAAAAGAAAAACTTCCTTTCTGGGGCCACCATGTGCATTCAAGGCTTTAAAACGGCCTCCAGGACATTGATGTAGGTGTCAGCGTTCACCCTGAAGCCCTGTTCAAAGAAGTGGGGAGACATGACATCCCCTTCAGTGCTGATGACGCCAAAGAAGATCACGGGAGCAGGGAATCTCGTGTGCATCACGAAAGGTGCTTTGAGGGGTCTTTACAAATCCAACGATCATTCCTGGCATTTAAATTTGGTCCTATTCAACGTTCTCTACATCAGAGAGGAACCTCAGAACGCAACAAGAGTCATGTGTCAGGTTTCTGAGGAAAGCAGTAGCCTTTCCTTTTCTGCTTTCCTTCATAGCCTCAGTCATCAATTGGTATTTCTAAAGGGCATAGGCTTGAGACCATAGTTGCTCTAATGGAAAGTTCTAATTTTAAAAGGTCAATACCCAACTTCTTGTCTATGGTTCTCATGATCTTTTTTCCAGGGTCTTCATCAATCTTGACATTTAACAAATTCTTCGTCACTTACCCTTTCCGATCGACGCGAGTGCTTTTTCTTGCAGACGTTCCATCTTCGTCACTGTCGACCTCATCAGATTGCTTCTGTGCACATGTTAAACAGTGTGTTCTGGTAGATTAAGAAAACCCAATGTCTCTTTTAGTCTTCTCTCGGCACGCCGAGAAACGATTATGGCGCCTTATCGATTATCATATTGTTATATGTTGGGATGTAGATGGCTTTTGTTCACTAGTGATGCCGTAGAAGAATCCAGAACGAGTTCACATTAAAAGGAGAAGATTTTATCATTACAGTAACAAGAGATGATTGTATAGCGAAATAAACGGTAGAATCAAAAAGTTCCCGAACTTTAAAAAAATAAAATATAAACAACTTTTTAAAAAGAATAATAACTGGTGATGAAACATGGTGCTTTCTTTTTGATCCACAAACCAAAAAACAATAACTCGAATGGCACACACCAAGTTCTCCAAGGAGAAGAAAGTTTGTCTTCAGAAGTCCAAAGGAAAAGTAATGCTTGTAGTGTTTTTCGATTATCAAGGACTTGTCTATTATGAATTAATTAAAGAGGGGAATACTATTAATAAACAGGTATACAAAGAAATACTTGTGCGCCTTCGTGATGCGATAAGAAGAAAAAGAAACAAACTTTTTAAATCTAAACAGTGGAAATTGCTACAAGATAATACCCCTGCTCATAGAACCATTATTGTTCATGACTATTTAGCCAAACACTCTGTATCTGTCTTGCAGCATCCTACCTACTTTTCTGATATCGCCCCATGCGATTTCTTCTCTTTTCCAAAACTTAAAATGACGTTAAAAGGGAGGCGCTTTTCATTGTCATCAGAAGTAATTGAAAATGCGACGGTGGAGCTAAACAAGCTTAGAAAAATTGACTTTGAACTTGCATTTCAACAGCTTTTTTCAAGCTAGAAAAAATGTGTAGATAAACAAGGCTCCTATTTTGAAAAATCTCATGTTTAAATTACTATACTATAAATAAATAATTAATTTTTAAAAAGTTTGGGAATGTTTTAATCCTACCTTGGATAAAAGTTTGATATTTTTTTCTCAGGTGTGTGCATTTTATCACTTTAAATTATATTTTCTATTATATATATATCAAAGCATTATTGATATATATATATATTATTTTGGATAAAAGGTATCTCCTGAAAAAATAAACTTTTATCCGGCAGAGTTTCCTCACCACTCTGGAAGTACCTGCCTCGGCGCGTTACCCTTTTTGGCGGTTCACCCCCCAGGAGCCCTAAATGGTCCTGAGAAGTCCTATTCCACTTCTAGCTTTTACTAACCCCACCATCGGATCTGACCTGATGGCGCCAGCAAAGCTAGGGCCCTAGAACTGACCGATTGTTGAAGACTCGTGTCCCAGGAAACTTAATAATTTTACAAACTAAAATAAATTTGATATAAATTTTAAATATATTATAAGCTATGAAAATAAGAAAATCATGTTCACAATTTCATATGATGTTGGGATATGATTGATTTATAATTCCAGAAAATGAAACATTTTTTTACAAAGTTAATTCAATGGTTCATTTATGATAGAGGTGATATCTGACAAGATTCTCAAGGAACATTATCAAGATTATAAGATTGAATGTATTTGATGACTGTGTGGTGATATTCCTACATGCAGTTCTTGAAATTCTAGTAGCTGGATAGCATCTAGCAATTGGACTCTGTTTCTTAAAATTATTTTCTATACGGCGACTTGATAATATCAGTGTAATATTAATAACACATTCAAAGTGATTGTCGTAAAGATAGAGGCTGCCTGGCCGGCATTCATTGTTCTTCAAATATAGGACACTTCGACCAGTGAATCTTTTTATTGTCTGGCCGAAGTGTCTTTTATTTGAAGAACAAAGTGATTGTGTATGTGTAAAGGGTATATTTTGTTTTTACTTCTTGTACATACAGTACTGGTCATGAAAATCACGGTGGTAAGAGGTTTGTGCCTACTCATACTTTAGGTACACCAAATGTCTTTACTAGTAATATAAGGCAATGGAACCATTGGGTTAATGTCTGGATATACAGGGTGATCTAAAAGTCCCGCACAACTTTAAAAATTAATAACTCCGCGAATATTTGCGCTAGAGCAATGCGGAAAACACCATTGTGTTAAGGATGCAATGGATGAATGATGCAATTTATATGGCAAATAATGAAAAATTCGAAATTGATTTTAGTCACAATTTTATTCGCTAGATGGCGCTCTACCAGAATCAGATATTCAGCGGCTAAATTGTTTGATAAATTGAAAAATATTACTGATCGACATGTAGTTTTCCTTTTTGAATACCAGGAAAGACCCTAATAATATCAAATGATAAATTAATAAATCACCATTTCGCCAAAAGTAGAAAAATTGGTTGACGATTTTTAAATACAATTTGAGATATGTAAAATAGGTATATGCAAATTAAAACATTTAGTAAAAAAATTTGATATTTTAGATGCGGTTTGCTGGAATCTTCTCAGCTATTTGAATTTCGAAGATAATAAATTTCAATTTTTGAATTCAACTCTCTCTTAGTATCGATTATATTTATTTTAAAATCATTTGAAAAATATCTATCTCTGATGATTTATTTTACTCTGGAATGCCGTTGTTGTTTTTGTCGTGTCCAATAAAGAGCCTCAGATGTATCCATGCCTCTCTATCACAGCAGCAGCAGCAATGTCCACTATCTTGGGTGTGTAAAACTGCTGCTCTGGGTCTATGTCAATTTTCTGCAAGGCTGAGGGCATGAGAATATGTGGGTAGGTGTTAGTTTCACACCAGGACAGTTGTTGCATGTTCTATAGGTTCTTGTGCCAATTGGATGTATTGTCATTCCTTAATAGTGTTTTGTTCTAAATCTTGTTATAGTTTTGTCATTTTTATCTCAGAGTTTATTTCACATTTTGATACTTTTTTAATTTTTCAAAAATTATCTTGTATTTTGCAAAAGCATTAGCGTCAAATAAGGACAATTGTTATTTCCTTTGGCTCAACTTTCTGGCTTCCTTTGCCAATTCAACTCCCATTTCATTACCCCCGATCCCAGCATGGGCAGGAATCCATTGTAGAATGCAGTTATTCTCCAATGATTCCAGTTGGGTAAGTAACGAGTGTACTTTCTTTGTGATTTTATCCATTACTCAGGATAAGGTCTGATGATCCATCTGTATATTCTGTCAAATAATTTCTCTGATCTCATAAACCAATTGTGTCAAGTCCATTCTTTTTAAGTATGTTTTTGTTCTATTTTTTATTGCAGGGTTTATTCAGGTTGAGATTAATTATTACCTTTGATTGCAATGGGGTAGGAAATATTGGTTCTTCTTGAATTTGATATTTATTATGTTTCATATTTATGCCCTTTCTAATATTGTTGTCGTACTGAAGTGTTGAAGATCTTTTGAATCTTTCTTTTTGTGTCCAGTTTAAATATGTTTAATGGGATATGTGTTCGGTTTCTTTACTTTTTAAGCTATTGGTGAATTTTATTGTTTTTAATTGTCTTCAGCTTTCGAGTAGGTCTAGACCACATTTTCTCTGAATTTTCTCATTGTTGGTGGATGAAACAGCACCAGTGATTATTTTGGCCGCTTTTGCTTGAACACTGTCTAGTCTTCCTTTTAGTTATGAACTTGAGGGAGCCCAGACGGGTGTTGCATATTCCATTATTGGCCTTATTAAGGTGATATATGTTTTTCTGAGAATTTTGGGTTTTGCTCCCCAATTTGTTCCACATAGCCTTCTCAGAATGTTTAGGTTTCTGGTAGCTCTATTTGAGGTGCTAATTCTGTGTTCTGTAAATCGCAATTCCTCATCAAGTATCACACCTAGGTATTTTGGATTTATAATTTTATCAATTATTTGGTTGTTTATGCTTATTTTGGAGTTTAATTTATTCCTTTTTTCCTGTCAGTGGAGTAGACGCATAGGTTTGTTTTTATTGGGTTTATGGTCATTTTGAGTTTCATTGCCCACTTCTCCAGTCCTCTCATTGATGTGTTCAGTATCTTTTCTGATATTTCTATACTGCTACTTGTGTGCCATATGGCTATATCATCTGCATAACAGGCAACTATTGGGTCTTCAGTGAGGCAAGGATGGATGTCGTTAATGTTGAGTCGTAATTAGACGTACAACAACTCAAACTTGACCATGACTCTTTATTTAGCTCTTATTCTTTCCGTTTGGCCAACAACAAATGTCCAATTTATATACCCACATATTCTTACATAATGAGGCTTTATAGAATGCAAATAATCTTCATCTATTTACATACACAACACATATCCCTCCTTAATAATACTCCAGTCGGTCTGGGGGTTTCCTGGCTCTCTGAGGTCTAGCACTGCGGACGGGCACTTACACAGAAGCAGTCCCCGGTCTCGGACCGCAGGAGGCACTTACACAGCAGCAGTCCCCGGTCTAGGAGTGAAAGAGGGTACATGCACAGCAGCAGTCCCCGGTGTAGGAGTGAAAGAGAGCACGTGCACAGCAGCAGTCCCCGATCTAGGAGTGCAAGAGGGCACGTGCACAGCAGCAGTCCCCGATCTAGGAGTGCAAGAGGGCACGTGCACGGCAGCAGTCCCCGGTCTAGGACTGCAGGAGGCACTTGCACAGTAGCAGTCCCCGGTCTAGGACCGCAGGAGGCACTTGCACAGCAGCAGTCCCCGGTGTAGGAGTGAAAGAGAGCACGTGCACAGCAGCAGTCCCCGATCTAGGAGTGCAAGAGGGCACGTGCACAGCAGCAGTCTCCGATCTAAGAGTGCAAGAGGGCACGTGCACGGCAGCAGTCCCCGGTCTAGGAGTGCAAGAGGGCACGTGCACAACAGCAGTCCCCGGTCTAGGAGTGCAAGAGGGCACGTGCACAGCAGCAGTCCCCGATCTAGGAGTGCAAGAGGGCACGTGCACGGCAGCAGTCCCCGGTCTAGGAGTGCAAGAGGGCACGTGCACAGCAGCAGTCCCCGGTCTAGGAGTGCAAGAGGACACCTGCACAGCAGCAGTCCCTGGTCTAGGAATGCAAGATGGCACGTGCACAGCATCAGTCTCTTCTTCGTTTCCTGATGTAATGTCTGGAACCTCCTCTTCACTTTCTTTCTGACTTCCACCTCTGACTCCACTTGTTTCTTTCTCACAGGTCGCAATTGATTTATATGCCTATTATACACGAGGCCCTCGCAACCTATAAGGTAGTGATGGCAGCTCAATAATTACAAAATGGTACCTTTTTTCCATTTAGGTCCAGTTGCATAGTTGCTGAAATAAACCTCGCAACCTGTTGTGAACAGCTCCTGCCTTCCTACGGCCTCATGAAATACCTCTCGCGGATTTCCCATCTTTGGTATTAAATTCGAGAATCTTGATCTTGAACTTCTTTTCATTAGAAGTTCCGCGGGGGATTCCTTTATTAAAATTTGGGGTAATGCTCTATGAGCAAATAAGAATCTTTGTAGATTCGTCTCTAAATCATCCTTCCCATTATTTTTTCTCAAAGAGAGTTTTTAAATCTCTTTCATATCTTTCAGCTAAACCATTTGTACTAGGATTATATGGACTGGTCTTAGTGTGCCGTATAACATTCATTTTGGTAAATTGCTCGAATTCACCGGAGACAAATTGTCTTCCGTTATCTGTAACCAAATATTCGGGCAATCGAAATCTGGCGAATATTTCTCTAAGATGACTTATAATCCTTTTGCTGATAATATCTTTAAGGTTAAAAGTTTCTATCAAATTTGAGTATGCGTCCACAAAAACCAAAAACATTCTTCCCATGAACGGACCCGCTAGATCAAGATGAAGTCGATGCCACGGTATTTCGGGCCAAGTCCATACCGAGATGGTAGCCAGCGGCATTCTTGCCTATTCTTGGTATACTCTACATTCTCTAGTTAACTCCTCGATGTTACTGTCTATGCCTGGCCACCAGAAAATACCGTCTGGCAATTATCTTCATTTTAACAATTCCCATTTCCATTTCATGCAAGTCATTTAAAATTAAAGATCGTAATTTTTGGGGAATTACCACTCTTTCACGCCATTGAAGACAACCAAACTTCAAACTTAATTCCTCTTTGATCTTATAATAAGGAGCTAGTGGATTTTCTCTCGGTACTCTAGTGAATTTCCAGTTGCCTTCTCTAACATTCCTTAATACTATAGATAGTATTTTATCTCAGGACGTTTCATATGCCACCTCCCTAAAAGAGAACGGTACCTCATTCACTTTCCTGAGAAGAAGTACCTGGTCTTCATCAAGAGACTCCCTGACACTCGATTCTAAAGGAAGACGCGACAATGCGTCAACATTTGAAATTATCACTGTTTTTCGAAATTCCACAGTATAATTAAATGCAGCTAATTTTAAGGACCATATTTTAATTTTGGATGCTACGCATATGGGAATTGGTTTCTGAGGTGAAAATATATGAATTAAGGGTCGGTTGTCTGTGATCAATACAAATTTACATCCCAGTAAGTGTTATCTGAATTTCTCAACGCCATAAATTATGCTTGACGCTTCATTTTCTAGTTGAGAGTACCGTTTTTTCCTCTTCAGTTATTGTTCTAGAAGCAAAGGCTATAGGGCATTCTTCCTTTCTATCATTTCAATGACTCAGAATTACGCCTAGTCTATAGCTTGATGCGTCACAAGCCAGAACCAATTCTTTGTTTGCATCGTAATGTGTGACAAACAGACTTATCAGTTAATAATTATTTACATATTTTAAAAAAACATTCAATGATCTTTCTTCCAATTCCATCTACTTTTTTTTAAAAAAGTTGATAGAATGGCGCTAAAATGTTTGCTATATTCTTTATGACTCTAGAATAATAAATTAAGAGTCCTATGAAAGATCCCAATTGCGAAACATTTTTTAGGTTCAGGCGCCTCTATCACTGTTTTAATTTTATTTTCTAAGGGATGCAGTCCATATTTATCAATTTTAAACCCATAATATTCCACCGAATCCCTTTTAAATTCACATTCATCTCTGTTTAACTTTAAACCTTTTTCTAGCAAATTTCTAAACACAAGATCCAACTTTTGTTCATGATCTTCAAAGTATTTTCCTGCAACCAAAATATCATCTATGTAGCAGGCCACACCTGGCAAATCAGCCAATAGACCTTATATAATCCTCTTGTATATTTTTGGTGCTACCGCTACGCCATATGGTAGTATTTTATAAGAAAACAACCCCTTTTTTGTGTTTATATTAACAAATGCTTTGGCTTCTTGCGCTAACCTTATTTCTAAATAAGCCTGTGATAGGTCTCGAGTCGAAAGTACGGTGCTTTTAGATAATTTTTAAAAGATCTCATCGATCGATGGAAGGGGATACCTATCTAATTCTATTGCTTTATTAGCTGTACATCTAAAATCACCAAATATCCTTACACTACCATCCTTTTTTAATACCGGTACTATTGGAGCGACCCAATTTGCATGAACTATAGGTTATAAAATGCCAGTATTCAATAAACGATCAATTTCATTTTCTACTTTGTTTTTTAGAGAGAAAGGTAAACTTCTGGCCTTACAAAACACAGGAGTCACATCCTTTTTTAAATTAAAATTTATTCTAACATCCGTTAGACAGCCCAAATCTTTGTTAAACAAATCTGCATACCTATCCATCAAACTATATTTCTATAAGATTAATTATTCAAATTTTTAATGCTAAACAATCTTGAATAATCAAGTTTTAACTGTTTAAGCCATTTTCTTCCTAATAAAATTACCTGGATTTTTTCATTTACAACTAATAATCTCAAATATTGCTGGCTTCTTTTACAAAAGAATGTTTGACCTATAATCTCTATTGATTTATCACAAAAGGATTTTAATAATAAATTTGTTGGAAATAATTTTTACCTTGCCAATAATGCATTTAAATATCTTTAGGTATTAACGTAACTGGACTGCCTGTATCTATTGTAAAGCACAAAGAATAATCATCTACTGTTAAATTTATTGAGGCATCAGTTTGGCCCTGTACAGAATATATAGAGTCCTCTTGTACAAATTTACATCACCACATTTTTTAACTAGCTTTGCAGACCCTACTTAAATGACCCAGGTTTTTACATTTTAAAACAAGTCTTTGTTCTATGAGGGCAAACAGAGGCCACGTGTGAATGTCTTTCACCACATCTATAACACATTATTTCTCCTCTTTGTCTGAAAGGCCTATGCTGCGCCGTAATATTATTGTACTCACCCTTTTCATCCTTTCCATTCACAGGGGATATCTTGACCACTAATTTATCTTGTAATTCTCTTGTTTTTATCTCCGCCAGTTCGAACGAGATATCACTGCAAAAATGTATCCATGGTGACATTGTCGTCCTCTTGTTGTAGCTTCTTTTGCAGGTTTTCCGACTTGATTCCAGCCACAAAACGGTCCCGCAACATATTTCCCAGCATATCGCCGAAATTAAAATATATTGCTAAATGTTTCAATTCTCCAAGATATTCCGAAATTGATTCTCCTTCCAGTTGAATTCTCTTCAAAAATCTGCATAGCTGTGGAATCACTTTCTTCTTTGGATCCAAAGGCAACTTAATTATTTGAATGATAGTAGCATAGGGTTGAGCTTTCATTAGGCCGGGAAGAAAATGTCGTTTCCCAGCTTCAAAGTTTCATAATCTATTAGCGAGGTAAAAATCGGCACTTTACTCTCCTCCTTCAGATCATTTGACATAAAGGAAGCCTCAAATTATTGTACAAAAAGATCGAAGGTATCCTCCATTGGGCTATAGCACCTAAAAGGTACTATTAACTTTGAACTTGTCATGCTGATCTTTTCTACTTCTTTTTTTCTTGATCCAGATAGTTTCAAAGATTTAGTAGTTATACTTGCGTATATGCCGGTTTCCTCTGCTTTTTACTGGCTCTGTAGATCCCGCATCCTCATTGCCACTTTTTTGTGTCGTAATTAGACGTACATCAGCTCAAACTTGACCATGAATCTTTATTTACCTCTTATTCTTCACGTTTGGCCAACAACAAATGTCCAATTTATATACACATATTTTTTACATAATGAGGCTTTAAATTATGCAGATAATCTTCAAATATTTACATACACAACATTAAATATATATATCGAGAAGAGTAGAGGACTGAGCAAAGGTCCCTGAGGTACACCAGCCCATGTTCTTCGGTCCTTGGAAAATGCTCCATTGACCCGAATCTTTATACTTCTTCCCCTTAAGAAGTCTGCAATCCAGATTAAGGTTTTTCCTCTTACTCCGATGTTGTGCAGCCTTTCAAATAATTTCTCCCTCCACACTCGATCAAAAGCTGAGGTCATATCCAGGAATACCACCGTTGTCTTTGGCAGTTTTCCTGCAAAGAATCTATTATTGATTGACAGAATTAGAAAGGTTGATCAGTTGTACAGTGCCGGGATCTATAGGCAGTTTGGTAGAAGTTTATTTGATTATTGTTAGTGAGCCAGACTATTAGACTAGAGTGGATAATTCATTCTGTTATTTTACAAGGTATGCTGCTAAGAGCAATTGCCGATAGTTCTTGCATTCCTTGGAATCTTTATTTGGTTTAAGTATTAGTACTATAATTGATATTTTCCAATTCTTTGGTAGTTTACCAGTTTGCCATAAAATGTTCAGTATTCGTAGGATTTTATTTTTAGCTTTGTCTTCAAAGTTCATTTGACCAAAGATTAGATCATCTCCTGGTGACCTCTCGGATTTAACTTTTCTATTAATGAGTTTAGCTCAATGCGATGTTGTGATTTAAAGCTGTGATGTCTATTGCGGATTCTGTTGCTGTGGACTTGGATATATAGGTGTTATTTTCGTTATTTAACATGGTAAGGTAGAGGTCGGTTAGCATGTCCTCAATCTGCTGACCTTTGTTATCCTGGACAGGTGATCCCCAAGTCGGACTTTTGGCGTTAAAATCACCGAGTATACCCCGAACGAGGTAGCATTATTGGAGATATCGGTTTTGCTCTTCATTGGAAAATGGGTGCCGTTGCCACGTTAGTCACCTTGGAAACGAACCAGAATTTGTTCAAATATTCCAAGGGTCCAGGGGGGAACGCAGGGAGGTGTGGTCGGCGTTGCGTTATGAGAATAATAAATGCTGTCCTCACATCTTGATTCTTTTTTTTTTTTTTTTCTGTGAACAGTAATTTTTTTGTTTGTCATTTGCTCACATCTTATATTATGTCGTGCAGGCCAAAGTGTTATAACTTCTCGAATAACACTGGTACACACAATTTTACTCCTTATCTTTAGTTTATAGCTTTTCGCTCATTAGAAGAAATAGCATAAGGAATATTATCTTCCCACCCCCCAACTTTAGAAATTTTGCGCAAAAAAATAATACAAAATGATTTTACTACCACGTTTTTCAACGCAAAAGGTCGATTTAAAAATGATTTTTATTTGAGGGGATACATTTTCAAAATTGTGTACAGTATAATAAGCAATGATAACATTTGACAAGCCCATAGGATATTTGGTATAAAGTACGACAAATATATTTTGCCACTCCCCTCTATATTTCATTTGTTGGATCATGACCAATATCCAGTTAAATAGTCATGGGTCGCCAATTAGTCAAGAAACTACACATTCCTTATAGCAAGAAATCCTATTAGTAGTGCCATCATAATTTTTGGTACTATATTAACATTTCAAAAAATATTGTATTGATATCAGAAGTGTTTTTCAAACATTCAATCTATTTCACAAAACTCATTCTATAATATAAATATTTTTTGTTACATGTTTTAATTTGCATATACCTATTTTACATATCTCAGATTGTATTTAAAAATCGTCAACCAATTCTTCTACTTTTGACGAAATGGTATTTATTTAATTTATCATTTGATAATATTAGGGTTCTTCCCTGGTATTCAAAAAGGAAAACTACGTGTCGATCAGTTATATTTTTCAATTTATCAAACTATTTGGCCGCTGAATCTCTGATTGTGGTAGAGCGCCATCTTGCGAATAAAATTGTAACTAAAATCAATTTCGAATTTTTCATTATTTGCCATAAAAAATCCCATTGCATCCTGAACACAATGGTGTTTACCGCATTTCTCTAGCGCAAATATTCGCGGAGTTATTAATTTTTAAAGTTGTGCGGGACTTTTGGATCACCCTGTATATTTTGTTTTCTTTTTACAGGTTCTTTTCTGAGAAATTCCGCAATATCTAGGTGTTCTTAAAGATTTATTTTATACACACACAAAGCCTTTATTAAGACATTAGTCTTATACAGATTCTCCGTACAAGGTGCAATATCAGGAAAAGAGCAGCACAGGAAACCAGTAGTTCCGCAACTATATACAATTATTAGTAATAAGGAAAAGTAAGATTTAATATGAAAAGTCGACCCCTCGATGTTTCATCATCATTCTGAGGTGTAAGAACAATAGCTTCCAAGTACTCATTTCTCCCTCTTTGAACCTACTGCCTTGTAAAAATTATATAGGGCCTGAGCAACTAGTCTGCTTGTTTGGGCACTGGTTAACATCATTTGGATTGACCTAAGTTGGCTGGTGTCTGCCATTGAAAAGAATGTCCTTCTCTCGTCACTAATATCTTGGCATTCATAGATATAATGAGATAGTTCAGTTTCCATATTTTCTTTGCAGAGATCACAAATCTTATCACCCTCTTTGAAAATGTTTGTATGGTTTTCCTTGAAAAACGAATATAGTATTCTCTGTTGTGCGATATAGCGTTTTACTGGGAATGGAAAGTTGCTAAGTAAATAGTTTTTAATTCGGAATGAACTGTGTAAATACTTATAGTGAGGGTATAATTTAGAATTCTCTATTTTTGCCTGGTCACTTTGAATACAGTAATCCCTCGTTATCACGAACTCGGATTATGCGAACTCTCGGTTTGCGCGAACCGTTTCTTTTCCCCCGTTAAATTTCAATGCTTTCCAAAGAGATTTTGCCGGTTAAGACGAAATATTCGCTTATGACGAAATACGAATTAAATTTAGCCCCTAGCAGAACTAATCAATCAGTTAAAACGAATTCTAATATGTTTTTAAAGGCGAGTTATAAGTAAAACAATAAACTATTAAAACAACAAAAACGTCGTTGATATCAAGTATTGGCTCTCTTTGTCTTGTGTGTAAACATTCGTCCTTTGTTTGTTATGATGACTCATTTTCTATGAAACCATCCCCTTGGGGTCGTTCCATGTACTCAATGAGTGGAAAATTCGACTCTATTGTGCCAGTATTGCTGTTTTTCTCGACTGATAAATGTAGGGGTCATGGTGACCCCTGCCAGCCAGCAGCCAAGGAGCGCACGCTTTCACGGAATTTCACAGAATATTATATTATTCTTATTTTTATACAAAACATATATTTAAAAAAGTAGACAAAATAATATTCCTGTATCCGGCGCACTTGTCAAAGAAAAGGCTAAAGAAATAAGTGTCTCATTGGGTGTGGAAAAAACAGCTGATTCGTTTTCACTTCCAGAAACAATGCTTGATGAGCCTGAAGAATGGACCAAACTCCTTTCAGCTACAAACCCAGCTGAGACTTTGACTTTCCTGGAGTATGTTGCCCTGGATGAAGGGTTGGAAATTTGCGGTTCACCCGAATTAGAAGAAAAGAAGAAAGAAGAAGAAGAAACAGAAGACGATGAGGTGAAAGAAGAGATAATGATGCCTACTAGAGGGGAAGTAATCGCGGCCCTCGAAACCCTCCAGAAGCTGTCCAAAACCTCTGCGAATATTGATGTTCATTTTGAAGATGACCTGGATAAAATAATAAGGGAGTGTCTGAAACAGTGCCTAATCAAATACCACCAAAAAACTATAACAGACTTTCTGAAGCCTGCAGAGAAAACCCAGATATAGGATACTCTATGCATACTGCATATGCTGCATACACATAAACATTGTATATACCAAGTATATTATGTAAGTTGTTTCTTTTGTTGTTATTTTTTATTTGTGTTTTAAAATAAACTTATATTCTCATGTACTAGAGCGCCATCTGTTATCAAATTATAAAACTATTTTAGAGGCGTAATATTCTTTTAAAAATAATATAATTTCTACTGTCCTTACTGCGATGAAAAAAAATGCCAGGACCTCCCTTTAATTTTTCCATCGCAGTAAGGACAGTAGAAATTATTTTATTTTTAAAAGAATATTACGCCTCTAAAATAGTTTTATAATTATATTCTCATGTTATTGCCTTACATTGTGATTATATTATCCATATTGTATTTTAAAATAAAATACTATATGTGCATACATATACATAATTGTTGTTCCTTAAAATTATTATATATTTTCATTAATATTGTTTTCAAATAAATGTATTCGTTATTCCTCAGAAATGTAGTTTTCTTACTCATCAGTAGTACATAAGTACAACCCCCGGATACCACGAATTCAATTCGTCTAATACGAATTCGGTTTATACGAATTCGGTATATATTCTTTTAAGACGAAAAGGGTACTTCGTTCCCCCGTTGAGTTCGTCTTAACGAGGGATTACTGTAGATTGTTCTATTGCAATTTTAGTTATTAAAGGTATTTCTTGCCGGATAATCCTTGCATCGTTGCAGTTAATTAACCAAGAAAATCCTGTTGAGTTGAGTATGTTGGCCAAACTTTCCGCAAGTCCAATATATATATTTCTATTTCTTGATATCTCATATAGTTGAGCTAAGCATATATGGGGGAGTCGGCTGCCGTTCATTTTTAGAATTCTAAGCCAGAACCCGAGTGTAAGTTTCAGCACCGTAACTCCCAGTGACGTTCTTCCGCACTCAATACGTAGAATAAAACCAGGAGTATATCTGGGTAAATTTAGAAGTCTCCGTAAGAAATTGTCTTGTACCCTGTCAACCAAGTGATTTATTTTATAATGATTTTTTTTTTATTTTAAAGCGTTTATAATCTGAAGATAAATTCATTCTAATTATATACACCCAGTTCGATAAAATAATCCCTTGATTCAATATTAAAGTAGAAGCATAAGGCCTCCAAGGAAAAGTTTCTTCTAAAACTACTTTTAATTGACAAATATTTTTAGATTTCGCGCACAAAAATCCTACGACAGAAAATATTTTACATCTTCTTTTCTATCTCGACTCAATTATATTAGGGTATCAAGCTTGTAAAGCTTGAGATCATGACTGGGTGAAGTAGAATGCGTCTGCCTTTGTCATTAAGACTGGGAGCACTACTCAGTGGTAGGCCGACTTAGCTCCAAAAGAAATGGTCGCCTCTGACATGAGGAACAGACGCCATGTGCAGCCGCCCCAAACATAATATATACAGTTATCAGCGTCATAATCAAGCAACAATTCTTAATCAATTCTGTCACCGTTTGCTTTGTGAGTGGAATAAATACCCAAATATGGCCATTTCTCATAACCATCGGTGGTTCAGTGGTAGAATGCTCGCCTGCCACGCGGGCGGCCCGGGTTAGATTCCCGGCCGATGCATTTTTTTTTTTTTTTTACAATTTTTAAAACTCATTTATATATTATACAAGAATGACATCCACGGCGCCAATTTATAATTGTAACGAATCGTATTTGAATAAAAGCATTTAATCGGGTAAAACCAGGGCGTTGCCCGGGTCATTCGGCTAGTGGAGTATAAGCGCTGCTCATCCTGTATCCCTAGATCAAGAACCCTTACAGAGTACTATCAGCCGGGCCAGCTGAGCCCAGGTTTTTTAGTGAGCTTGTTACTGCTCCCCCTCCTCCTTTTTCATCCGGGTTTGGGACCGGCAAAGGTGAAGTTAATATTATACATTAAATCGTCAATAAAGTTAGAGTTGAACTAAAATGAAATGCATTGGGTGTTTACAATTATTTGAATGTACATGGGCTTCCACTGCGCGTATATAGTCAGCTAGAAGTTATACTACTAGTGGCTCCTGTTGTAGAGCTTGTTAACCCGAAGGCTATAGGTAAAACTATATTGTACAAAATATTTAGCCCTGGATTCTTCTAGATTTAAAATAAAAATTGAATTTGTGCGTATTTACGAAAATTGGGCCTTAACTACCTATTTCTCTAAATATTGTAGCAAAGTATTTATTGATTTTATTATTTTAATTAACAGAGTATATATATTTTTTATGTTTATATTTTGCTACTCAGTAAACTTCCCTCATTGCTTATCTTTTGTTTATAATTCATAGTTTGTACTTGCCTTAAATAAATTTTTGTCATCCTGAAGTTTGTCTTCCCTAATTTTCCACGTGGCATTTTGGTGGAGATGCTGGGTAAGTTAGGAAAAACAAACTGAAGATCACCGATAAGACTTTGAAGCCAAGGGTGCTGTGATCTACATTTTCCGAGACTGGCTCCAGGATTCCACCGCCGTGTCAAGGCCAAGATTCCTTCCAAGATGACGATGTCCCTATAGACGATACGACGAAAAAGAAGTTCTTTACGCCGCAAGAAAAAGGACGCAAAGGTACTAGGGACAAAGTTCCAAGACTTCGATGGAATCCTTGGCAGAAGCACGTCAGAGCCATTTCAGTAACTACTAAATTTGCAAGCTGTAGGTCACAGCTTCCACGGGTAAGGAGCTATGTAACAAAGTATTTATTATTTTATTATTTTTATTAACAGAGCATCATTTTTTATGTTTATGATTTGCTACTCTGTAAACTTCCCTCATTGCTTATTTTTTGTTTATCATTCATAGTTTGTACTTGCCTTAAATAAATTGCTGTCATCCTGAAGTTTGTCGTCCCTAATTTTCCACATGGGAATAAAATTGAGCTATTTGGACCTTATTTCTTATGGTTAAGATACAGCCTGCATCACGCCTTTACAGAAGTGGGCTTTTTCAAGAATCGAGAAGACATTGACGTATTTTTAAATAGAAAAAAAAGGCGTCAAATTTGAGATAGGATCCCGGATCGTGGTTAGAAAAATAGAGAGTTTGTGAAATTCCTCAAACAACCTCTACGCAATGTTCTGATGTAAGAGAACTTAATTTTGGCACTTGCAAGCGACGAGCCAATATCGGAGGTACTTGACGTCCTGACTAGAGATATTAAACCTAATAATTGAAGGGAAGGACCATCGTAATAAATATTAGAAGTAGAAAATGTTATTCCAGGACTGTTCATTTTCTGGTTTCATTACGGGGGTTGGTGGAAGGATGGTCTAATCTAGGGGTCGGCAAACCTTTGAGTCGGAGGAGCCAAAAATTAGAATTTACAAAATGTCAAAGTTTTTAAAGACCCACCAAATTTATCTTGCCAAAAATAAGTAGTACTCACATAAATTATTGCGATTTCACCGCCACTCTGTGTTGTGACGACGATCTAAGTTCTATAGAGGTAGTCACTCACCTCTATTCTTGGTCGGCGGGGTTGAAGGTTCAAAGTTGTGGCGTCGCTGCTTATAACACTTTTAAAAATATACGACGAAAACAGGAGGGAAAATTATATTTATTACAATTTAAGAAAATAAGTAAAGTATTATTTAATTAATTATATATTTAAATATTTACACTAAAAGAATCGGAGATCAGGGCAAATTCTAGCGTTCGAAAGTTGTTTACAAGTTCTTCTGTTATTGTTTTCTCATTTTAGCCGCTACATCCCCGTAGCCGCTTCCGCCGGCCTCCCATTGGCTGCTTCGGACGTCTTCTTTTCCAACATTTCTCCCACCTTTGAGTTGGCGTCTCGACGACTCAAACATGGAAAGGAAAAGTTCAGTAGATCCAATCGGTTGGGTCTCTTGATGGGCCGTCCGTAACTTGACACAACATTCGGGGTATCAATGTGATGTTGCTCTTGTTGTGAAGTCAAAGGGTCCTCTTCAGTTGTCAATCGAACTTCTTGTGTGGGAGATCGCTCCGTTAGAGGGTCTCGACATCTTATCTCGGGCGTTATCTCTAAATTGTTGAGTTTTTGAATAGGTCGTATTTTATCACCTGATGAAGTTTTCACTTTCGCAACCCTCACGAGTCCGTCTTTTCCTGGATAGAGTTAGATTATTCTGGCTAACGGCCAGTGCAGTCTCTTTAAACTCTCTTGTCCAATGAGTACCATGTCTCCCACCTTGAATGGTATGGTAGTCTTCAGGCGTCTCGTTTCTTGTCTCAGGAATCCAAAATATTCGATACGAAATCGTTCTCTAAGATCTTCTCGTACACGTTTGATATATTGATATTTGCGGGAGAGGGTCTGGTTATCAATCAAGTCCAGGTCTGGAACTCCAACCTCTCTGACCTCATGTAAGAACAACGAAGGTGTCAATGGAGCGAGATCCTCACTTTCTTCAGTTAGGTAGGTCAGTGGGCGTGTGTTCATCAAGCTTTCGACGTCACACATTACCGTGGAAAGTTCTTCATATCCCAAGGAGGTTTGACCGAGAATCCTAAAGAGCAATTGTTTCATCATTCCAATCAAACGCTCCCACCATCCACCCCACCAAGGAGCACCAGGCGGTATGAATTTCCAGGTGATGTTTTTCAATGTGGGATCACATTTTAATCTCGAAAAATCAATCTTCTTTAAAGCATTAGCCATACCTTTGAAATTAGTCCCATTATCCGAATACACAATCAATGGTCGGCCTCTTCGAGCAATAAATCGGCGGAAAGCTTGGAGGAAGGCTTCCATAGACAAAGATGTCACAAGTTCCAGATGAACTCCTCTATACACTGCACATGTGAAGATGACAATCCATGCTTTCTTCTTATTCTTTAAGATAAGATGTCCAGTTAGATCAACTCCTACTATTTCGAAAACTGCAGCATCTCGTACTCTGTCTTCTGGTAATGATGTTGACTCGACGGTAGCTGGTGTCGCGGTGAATCGTTTACAGCGAATGCATTGATTGATGATCTTCTTGACGGTTTTCCTGGATCTTAGTATCCAATAATTTTCTCTCAGAATACCGAGGAGAGTTTGTAGACCGGCGTGCCCGTGGGTTTCATGGTTCCACCTGATGAGCAAAGAAACCAAAAAGTGATCTGAGGGCAATAAAATGGGCATTCTAAAATTAGCGAAATCTTCTCTTCTGCAAATTTTAGTTTTTATTCTCAAAATCCCTGAAGAGTCTACTAGCAACTTAAAGCCTTGTAGTTTCTTATCTTCATGCCCTGAAAACGATTCTCTCTGGATAAGTCTTATCAGTATTATTTCTGACTTAGTGATTTCCTCTTTACTGAGATCTTCTGAAATTATCTTTCTTCTATCAATCTTGGCGTTGTTGAAGAATCTGTATATCCAGGCGGTGATTCGTACTATTCTCAAAAATGGGAATAACGTCCAAATAAATTTTCATTTTCTCTGGTCGTACACAAGGTGTTCAGGATGGTCTTGCGCCTTTCAGAATAAACAATCTCCAAATCAGGGATAATGGTTGATTTGGGCCACTCTTCTTGGGATACCTATAACCATGCAGGTCCCTCCCACCATCTTGTCTCCTTAAGTGATTCTGCTGAACATCCCCGAGATGGGAGGTCTGCCGGGTTTAATCGGCCTGGTATGTGGCGCCAAGATTCGGGGGAGCTAAGATTATGAATTTCCTTAACACGGTTCATCACAAAGGCTGCCCAGTTGTCTTCCCTTTGGATCCAACAGAGAGCATTGGTCGAATCGGTCCAATAAAATCTTGGAATTTCCTCAAATTCCAGATCTTGTATAACGTTAGCTGCCAAACTAGCTCCAATCAGACAAGCCAAAAGCTCCAATCTTGGGATGGTGAGTTTCTTCAGTGGAGCTACTCGTGTTCGAGCCTGTATCAATTGGATGTCTACTCTATCTTCCTTTTCAATGCGGAGGAAAATACAGGTTGCATAGGCAAACTGACTGGGGTCGCAAAAGATGTGGAGAGTGGTTTTCTCTACATAGGAGTCCTTAAAACAAAGCCATCTAGGAATTTCTATGTTAGGCAAGTGTTTCAGTTTGCTAAACCACTTCCAAAATCTTTGTACTAAACATCCAGGTAGGACTTCGTCCCATGTCAACTTTTGTATCCAAGTTTCCTGTAATATCAGCTTGGGAATTAAAGTCACAGGACAAGCAACTCCTAATGGATCAAATATCTTGCTCGCTATTGAACGTACTTTTCTCTTGGTGGTTGGTCCAATTAATTCAAAATCTTCCAAACCAATTGTCAGTGTGTCTCTACCAGTATTCCATGTTATTCCTAAAATATTCACTTCTTTATTCAGTTGGTTCATAAGAGAAAAGTCTGTAACGTTACTTACCCAATCTCGGAGATTGAAACAAGCTGTAGAGAGCAGTTCAGTAGATTCACGAATTTCTCCGTTTCTTCAACATTCTGAAAACTGGATAAACAATTGTCAACATAAAAGGATGATTTCAACTGTTCAGCTGTGATTTTTAAATGTTCAGGAGCCTTATCTAAGTGGAGAGATAAGGTAGCCTTTAAAAGATACGGACTAGTGGTAATTCCAAAAACAACCCTTTTATGTCGATACGTGATCAATCTTCCGTCTTCTGTGTGCCACAGGAATCGTAAATAATCTCGGTCTTCTTCTTTTATTCCAATTTGTAAAAATGCTTTCTCAATATCGGAAGAGACACCAACTTCATATTTCCGGAATTTATTTAAAAGTCTTGGTATAATTTCTATCAAATTGGGTCTCTCTCTCCCTTATCCAGACAGTCATTCAGGGAAAGTTTACCTCTCTTCCGGGCCGACGCATTGAATACTGGCCGTATTCTAGAAGTGTGACTGTTCCTTTTATACACTGGTCGATGTGGCAGGTAGTGTACACCATCTAGTTTATCCTCTCTGGCATACTCGATTATCCCCTGTTTCATCCATTCTTCAAAGATTTGTCCATACTCATTCAAGTCTCCAACTTCTTCAAGTTTTCTTCTTACAGAACTTAGTTGGTTTTCGGCTAGGTCTTTATTCGAAGGAATCCTTTCCTTGTCTTGCACCCAGGGTAGAGCTACCTCATAGCGCCCCTCGATATCTCGCGTCGTGGTGTGGGCGAAATGTTCCTCCATTTCAGCTTGTAATGACTGAGTCTTCTTCTCAACCTCCGCGTCAGAGACTCCAATTGCATCTAATTTCCACAAGTTTTCTAGATCCAAAGATAGAAGTGTGGTCACGCAAGGGGAGCTGATGTCATCTCTCACCTCCGTTGGAGGAATCTTTCCCATCACAGTCCATCCTAGTTTGGTACGGATTGCCACCAGTCCAGATGAGATCCTTCTCTGATCATCAGTTAGCAATCTCCCGGCGATGTCCGCGCCTATAAGGACTTCTATACGGTCTCTCATCAAATCAGACACGTCGAGTTCTTCACTCCCTTCTAAAAATGATCTGGGACACACCGGAGGTATGCTTCCACAGATAAGGGGTTGACCTAGTGCTTCAAACTCAGAGCGATAGGAATTATTGATGTCAGATAAATGAATGGTATAGACCTCATGTTCAACTACGTCGGTACTCGATCCTCCAAACAAGGAATGCCGGAAGAACTCTCTCCTAGATTGTTCGTATTCCATTTCCATTGCTGAGCTATGTAAAATATACGATCTTTGGGATCCGGTGTCTATTATAGCCCGTGCCGTCTTCTCCGTTCTGTTCCCTTTGAGGGTCACTCTCAAAGTAGGTAACAAGACGTCTGGGGAGGTTGATAAGTTGGCGAGAGTTTCATCTTGCACCGTTGGAGACTTGGAAGATCCACCTCTATCTAAAATCAGTTTTGTGCACATGACATCCAGGTGGGAAGACATGTTGCAGATCGAACAACGGACTACATTTCTGCAAAATTTACTTAAATGAGAAGGCCGAAGACATTTATAACAAACGCCTTTTTTCTTCATGAGTGATCTCTTTTCGTTTAAACTAATATTAGCTGCAAAGTCACACTTAGGGCTTCCATGGTTGTCTTTACCACAAAATACACATTCATTCGATTTGTGAACTGAATTCAAAAGTTCTGAAGCTGTCGCAATTGGGTTTTCATTGTAGAATCTTGTCTTTGGATGTTTGTTTACCAAATTAGGTTTAGAAGTTGATTCATTCCCGGTACCGATTTCGTTTCTAAAACTCTTCTCCCGTGCAGTTAATTGTCTTTCCAGAAAGGTAATCAAGTCATTAATTACGTAACCTGTCGGGAGTTCTTTGTTCAATTCCAAATTAAGGTCTGCAGGTAGAAGCTTTATTATTATCGGGCACAACAGTTGTCCGTAAACATCAATGGACACGTTTAGTGACTCGAGACTTCTTATATGAACAGAAAGGTTGTCAAAAGGTTCGCGGAAGGTTCTTACATCGCTTGACGTTTTGAGTGGTCTCATTGACAACAAATTGTTCATATGTCGGCTAATCAAAATGTCTTCTCGCCCAAATCTGTCTTTAAGCAATTTTATAGCTTTCTCATAATTGTCCGCAGATAAAGCGAAACCTTCGACTGTGTTTAGTGCAGTTCCGCCGAGATGTGACTTCAGATAGTTAAATTTATCGATCGGGTTCAGTGAGTTGTTCTGGTGTATAGCTGCATCAAAAGAATTCCAGAACGTCAGCCATTCACTAAAGTTTCCATAAAATTTCGATATCATCAATTTCGGAAGTTTCACAGTCGTGCAGGAAGGTACATAATGTCTCATTTCATTTTCATCTATTCGTGAGTTCGAATTCGGTATATTTTCGCCATGAAAATCTGATTGGCGAATCTTTTTATTTGCCCTAAATCTCCAAGTAATATATTTCTCTCGATATTCCTCTACGCCCTGTAATTCCTTCTCTAAATCGTCAGTTTCAAGAAGCGTTTCTATTTCGTGATCCACTAATTTAAGATCGTTAAATGATTCATTCAATTGTTCTAATGATTCTTCAAGTTCAATTCTCATTAGCGTGTCAAGTCCACTTTCAATCTTATTGCATGTTTTCGTTAAATATGATCTGTTAACAGCACGCTTCTTTTTTAAACGTAGAATTAATTCTTCCGCCATCTTGTAAACAAAGCAGCGAGTAGGGTTAGCTAGCGAGTTCCAAAATGGTCAGCTTAAAATGATTTTTTTTTTCAGAAATTTATCTTCAACAGTCCCGGCTGGGATGCCAAAAATATTGCGATTTCACCGCAACTCTGTGTTGCGACGACGATCTAAGTTCTATAGAGGTAGTCACTCACCTCTATTCTTGGTCGGCGGGGTTGAAGGTTCAAAGTTGTGGCGTCGCTGCTTATAACACTTTTAAAAATATACGACGAAAACAGGAGGGAAAATTATATTTATTACAATTTAAGAAAATAAGTAAAGTATTATTTAATTAATTATATATTTAAATATTTACACTAAAAGAATCGGAGATCAGGGCAAATTCTAGCGTTCGAAAGTTGTTTACAAGTTCTTCTGTTATTGTTTTCTCATTTTAGCCGCTGCATCCCCGTAGCCGCTTCCGCCGGCCTCCCATTGGCTGCTTCGAACGTCTTCTTTTCCAACATAAATAATATTTTCCTATGGAACTACATTTATATAAAGTGTCGCAGCTTCACATACAAAGAGCCGCATGTGACTCGCGAGTCGCAGTTTGCCGACCCTTGGTCTAAACCGTTGGATTTCGATCGATACGACCTGGGTTCGATTCCCCCATTGGACACTTTTTTCTACATATAAAATGAAAGGATTTAAAAGCACGAATGTTTCTTTTATACATAAGACAAACTTCTACTGTCCTTACTGCGATGAAAAAATATATTGGGAGGGCTTGGCACATCAGTGGTGAACCCTCCCAGCGGTTTCGCCAATTTAATCCACCAGACCGCTTCTAAGAGCTCTAATACTTTATTGGACGATTGAAGTTTGTCTTATGTATAAAAGAAACATTCGCGCTTTTAAATCCTTTCATTTTATATGTATAGATGGCGCGTTATTGCTTTGTGTTAACACTTTTTTCTGATTAAATAAATGCTCCATGGCCTCCGAATCTTTCAAAAGTCCAACCCCACCAGCGAATGCAAGTAACACAATGGGGCTCTGGCACATTTGTAAGTGCAAAACCGAACTACTTCTCACATGTGTAGACATGTGGTGCACTTATAGTAAAAGCAGTCGCCTAATTCTACCACCATGATTATCATGGCCTGTACCACGTGTGCCCAGCAATGGCCGCAGTCTTGCGGAAAATTGACAGAGACTCAGAACAACTGCTTTGCACACCCAAGATAGTGGACATTTCTGTTGCTGTGATAGAGATGCATGGAGACATCTGAGGTTCTTCATTGGACATGACAACAACAACCAAAAATTGACATAGACCCAGAGCAGCAGCTTTACACACCCAAGAAAGATAACATTGCGACTGCTGTGATAGAGATGCATGGAGACATCTGAGGCTCTTCATTGGACATGACAACAACAACAACCACGTGTACTAGATAAGGGCAAAAAAAGGTGTGTTTATTTTTTCGCTCATAAACGAAAAATGTTTAAACATTTTTTCAATATTTGTAAAACCCGAGAGCTTTAGAATATATAATAAAAGCAAGAAATACATCCTCAGAGAGAGAAGCCGTTTTGTGTATCATATCATAAATATCATAATTCAACAACAACAACAAAAAGCTTTATTAAGATAATTTAGTCTTACACGGATTCTCCAAGCGCATAAATGTAGGGTACATACAAGAATAAATATCATAATTCCAAAAAGAAAATAGAAATTCAAATTAATTTCACTTTTTAAAAAATTTAAATATAATAATTTATATATCTAAAACTAATTTACCCTTTGAACCATTAAACGACTTTTTACTATTGAAAGTTTATATAGGTGTAACATCCCACTTCGAATGAAACGAAATTTGTTTAATGTATATATATATATATCTTATATTTTACAAGAACAAGAGCTAAATTGATCAAGCGCCAATCTTCCTAATTGGGATAAGGAAATAAATTTTCAACACTAGAGGAAAAGCTGTATATCATGAAATCAGGTAAACCTTATTATATGCATATGCTATTAACATATATTTGTAAATAAATAGGTAACCTATTTACTCCTATAATTAAGATATTCTATGGTTATGAATTCACACACATTCCACTTTATTAAGACCACCGGTCTTATACAGATTCACCACAAGAAGGTAACATAGATGGAGCTCCTATACTCTAAGTAGCACAGAGCCCAACAGCCTCCAGGTCCGACGTATGTCCAGTTAGTTATGAATTCATTTTTTCCGCCTTAAAATTTTAATCTTCCAATTCAGTTGTGATATTTAACGAATAACTTACCATATCTTTCTGAAAATGTTTATGTACATTTGAAATTCAAGACTCTTCAGATATATATATATATATATATATATATGTTATGAATATTTTTTTGTTGTTAGATAAAGGGTTGATAAGACAAAGAATCGATAAGATAAAGGGTTGAGGTGCAGTCGTGATAAAAGAAATATAATTATTTACCGTCAAGTAGCTTTTATTTTCAATTACTTGAGGAAATATTACACATTAGTTAGTTTCACATTATATAGAATTTATAAGTTAATCCTATATTAGTGATTTAGAAAGATTGATTGGTTAACTACGCATATTTTCAACAAAACTATATAACTAAACTGAAAGTCTTTTTAAAAACGATGATAACAAATATAAAAATATCAATGAATAAAATAAAATATATATATTTTAAAATATTGAAATATTTGAGTTTTTAGATTATATAATATATATATATAATCTAAATAGAAAAATATTCTATAATTTAAAAATTATATATTTTATTTTCATTCATTGATAATTCTACTTGTTTTTTTACTATAGTTTTAGAATACGCCGACTTCTTTTAATACTTGTTGTAAATATGTAGTTATCTAACCTATTTTTGAAATTCGCTAATATAGAATTCATTTCATAAATTCTATATAACTGTGAAAAATGTCTTATTGTAATTTTCTTCAAGTGATTTAAAATAAAAACTACTTGATAGAAATAATTATACTTCTGCTTTTCTTTCAAGATGACACGACTGAAAACGATACCATTAAGTACTAATGTACTCAAAATAATCAGCAATTAATCTCTATCTCAAAATAATATTTATTATAACATATATATATTTTAGTATCCCAAGAGGTTTGGTGTCTTGAATGAAGATTACATCCACTTTGTCATCCAGCAGTAGGAATTTAGTCAACTTCTGTCTACTAACCAAGTGTACCATTTAAATCACATTGAAGAATCCCAACATTGATGTTTGGGGTGACAGCATATTTGTCAACCTTGATGTCATCTCTGGAACATAGGTCGTGTTGGCTTCCCCAGACGCTGTAAGCATTTATATCAATATTTAGTCCATAAGTCTCCATGGTGGGTAAAAAGAGCTGGTGTCATTGGCTGACTAGCCACCACATGACAGTCAAACTTTATCCCCCAATCTTTAGATATTAAAACTAACTAATACAGATAATTTACAGTCATACAATGATGATGATTATTGTATTAAATGATTATCTTTCATCACTATTTCTATAACTAATATTAATAATACAAATATTTATATCATTCCAAAATATACATAAACATTAACTTTTGTTAAAGCAATACTCATAATAAAATGTTACTCATGGAAAACACTGCCAAAGACAGGTCATTCGGGGGGGCTAGTTGAGCCTATAAAACAAATATAATTTGTAGATTAAATCTCAACGGTTATAGGATTGAATATTTCTATAGACAACAATAATGAAATTTCATTGTTGAGGCTCCATAGAAAAGTTATATATCTCCAGAATTTAGGTCCTGGTTCTACGTAGCTTAACTTGAACATATGGCCCCTATTCGAATAGGATCTAATAAGATATGGAAGAAGCAATTCTGGAAAGCTTGATTACTTTTCAAGCAAGATATTTGAAGTGAAATCTTAAAATTTAGAAAGAGATAAGAGAGAAAAAGATATATATACTCATCAACAAAACTTAAGAAATTGGAAAGTATTTAATATCGCCATCATCTGTTTTTTATTCATTTTATTTATTTCTGAAGAAGACAAAATTAATTTTGTTCACTCTTGGTTATCTCGTTTGTCTTCAATAAAGGTCAGTATGTATCCCATCCTCGTCGCCAGTTGTTTTGTGTTTATTATTAAAGTTTAAAACACATTTAAAATTCATATATTTTATTCAATGAAGATCAAAATTACATAAACTAACAATTAATTATATATGATCACAATCAATTATATATCATAACTGCATAACATTAAGCCATCTATTTTCAGTTTTGTTTTTGTCACCGGTCCAATATTTTTATTTTCACAGACTAAATTATGTGATTAATATATAAATTAAAAATATGCAAAACAAATAAACAACTATATCCATCAATATCTCTCAGAGTTATTGTTTGAATCCCGTTATACATGTTAAAAGGTACAACTTTCTCAAGTTTTGTCCATGAATGTACACGCAAATACCTAATAGAAGTAAAAGGACAAATTTCAATGTTCTTTTTTATTGAATATTAGGCGAGCTTTGTAGCTTTAATTCTTAATTAGGCTTACTGTATAAGAAATTCATAATACTTCAAAGATAACAATGCTAATTAACACATTTACAAATTATGAAATTATTTTGAGATATTATAATTTGTAAATTTATTAATTAGCAGTGATATTTTAAAAAAGCAGTTATTTACTGATTCTGTAAACCCGTGGAAGCGTTAACAAAAGAAGGTTTGACTACTATCAAACGAAGAGGTACGTTATAATTTGTCTTTTTATTATAGCTAAGCATAATATTGAATGAAAAGTTTGCTTAATGATAAATATCGAATTTTATAGCCAAATAGTGCTCTTTTTTACTAGATTATTCATAAATGCTTTTAAAATTCTGTTTTAACAGATTCTATAATAAAAAATATAAGCATACTTCTTAAAATGCGTGCTAAATGAAAAATAATTGGAAGAGAAAACCTCAATCTTTGTAGTGTACAAAGAGGTACTAAGCTAGGATAAGTTGTGATAAATGAGCAAAATATTTAATTAAAGTTATTATGCATGCACTCCAGGTGTAAGATAATTTATCGAGGTGTATTTTATACCAAGAGATTAGTTTCATAGGTTATTGATTACTTAATAATCTATAAATGTGTGTTTGGTGTCTTAAGTTTTTATGTAACACTCTATCTTCACTCTCTTAGTTTGTTATATTATATTCAAATATTGATATGACCTTTTTATTATCAACACCTGACTCTGGAATAATTAAAAATCAACGAGAATAGTTGATAATTATTTCGATAGATGGCGCAAGCCATCAGCAACTTTCAGTTGCACGATAAGGAGATGCCTTTTTCTTAATTTATGCTCCTTATCCTAGTACAATATTACATTTGTACTATTTTTTCACACACATATATATATACTAGCAGGGTGACCCGGGGTACGCCCGGGATTTACCCGAGTGCTTATCTGCCCTAGTGAATATATATTTGGTTAGATCATTCCTCGGGCATTGCTCATCGAGCGAGCGTCTATAAATATTTCAATTTAATTTTTCAAACGACCTTTTTGAAAAGGGTTTTTAACTATATATATATTTGAAACATGGAAATTATAATACTTTAAATAAATAAAAATAGGGTGAACACAAATAAAACATACCAAATATTTCGAATTAGAGCAGTTATTTTAAACGGCGAATTAGATCAGTTATATCTAAAAATGAAAATATATAAATCTTCAAATCGAGCGAGCGTCTATAAATATTTAGATTTAGATCAAGTATTCTGAACGTATGTGTTATTAAGCAAACTGTTATTAATAAAATATTGAGAAGATTTAGATTTTAAACGTATTTATAACCTTTTAGTACTTGATAGAGGGCGTTGTTCGTGAGCTAAGTAGAATAATTTGAATATATAGTTTTAATAATTGATTTATATATTTTTTAAAATAGCCTATCGTCATGCCCGTTATTTTTTACTTATGTAGGGAAATTTAGGTACTGTAAAAAAAAAACTTTGCTTCAATAATATATAAAAAAAAAAAAACACCCAGGCCAAGTTTCGAACCAAGGTTGTGGAAATACGAAGCCGTACACCTAACCATTAAGCTACGCTTTGCATTATAAATATGCGCATGTAAAGCTATTTCAGGCCTTACATATTTCTAACGACCTTTTTGAAATAGGTTTTTGAAACATGGAAATTATAATACTTCAAATAAATAGAAATAGGTGAACACAAATAAAACATACCAAATATTTCGAATTAGAGCAGTTATTTTAAACGGCGAATTAGATCAGTTATATCTAAAAATGAAAATATATAAATCTTCAAATCGAGCGAGCGTCTATAAATATTTAGATTTAGATCAAGTATTCTAAACGTATGTGTTATTAAGTGAACTATTATTCATAAAATATTGAGAAGATTTAGATGTTAAACGTATTTATAACCTTTTAGTACTTGATAGAGGGCGTTGTTCGTGAGCTAAGTAGAATAATTTGAATATATAGTTTTAATAATTGATTTATATATTTTTTAAAATAGCCTATCGTCATGCCCGTTATTTTTTACCTATGTATGGAAAATTTGGTTTGAATTAGTGAACTACTGCGAATTTGTATACAGGTCATACAAACCAACAGACCAACAGACAAACATTCATTTATATATATATATATATATATATATATGTTATATAAAGGTACTATTTTAAAATTATATTTCATCGATTCAAATACTCTGTTTAAATAGACCGCCAGAGGTCGCGCTTTCTCTATGAATACTCATTGTTGTTGTTCCCCGTTGGTCGGCTCAAAACATTTGTACATTATGTAAATAAGCTTTTATTTTTTTTTTTTTATTCTTACGCCTTAAGCCAGGCAGTACTTTAATCAAATTATGTTCTTATATATTACTTTAGCTCAAATAAAGAAATCTCTGATCAAAACCATATTTATTATTATTCTTTCAATATTTATGTCACGACTGCTCAACAAATATCTCTATTCTCAAAATAATCAGCATCAAGAATTAATTCTATATAACTAATTATCAAAAATTAAACAGAAAAATATTTTTTTCTATTATAAGATATATATATATATATATTAAAAATAAAGAAGGCATTTCTTGACCACGAGCACATGTGCTTTTTTCCTATTGTTTTTTCATATACATATATATATATGTCATAATTTGTATATAATTAAATGCAACCCCGACCCACTATGTATGTATCATGTATGATTTTCAAAGACTTAATAAAGAACAAGGTAACTGGAGGAAAGAAAGTAACAAAAGATATAGGAAGTAAGACTAAAGCTGGCACGACTATTTTGGCACCCCTGTGTCAACATTGCAGGGGCAGAGACCGGGCGTCTCTAGTGACCGCAGAAGTTATTTTAGCCAAGATTCACTCAATACTTCCTGACAAACAGGACGTGTCGAGTGACCAGAAGTTATAAAAGTTTGAGAGACATCCAGTACTTCCGGCAAAAACAGGACGTGTCTAATATCCTTCGAAGCTATAAGCGTCAAGCCACCAAACACTTCCTGACGAAATCGGATATACCAGGCAGGGCACAGCTTTCATCAAGGGAAGCCGCCGGCCTATCAGAAGATAGCACCTTAAGTAGGTCAACCAATAGAAAAAGATCATGTGAGATCTCTCAACCAATCAGAGAGAAACTGACTCGTGGTGTTAAATCGAAAGACAAGAATAGTTAGTTAGGTTTTCGCTCTCATAGGAACAACACCTGCAGTAGCGACTTGGCTCCCACCGAGTTCGGATCAGCCTTCGACTTGCTCCCACCAAGGTAACATCTGTTCTAGAGATCTCTCTCTCAGCTCAGCTCATAGCTATGTCAATCACCGCCATGTGATCAGATAAGGAACAATCAAACCCGCTCCTTCTCAAACCTTCTTCCCTCCAATCCAGTTGCCTTTTTATTTTCAAAACAATCACGTGTCCTGATTATTCCTAACTGTATGCTGCAACTTCCACTCAAACGGCTGCGCTTCAATCAAATATCACCATTCGCATCCAATAACAAGAAATTCCGCAACGATATTGCCACAGAACGGTTAAGTCGACAGGATAGTGAGATGGAATTAAATCAGGATCCCATAGGCGTAAAGTCAGACGGTCCGACGGAAACAATGGAAAGAAGGCAAGAAGTAAGAGAGAACGAAACGGTAAGAGAAAGACAGGAGATGACCGACCGAGAGACAACTGCGCCCCTAGCGGACGCCGTCAATCAGCTGTCAACGCTTCTGACCCGGGCAAAAATTTCGGATGGAGCGGAATCGGCGATCCCGCCTTTCGACGGCACATACAGCGCGACACAATTTTTCCAGACGTTCGACCGAAAAATGGAAGACGCATCCATGGAAGAACAAGAAAAATTACTGCGCCTGCCAAACTACCTGGTGCGACAACCCCTGGAGCTCTTCAGGAAACTTCGATTGGCCGACCGGAGTTATTTCCAGGTGAGACAAATCCTCCTAGATCTCTACCCTGAGTCAAGCGAAGCGTCCTTTGCGAAATATTTCGCCATGAAACTCACTGGACAAGCCAACTTAGAGACCTACTACCGGGAAAAAACCGCCATGGGATTGCAACTAGGACTTCCACAAGAGGTGATCCTCGAGACGCTGACAGAAGGACTGCCATTCAACGACCAGCGCCTAGTCCGCGTAGTGCCTCCCGAGAACCTAGGAGAGTGGTTCCGACTGGTACAGCGGATCCACGGGCCCAGTGTACCGGCAACGCGATCCAGAGAAGATCAACCACCCACAATGTCGGGTCCGTACCACAGCACATCCCGACGCCCAGGTGCATGGAATGCACCTCTTCCGCCGTCCAACTGCAAGTTCTGCGGCGCGAGACACTGGCACAGCGAATGCCGACGTCGACCAATCCCGACGACCCACGAAAAAGTCCGGACAGTGCAAACGGTCCCAAAATCACCAGTTCCGACTTCATCACAACCAAGTCAAGCCAGAGACACCTCAGCCGGACAGCCCTTTCGAGACTGAGGTAGGATCCCTAAACCAACTGACTATCAAACTTTTTCTAACCCCTAATGTATCATGCCCCTTTTTAATTGATACAGGCGCCAGCCTGAGTATAGTGCCATATAGTATTTATCATATGCTAAAAACCCACCTGCCTAATTTAACCCTTGAGGGACAGTCACTACACCTCCAAACCTTAAACGGATTTGCAAAAACCATGGGTAAACTAGCTATCCCACTGACAATAGGACAAATATCACGAAAGGAGTATTTCCATGTAGTAAATGCACCATTGCCATTCGGAATTCTTAGTATCAATAGCCTCCATAAATTCAGATTAACCATAGATTTTAATAAATGCACTATACTCCAGCTGGGCGCCCCATTGTCTACCCTTTCCTACCATTTTAATCATGTGTCCAATGTATGCACGTACTGGCAATGTCAGGCGATGTCACAAAAAATTTTCCCCACATCCCAACTTTCCGCCTATGACAACCATTGCGTGCATTCATTGAGAAAACCCCACTTATCTACATACCCCTTTTTCATTAAAGCCAATTGCCCTTTTTACATGCCCTCAAATAATCAAACCACAACAACTTCAACTTATGAACCTGCCCAAAACGCACCCACACAGCGGGACAACTCGCATACCAAAAACATAGGTGATCACACACCATTGCACAACTCTCACATGACCAACCCACACAACGAACTCGACACTCACACTAATACACAACAAAACCCTTTACCACATGCATACTACAACACAACACCTAACACTCATTATACACCACAGTTCACAACACTTCTACAAAGGTACACTCACATTTTTTCACAGGACAAATTCAACGTACCATGCTTACGGATTCCACCAGTAAAAATACCCACGAATTCCGAAAAAATAATCACCATACGTCCATATCGTGTTCCGATATGTGACCAACAAGAAATCCGTAACCAAATACAACAAATGCTGGAGAACGGCATCATAGAGCAATCTTTTTCACCTTTCTCGAGCCCTGTCACCCTCGTCACTAAGCGCGACAAAACCAAACGGTTTTGTATCGATTATAGGAAGGTGAATGAGCTAATCAGCTCTGATGTCCATCCCCTCCCGAGAATCGAGGATATCCTAGACCGCCTCGCACAGGCCAAATATTTTTCCACGGCCGACATATCCTCTGCGTATTGGCAAGTCCCAATACACCCCGATTCTCGACCACTGTTAGCATTTGCCACCTTTGAAGGATTATACCAACCCACTCGATTACCTTTCGGGTTAAAAACCAGTCCTCAGATTTACGAACGAGCCATAAGTCAGGTCCTACAGAGGCACGGACTTGACTGTGTGGCACATTACTTTGATGATTTCATCATTTACTCCAACACGTTGGAGGAGCATCAAAACCACCTGCGACAATTTTTCGCCTTTTGCGAAGCGGAGAAGTTACAACTTAACTTCGCAAAATGCGAATTTTTTAAGCAATCCATAAATTTTCTAGGTTACACCATCACAGCTGGTACAATCACACCACTCACACGTAACACCGACATTATCCACGCCATAAAACAACCACACAACCGAAAAAACACTACAATCCTTCTTAGGCGCTGTGAACGTCTATAACAAATTCATTCCGGAATACGCTCGCTTGCGAGCACCACTCAACAATCTCCTCAAAAAGGACGTCGTGTGGAACTGGAATGAAGCTTGTCAAGAGGCGTTCATTGACCTGAAAGGAAACCTCACACAACACCCCATTTTACACCTTTACAAAGAAGGTCTGCCATGCCAAGTGTATTGCGATGCATCCACCCTCGGTATAGCAGGCATTCTCAAACAAGTTCACCCTGACGGAAACGTATATCCAGTTCAATATTTCAGCCGAACATTGCGCCCACACGAGAAAAACTACTCCATCTCTGAACTTGAGTGCTTAGCAATCGTTGAGAGTGTGGAGAAGTTTCGCGTCTATCTTATGGGCAGAAAATTTACAATATTTTCTGACCATCACGCATTGCAGTGGTTGAAAACCATCAAGAACCCGTCCGGTAGACTGTTTCGATGGAGTTTACGACTATCGAGTTACGAATATGAGGTCCGCTACATAAAGGGAAAACTACAATACGAAGCAGATCTCTTGTCCCGTAACCCGTTTTGTGGATTCTTGGACGCCACCCTTATCAAGACCCACCAATCTCCTCCATCGAAAGAGTCTAGTTTGACCATTGATCATAATGGATTACATACAGTTTCCCGAAAAGGTGTAACCAAGATTATACTTCCAAAACCACTCATACAACAACTCTTACAAACAGTACACACACAATACAATCACCCCGGTATTTCCCAAATGTCACGAATTATCTCCACACAATATTACTGGCAAGGTATGTCAAAAGATATTAAACAAAAAGTTAAGACCTGTCCCACCTGCCAATTAACAAAACGTCCAGTAGGACCCACTTACGGAGAATTAAGTCAACCTCCGGAATCTAAAGAACCCTTCGACCTTTTATCTCTGGACACCATAGCAGGATTTGCCAAATATGGCAACACCAAGATATACCTCCATGTGGTAGTCGATCATTTTTCACGCTACGCGTGGGCTTTTCCATCTAAATCCACCAGTACCATCACCTACCAACAGGTACTTAAACGAGTATTCCAGGATGGTTCTCCAAAACGCCTTCTTACAGATAGAGCCCCTGCCTTCACTTCACCCAAATTTCGTAGTTTTCTCCTTAATAGAAATATTCACCCGTTAATCACAACCAGCAACAACCCACAAGCCAACGGCCTATGTGAACGCCTGAACGCCACCCTCACGGGAAAACTTAGGTTATTACACCTAGAAAATCCTAAGGTCGCATGGACCAAGTTGGTCAAGAAGGTTACACTTATATATAACAAGACACCCCACTCTACCACAGGTTTTCCACCCATATACTTAATGTTTGGTATCCTACCCCCAGAAATCTCTAATCATAACACACCATACCCAGATATCGACAAAGCTAGAAAAATTGCACACACACGCACACAAAACAAACATTTACAAGACAAAAACACTTATGACCAACGACACAAGCAACCACATTTCGTAGTAGGTGATCTAGTATTAGTAAAATTATATCACCACCCAAATACAGGGAAACTTGCGCCATATTTCACAGGACCTCACACAATATTAGAAATTATTTCACCAAATGTGGTCCGCATAGATCGACCAAATCAACCACTTCAAAGAGACACTGACACAATCCACGTCAGCAAACTTAAACTATATACAGAAAAAATCCATTATATATCACCACCCGCCGTTAACACCTATCATATAAAGCACAACCCCAATTACACGTTCCCTTTCAAACATTTAACACCCGAATTATTCCCAACAGAGTCATTAAGGTTCAAACCCACCAGCAGCGAACCTTTCAGGCATTTAGACCCTGCCATTTTTGCAACAAGACGATTTACATCACTCTTCCCCGACGTTAAAAATTGCAAACCTGACAACCAGCTCAATCCTATCACACCACTCCCTAAAGATATCAAACAGGAGAACTGCGAACCTACCAATCATTCAAACTCTACAATTCATAAGGTTCAAGCGAATATTTCAGAGTCCCCAGTTACAAAAATGTGGACGAACATGGGGCAATATCCTATATTTCATCTGATTCTTATCCTTTGTTTGTTACTTCTGCCATACAACTGTATCCCAATTTTGTTCATTAAATACTTGTTTATCTATGCTATGCCCGATCAGAAAATCTTCGAACTACAAGAGGTAGTTTTTAATTTTGGACAAACAGTTTTTCATTGTGGACAAGCAATTCTTCATTGTGGACAAGTATTTATAAAACTTCTCATAATTTTAGGAACCATCTTCGCAGAAAATCTAAATAAACTCCGAAAAGATAGCAGTAACTGAAAGATAACCAACTAGTGTCGGAGAAACCACGCTCCAAAAACAAGCCCCGAGCCACACCCCAAAATAAATAGACGGCAGGAAATGAGGATTTGAAACACCACGACAGGAAGTGTAGTCCGCTGCGGTTAAATTCGGCCTCTGTAAACAAAGCGGAGCGCCCTCGTCCGATCTCCAATTTCATTCCCTCTCTTTTGCCCGACACACCCCACTTCCGTATCTCTAATTACAATGAGAAGATCCCCTATTGAGGTCAACTGGGAACCTCGCTATGCCACCGGTTTTGATTCCAGTTCGAGTCTACATATCGATTTTTATCACTCAATTACACATCCACGAAGCAACACCTAGAACTAGCTCACACATCTCTTACACAACCGACTTCTAACATTTTTCACAACACACACACAAAGACAAAAAATTACACATAAAGGTTATATAGATTTCCATGTCTCCTGTACACACAGCATAAACGCACTTGAAGGCTAGAATCACGTTTTTCACCTAAGTGTCGCTACAGACGAGACAAAAAAATTTATAGGGCATAATTGAGCAAGTAAAACATTTATAGGGCAAAATGGAACAATCAATACATTTAGATCAGGGCATGTAGATACCAAAGGGTTCCAACCAATACATCTTATTTTTCATATCAATCATTTTTATTATTTTCTCTCAATTAAAAGTTAAATATTTAATCAATTTATCAATTTATTCAACTTATTACCACTTTTTATCATTAATTATCATTTTTTTTTCCCAATTAGTTTATATTATCAATTTTATTTATCAATTATCATTCTATTTACCACTTGACTTATATTGTCACAACTCAATTATCAACGAAAACACTGGTTTTCGATTAAACTAAAAACATTAAATCACCCTTTGTTGTTGAAACCTTTTATTTTTCTTTTTTTTTTTTTCTCAAGCACTCACCTTTGATTTCGCTCAACTTTTATTTTTATTTTTATTTTGATTTCTCGCAAGCCCTAATAAAATTCCCTCGGTCTCCATTCCCGATTCCGAGCTAGAACATAATTAGGCATTTTCTTTTTTTTTTTCCTCACCATTCAACCAAACACATTCAATTTTGATTTCATTCAACTATTCTTATTTCATTTTGTTTTGATTTCAAAGCACCTTATGAAATTTCCTCGATTCCTTTTTCTCAGAATTCGAGCAAAAAAGTAACTAAGCAGTTGTCTTTGTCACCATGCAACAAAATATTTTTCTTTTTCAACCAAACACATTCAATTTTGATTTCATTCAACTATTTTTATATTATTTTTATTTGATTTCAAAAGCCTTAATAAAATCCCCTCGGTTTCCATTCCCAATCCCGAGCGAAAATATGGTTAGGCATTTTTCTTTTTTTTCTCACCATTCAACCAAACACATTCAATTTTGATTTCATTCAACTATTTTATATTATTTTTATTTGATTTCAAAAGCCTTAATAGAACTCCCTCGAATTCATTTCTTAACTCGAGAAGAATTCGTTTAGGCGCATTTTCCTTTTTTTTGCCCACTATGTACCATAACATTCATTGATTTCTTACAATTAAAAAATTTTTGATTTCTATTAATTATACTCAACCTATATCATCAACACCATTCTATTTTACTTTTATATTACCAGCAATGTTTGTATATAGCCCCTCCATACCCACAACTAATTTTCCCACAAAATTATTTTTCACTTTACAGAATTCTCTCAGGCTAACCCCTTCTTGAATTCTTCACATGTAGGGGGCGCATCTGTCATAATTTGTATATAATTAAATGCAACCCCGACCCACTATGTATGTATCATGTATGATTTTCAAAGACTTAATAAAGAACAAGGTAACTGGAGGAAAGAAAGTAACAAAAGATATAGGAAGTAAGACTAAAGCTGGCACGACTATTTTGGCACCCCTGTGTCAACATTGCAGGGGCAGAGACCGGGCGTCTCTAGTGACCGCAGAAGTTATTTTAGCCAAGATTCACTCAATACTTCCTGACAAACAGGACGTGTCGAGTGACCAGAAGTTATAAAAGTTTGAGAGACATCCAGTACTTCCGGCAAAAACAGGACGTGTCTAATATCCTTCGAAGCTATAAGCGTCAAGCCACCAAACACTTCCTGACGAAATCGGATATACCAGGCAGGGCACAGCTTTCATCAAGGGAAGCCGCCGGCCTATCAGAAGATAGCACCTTAAGTAGGTCAACCAATAGAAAAAGATCATGTGAGATCTCTCAACCAATCAGAGAGAAACTGACTCGTGGTGTTAAATCGAAAGACAAGAATAGTTAGTTAGGTTTTCGCTCTCATAGGAACAACACCTGCAGTAGCGACTTGGCTCCCACCGAGTTCGGATCAGCCTTCGACTTGCTCCCACCAAGGTAACATCTGTTCTAGAGATCTCTCTCTCAGCTCAGCTCATAGCTATGTCAATCACCGCCATGTGATCAGATAAGGAACAATCAAACCCGCTCCTTCTCAAACCTTCTTCCCTCCAATCCAGTTGCCTTTTATTTTCAAAACAATCACGTGTCCTGATTATTCCTAACTGTATGCTGCAACTTCCACTCAAACGGCTGCGCTTCAATCAAATATCACCATTCGCATCCAATAACAAGAAATTCCGCAACGATATTGCCACATATATATATATATATGTTATGAATATTTTGTTTTGTTTTTGAAAAAGATAGAGAATTGAAGGTGCAGTCGTGAAAATAGGAAATAAATTATTTACCTTTCAAGTAGTTTTTATTTTCAATTACTTGAAAAGAGAGAATTACACATTAATTATTTTTCACAGTAATATAGAATTTATAAAATGATTCCTATATTCGTAAATTGAAAAATAGGTAGGTCAATTATACATATTTAAAACAATATTCAAAGTATTCTAAATCTATGGTCAAAAATAAAAGAATAGTCAATGATAAGTGTGAAATGTATATATATATATTTTTAATAAAATATTTGCATATTAAAATATATATATTGTTATTTTTTCACATGAAAAGCGAATTTACGCAAACTTGACCTTAAATATCCATTTCTTGATTTCTCAGGAAGCTTCTGAGACCAAATATTTGGTCGTAGAGGTACAGTCTGCACCACGATCACGAGGACCAACAGCCTGAAACGCTTTCGTGGTTGACTTTTCTTGATTTATCTAGAAATTGGGTTGACTAAATATCACGGAACAAGTTACATAAACGTTTAGTTTATTTTTGTTCCACTAGATGGCGCTCTGCTATCTAGAAATGCTCATGTGGGCACGGTCAGGATATACCTTTTTTATTATCCTCTTTGTTAATTTCTTATCTATACATAATTTGTCAGCGTTTAGTCGACATGACTGATAAGTCCTTTAGCTTGAGAAAATAAAAGATCGGACGCCTAGCTGGAAGTATTTTTTTTAAATTAAACTATATCTAATCTTTTTTAATCGTGTTAAAGGGGAACTAATGAATTCTCTATGAAAATAAATCAATAAATAAAAATATTTAATTTATGTTTTGAAAATATAACATAATAAATATAAATGCACATCTTCTCATCGTGAAACTGAAAGTTGCTGATGACTTACGCCATCTCCCGGAATAAATATCAACTATTTATTGATTATAATTTTTTTTTATGATGTAAAAATAAGTTTTTGAAAATTGATTACACAGGTCTACAAAATTGTAAAAAGTTGTTGATGTATGAGTATTTGAAATGCTTTTTGGGTAATCCAATGGCGCTAAATCCGAATCTGCTCTTAGTTTTTATGTATGTCATCAAAATCTATATATAATGACTATAAAGTGTATTTCACCAAAAAAATATTTTCATAAAGAAAACTACCAAGTCCTCATGATTACTTCATAATTTTTACAGTCATCACATCTCAAAGAAATTCCAAAACATACACTATTAACTTCACATAAAAAATTAACAATTGAAATAAGTAAATCACTTCCAAACATTATACCATCACTTCTAATTTGAAATTGTCAAAATTGAATAAGTTTAAATTTTTTGTGAAAATATATTTTATTCACACAGATTAAATTTAATAAAAATTATTATTTCAAGCATCATTCATTTAAAAAGCTATGCCATTAAATTTATGAAAATAAAATTTTAACACATTAATAAATTCACTTCCAGACATAGTTTCCAAAAGAAGATCCTGCAAAACGACCCAAATATTTTCTGTTATATATGTGGCGAATATATTGTAAAAGCGCAAAGAAATGCAATAACAGACTTTGTAAAGCGGGCGTATTTCGTATATTCTGGTATAGAATTAGGAGACCAGGACAAGACATGGGCTCCACATAAGGTATGCAAAACATGTGTCGAAACACTGCGCCTGTGGACAAAGGGTGAAAGGCAAATGACATTTGGGATCCCTATGGTTTGGCGAAAGCCAAAAAATCATGACAATGATTGTTACTTTTGCTTACAAGACTTGAAACACTTTAACAGGAATGGTAAGAAAAAGCTTATATACAAAGACCTATATTCAGCTAGACTTCCAATACCACGCAGCCCAAATAGTCCCCTCCTAGTTTTGTCATCGAGTTTTAATAATCCTCTTCATGATGAATCATAAGACACTACACAAAAGGATATATCGAACTTATGATTCTGATAGTGAGAACTATGGAGAACAAGAATGTCCAAAACGTTTTTCACAACCAAAATTGAATGATTTGACACGTTAATTGAGACTTTCAAAGCAAAATGCGGAACTGCTTGCATCAAGATTAAAAGAAATAAGCCAAATCGAAAACGATGTCAACGTAACATTTTATTGTACAAGAGAAAGTTCGTTCCTTCCTTTCTATCAGCTGAATGATAATCTGGTTTACTGCACTAATATAAAAGACTCACTTCGCCTTTTAAAACTAGACGAATACCGTCCTGAAGATTGGCGTCAATTTATCGATGGTTCCGTGCGTAGCCTCAAATATGTTTTACTTCATAATGGAAATAAATATGCATCTATTCCAATAGCGTATACAACAAAGATGAAGGAGAATGTTGAAAATATAAAAATCATCTTGAATAAAATCTAATACAATGAGCATAATTGGTTTATTTACGTTGATTTAAAAATGGTTAACTTTTTACTGGGATTTCAAAGCGGATACACCAAGTATCCTTATTTTTATGAATGTGGGATAGCAGGGCACGGCAAATACATTGGAAAACAAACAAATGGCCTCTTCGAGAGGAACTTACAGTAGAAAAAGATAATGTCATTAGCAAACCTTTGGTGTCTCGGGAAAAAATCATTCTACCACCATTACATATAAAGCTAAGTTTATGTAAGCAGTTTGTAAAGGCTCTAGATTAAGATGGAGAATGCTTCAAATATATATGTCGTTTTTTCCAGATATTAGCCTAGAAAAGTTAAAAGCAGGAGTTTTTGACGGACCTCAAATCAAGAGGCTCCTGAATGATAAGCATTTTCTAATAACCACAAATGGAATTGAGGAAGCAGCATGGTCAGGCTTTAAGGCTGTAGTACATGGATTTTTTTAGGTAATAGAAGAGACGAAAATTACAAAGTGTTTGTCCAAAATATGCTTGAAAGCTATGAAGCTTTGGGTGTAAATATGAGTATTAAGGTTCACTACTTGCATAGTCACCTGGACAAATTCCCTGATAATCTCGGTGCATATAGTGATGAACAAGGCGAGCGATTCCATCAAGACATGAAAGTGATGGAAGGGAGATATCAAGGTGTTTGGGACTGCCACATGATGGCAGATTACTGCTGGAATCTGTCCCGCGACCTGCCGGAATACACTTATAAGAGAAAATCAAAAGGTTGAAATTCATGAAGGATTGACTATAGCATTTTACATTTTTTGTATAGATTCGGTTTTCTTATACCACAGTAAATAAAGTAGTTTTTATTTGCTAAATGTGTTTTCGTACCGCTGATATGGACTGATGTACCACATTGTTACCTAAATATTTATATGTTATATCTTTAAATATTGATGAGGTACATAAAAACTATCATTATAATTGTGATCAGCACCTCAAATGAAGTCAGTAATTGATGCATTATCAAAAACATCTTGTTCAGTGTAGACCAGTGTTATTCGTTGATATTTATCCAAACAGAGATCGCAAGCCAGTTGCGGTATTAGAATTTGTTTTAGAATTTTGATTTATTCATTGATCTCAGTACAATTGTCTTTTTTTACTTATGTAAACTGTGAATAGGTTAAAACTTCCGTAATGCTATAACACTTGCTCAAAAAGGAACCTAAGAAGAGGTAGGGCGCTAGGATAAGCGTCGATATTAGTAACACACGCTGCACCAAAGACGAGGGCCAACAGGCCGAAACGCCTACCTGGTTATATTTTCTTGATTAATCAAGAATGATAATTTTGTAAATTCTAGAATAATTAAAAAATCAACCAAATGTTGATATTTATTCAGACAGATGGTGCAAGTTATTGTTGACACACATTAATATGTTATACAGTATAATACCTTGATAAAGGTTGGCGTTCAGTCAACTGAAATATTGGAAAAATAAATGATATTTTAATCCAATATATGCCTTTTTATTTGAATAAAAAATATTGAAATATAAACATTTCGAGACATAATGAACTCTTTTAAAAATTACTTCATTTATTACATTAATGTCAATGAAAAAAGCATTTTATTTATATAAAATAAGCTTAGGCGTTTTTATTTGATACATTGATTGATTAAATATTTATATTTATATTATATACTGTATATAATTGATGAAATATTCAATTACATTTTCTATAACTTTGAAAATTTAGCAAAACAAAGGCATCTTCTTATCGTGCAACTCAAATTTCTGATGGCTCGCGCCATCTATCGGAATAAATATCAACTATTCGTTGATCAGCAACCTTCATTTGCACAATAAGGATATGCCTTTTTTTCTTTATTTATGTTCCTTTTATATATATATATATCCTAGAGCGATATCACATTTATACTATTTTTCCACATTTTAAAATTTAATTTTTAAAAAATATATAATTTAGAATTGCAATTATAACATTATATTTTAAGTAATACAGTAGAACCTCCATGAGAGGACACCTCTCTACAAATAACAGTTTTCATTTGAAAAATTACCATTTTTACTTTTTAAAAACTCTCCGGTAAGAGGACACCTCTCTCTAAAAGACATTTTGGCTTTGCAATTAGGTGTCCTTTACAGGGAGGTTCTACTTTATTGGTTCCTATTGGTTATATTTTTAAATTGTTACTACTCAAAGATTATTTGTTTATAAATATTTGCCTATAAATAGAACTAAAAGGCATATATTGGATTAAATAAAAGTATTACCTTACCAATATTTCCGGTTCACTTAACGCCAACCTTCATAAAGGCTTAAAACAGCGTATTTATAAATGTATAAATAAATAAAACTTTCGTTTCTTATGGTATATAGCAAAGTATTAATTATCAGACGAATATAGAATTAGGCCTAATTGGTGTTTATAGTTTCCTTCGAAGAAGTGTTGAAGGTTGTAACAACTTGACCTGGCGTCTGACAAAAAATAGACTACTCTTACATTATTAAAATATTTTGGTCTCATTAAAGAAGCATTTAGAACTCAATCTTAATTAGCAACTTTTTAAATGACGCAGTGTAATTTAATGATGTAGTCTGCGGTAAATTTGGAAAAATTAGGGCGCAAGGAATGTTAAGTGAGTGCATCCAGCTAAACATTCTTGTAGTTATTGATTACTCTTCTGATTTTTTATTTTATTTATTGGTTATATAGTTTATATGGAGTTTAATTTAGGTTTAATCTACCGTTACTTCTTAATGGGCACATTAATATAGTATAACATTTTTGTTAGTTGAAGAATATTTGCATATCAGACACACACAGCTTTATTAAGACCACCGATCTTATTAATTTTACTGTAAGTGCATCACATGTCTACACCTGCAAAAAGCAGTTCGACTTTTGCACTTACAAATGTGCCAGAGCCCCGTTTGATTACTTGCACTCGCTGGTGGGGTTGAACTTTTGCAAGAATCAGGGGTCATTGGAGCATTTTTATTATAAAAAAAATTGTCCAATGCGGGATTTGATCACGGGTCGTAGCGGTCGAAAACCAACGGTTTAAACCATCCTTCCACCGAACCCCTTCCTGAATCTAGATTGTATAAATGCTACACATATTTGTGGACTCTTTAACCTGATGAAGTTCAGGTAGTTGATGATTTGAGCCTCAGGAATCCGAGTTATCTCTATTTTCTCTCTGAAACCCTTTTTTGACAACTTTCAAATAAGATAGAAACCTTTATACATTTCTTAATCAAAGATATGTGTTGATATATTATAATTTTTATCATAATTCCTTTAAATATAGTACTCAATAATTTAGATTATTCCTCATATATCACTATAGGGTGTTTTAAATGTCGTTGATTTATGAAAAATATATTATGGGTAGAGTATATTTTTAGGTTTCCTTCGTTGTTTAGATCGCGGATTTCCCAATCATAAGCTGTTTGGTTTGTGCTAATATAATGATCGGAAGAGATGTCTGGTAGTATTTATTCCATATTGTTGAATATTGCTAAGGATATATTTTTGTATTGTCTCTTTTTATTGTAATTTATATTTTACACTCATATGGACAAAACTTAAGTAAGTTGTACCTATTGGTATATAAATCGGGATTCAGACAATAATTCAAAAGATATTTGAAACACAATTAACTTTATTGTAGATACACGAGATAACCAATTGTGAACAAAAGTACCTTATCATTAACATGAGTGCGCCGTTAAATATATGCACAATTAATAGTACATTGATAAGATAATGTTAAATATTTACATATAAATGTTATGTACAAGATGTCACTAAAACACAATATGATGAAATACTATGACACATTAGCGCGCCATCTGTTATGAAAATTCGAAACTATTATAGACGCGTATGGTTCTTTTAAAAATTAAACAAACTTTATTGCCCTTACTTCAATGGAAAATTTGATGGGAGATCGTGGCCATCAGTGGTGAATCTTCCCAGCCAGGCCCTCCCATTAATTTTTCCATTGCAGTAAGGACAGTAGAAATTGTTTGATTTTTAAAAAAATCATACGCGTCTATAATAGTTTCGAATTTTCATAAAAGATGGAATATTACCAACAGGTCTCCAGCGACACTGCGCATTTCTTGGCCAAAGAAATAAGTATAAATCGCAAACTTCGTCGTATAAAGGAAGGTCTAGATGAAGTCTCGAAATATACTTATTAGCAAAGTTATGGGCGAATATATCCCGATATTTATAAAAGTCAGGGTATGGGAATAATTCGAAAAAGCCGAGACCACGAGAGAGGCCAGTTCATTTTTAGTATGCAGGAACAAAATTCTAACAGAAAAACATTCATTAGAGCAGAAGACACAAAGCCAGATCATCTCTCTATAAAAATTCGTTTCTCAGACACAAAGTTTGGAGCGAAAAGTTTCACAAGAGAGACATCCACGGCGCCAATTTATAATGGTAATGAAAAGTATTTGAATAAACACATTCAATCGGGTAAAACCCGGGCAACGCCCAGGCTAGTAATATATATATTAAGAAAAAGGCAAATCCTTATCGTCCAAAACATTTAGTTGCACAATAAGAAGAATACTTTTTCTTTATTTATCCATCTGATCTGAGTACAATTTCCTATGTATAATTTCACATTGTACTATTTTTCCATATACATATACTAGCGGACGTACCCGGCTTCGCCCGAGGTTTTACCCGAGTAAAGGTTTGTCTAACGAATATTTGTTAAAACAATTCTCTATAAACTTATAAAAAAAAGAGATATATTTTGATAATTTGAAACTCGTAAATTTGAATCTCTCGATAAAGTGAACATTTTTTCCCGGTCCCTGTGTGCCGTGTCATCCTGAATTTTGTCTTTCATAATTTTCTACATTACAAAATCATCGTTTTATCTAGTGAACATATTTTCCCGGTCCCTTGATAAATACTCGATAAGTTGAATAAAATCATGGTCGTGAATCTCTCGATAAAGTGATTATTTTTTCCCGGTCCCTGTGTGCCGTGTCATCCTGAATTTTGTCTTTCCTAATTTTCTACATTACAAAATCATCGTTTTATCTAGTGAACATATTTTCCCGGTCCCTTGAAAAATACTCGATAAGTTGAATAAAATCATGGTCGTTTATGGAAGATGGACGTAGTTCCCGGAGGTCACCCGCCCCCCGCGCGCTAGGACCTCTTGATCCCTCTGATTGGCCGGCGGCCGGACGGGGGGGGGGACTCTTGATCCCTCTGATTGGTCGGTGGGAACTTGGAGTGACCGGCCGGACGGGGGGCGGGGTGGGGGGCAGACCTAAGCCAATCTCCGTCGCAAGGTGGCGCTGCTTGCGAGTTAAAGCTACAAATCTGCAAATAACTCTAAGGATATTTAAGATATTCAAGAAATTATTTTTCGTAAACCTTTCCACGGATACACCTAATAATATCCCAGGATTTCACGGCGATTGGATGTATGGTTTTTAAATCCATAGAGGACACACACACAGACATTCAATTTTATATATATAGATGTGTGTTTGCGAAAAAAATAATATAAAAAGGTCAGATGTTGGTATTAAAATCAAAAAAGGAATATCCTAACCAAGCACACATGAGTTTTGAGAATAGCAGAGCGCTATTTAGTGGAACTGAAATCTACTAAGCGTTGATTTAACTTGTTCAAAAAGATATTTGACTGACTCAATTTCTTGATAAATCAAGAAAGGTCAACAAGTCAAATCAACATTTAGTTGATTTCTGTTCCACTAGATGGTGCTCTGCCATCTAAAAAGCTCACGTGAGCTTGGTCAAGATATGCATTTTTTTAAATTTTATAAATTTATATATATTTGTGTATATGGGTGAAAAAATAATAAAAAATAAAAATGGTCGGGTACTAATATTGAAAGAAAAAAAGGTTATATCTTGACCGCTCACTGATGACAATTAATTCGCCTTCTACATGCTATTGAATAAGCATTTTAAGGCAATTCATCTTTGGGAGTCACCAAGCGCCCGTCGCAGTGGAGGGCCAAGGAGAGGGCTGGAGAGGCGCCGGCAGAGCAGTGGGCACCCCGGGGGAGAAGAGGGCGAGAGCGCCGTTTATGAGGGGACCAAGGCAGCACCAAGCACAGCTAAAGCACCGCAGGCTTCAAAATTTTTTTAAAGGGATCATTTCCAAAAGGATCAATTCCAAAAGGATCAATGCTTGACCGCTCACTTGAGCATTTTTATATCGCCGAGCGCCATCTAGTGGAAGGTAAATCAACAAAAATCACTTTTAATACAAAAGAAAACACCAAAACGCGATTGTTTCTTTTCACAAATAAACCAAACTTCTACTGTCCTTACTGCGATGAAAAATATTGGGAGGGTTTGGCTCATCAGTGGTGAACCCTCCCAGCGGTTTCACCAATTTAATCTATCAGACTGCTTCTTAGAGTTCTAATACTGTATTGGATCATTCTGCTTTTATATGTTATACTGAAGGGTGGAATCTTAGAAATGGTATTTAAGCAAACAATGGACATAAGCTTTTAGGACAGTAGAATTACATTCAAATATTTTCTTTGAGCAATGTTCTTCCTCAAACAATAGGGACAAGGCCAGTTAGGCATAAATTAATACATAGCAATAACGCGCCATTCATATAATATAAATGAAAACACCAAAATGCGTTTGGTTCTTTTCACAAATAACGTTTGGATGTTTTCATTTGTATTATATAGATGACTCGTTATTGTTATGTATTAATTTTTATTTCATTTTGTGGACGAGATATATTACATTTATAGTCCCTTCCAAAAAATAAAAGCATATCTAATACTTTGCATTTAATTTTAATTCACCAATAATTCAAAATAGAATTTATAAGTTTCTAAGTAAATACTCATGATTTCAAAACCACACGGTATTTTAATGATATGAAAAACAAATTTAAAACTTGGAATACATTATCCCTTGATAGACGCTTAAATCGATAATTCACCGTACTTAGTGAACGGTTTTTATCACTGTATATATATATGTACCTAACATAAGCACTTTTATTATTTTAAATGTATATCTGTGCTTATGATAGTGGTGGCTTGTCCATCCATGGAAAGTGGGGGGGTGCCATTGCCCCGTTAGTCAGCCACATTTCAGAGTTCCCTGTTCACGGTTACCGTAGCGGCTCGGGGTTCACGAAATCCTGTGCTTATACTATATATATATGTATTTATCAGTTATAGTTTATATAATTTATTAGACATGAAATTCCTTAGCGCGTTTTTTTCCTCATTCCAATTCAACAATTTTTACTGCTCTTATTGTGATTGAAATATAAATTAATTGAACACAACCAATATGAATAAATAGAATTTTTTCCGGAAGGAAATTGATCTATAAAAGCATTGGGCACCTCTCCCGTCAAATTAAACCTCAAAACTAAACGCCATCTATTGACCGTCGCCGCAAACTAGCGGCCTTTTGGTCGGTGATAAAACTCAACGCCAACTTTGTAAAACTGAGAAAAAGCATTCACCTAGAAATACTTATATAAATATAAAGTAAATGCCATAAATATTTTATAAAAATAAAGATAGATTTTTTTAATTGCCTTAAAACATCATTTTAAATGCAGAATTCTTTTTCATCTCTGAGATTCTCTGCCATCAAATACATTACAGAAAAGGTGTGTTAAACAACTGTTTTGAAGGATATATATGTTAAAAGATGAGAATATCCCATGACCAAGACATGTGGTGAGAAGACCGGGGAGACAATCAGTGAGATGGGAAGATCCCATGACCAAGACATGTGGTGAGAAGACCGGGGAGACCATCAGTGAGATGGGAAGATACCATGACCAAGACATGTGGTGAGAAGACCGGGGAGACTATCAGTGAGATGGGAAGATCCCATGACCAAGACATGTGGTGAGAAGACCGGGGAGACCATCAGTGAGATGGGAAGATACCATGACCAAGACATGTGGTGAGAAGACCGGGGAGACCATCAGTGAGATGGGAAGATACCATGACCAAGACATGTGGTGAGAAGGCCGGGGAGACCATCAGTGAGATGGGAAGATCCAATTACCAAGACATGTGGCGAGGAGACTGGAGAGACCATCAGGGATGTGGGAAGATCCCATGACCAAAACATATGGTAAGAAGACCGGGTAGACCATCTGTGAGATGGGAAGATCCCATGAACAAGACATGTGATGAGAAGACCAGAGAGACCATCAGAGCGATGGGAAGATCCCATGACCATGATTCATGATGGTATCTGGAGAAGAATGATGTGAGCGAGTGAGGACATATTAACCTGCAGAAGTGGGGAACCAACTCTGTAACCATGGGTACATCAGGGCAATTGAGATAATTTGTCATTGTTGTTACTAATATCAACGGTTTCCCTAGCACCCTACCTCTTTTTAGGTTCATTTTGAGCTAGTGTTATAACATCCAGTTCCAAAATCACTTTATTAGGTACCGCTCAAAAAGAAAAAACCTAGTTTATGATAATTGCAACAATGATTGATATTTTATTTATATATTATATAAAATGTTAAGGCGGGATTCGATCCCGGTTCATGACTGTCGGGAATCGAGGGTGTTACCCACTCATCCACTGACTTCTCTGATGTATGTGTTATAACATTACGGAAGTTTTAACCTATTCACAATTTCAATAATTAGTACAAACCTGGATTTTTACAAAGATTAATTGATTAATAAAGATTTAAAATTGATTTAAAATATTCTGATAGCGCAACTGGCTTGCTCTGTGTTGTTGGAATAAATATCAACGAATAATCAATTTTCAAAAACTTATTTACATTATAAAAATATTCATAATCAACTCTTAGTTGATATTTATTCCGGTAGATGGCGTAAGTCATCAGCAACTTTCAGGCCGCGATCAGAAGATGTGCATTCATATTTATTATGTTTTATTCAAAACATAAATTAAATATTTTTATTTATATATATATATATATTTATTTATAGAGAATTCATTAGTTTCCCTTTGACACGATTAAAAAAGATTAGATATAGTTTAATTTTAAAAATAAATCCAATAAGGATTTTGAAGAAATATTTCATTTTCTCAAGCTAAAGGACTTATCAGTCATGTCGACTAAACGCCGACAAGATTAGGAATAGATATGAAGTCAACAAAGAGGAAAATAAAAAAATGCATATCCTGACCGTGCTCATATCAGAATTTCTAAATGGCAGAGCGCCATCTAGTGTGACAAAAATAAACTAAACCTTTATTTAACTTGTTCCGTGATATTTGGCCAACCCATTTTCTTGATAAATCAGGAAAAACCAACCATGTACGCGTTTCGGGCTGTTGGTCCTCGTCATCGTGGTGCAGGCTGTATCTCTACGTCCAAATATTATGTTCTAGAGGCTTCCTGAGAAATCGACAAATGAGTGTGTTAGGTTATTCAGTGATTGAATATATCATCATCACAAGTTAATGTTTTGGTTCATGTAGGATATGTAAAAATAACATATTACAACAGAGGCCAGTCAATAAAGTTACGTCTACATGATAGGTTAGTGATTCGTTGTTTTGTACAAGACACTAACAAATCAAACATGGTGTCAGAAAAGTGATTTGAAAACAAACGAAAAAAAATATCGCGGTAAGTTCAATTTTACGTTAAGACTAATAAAATAATAAATAAGCCTTATCGTATATTAAATAGACAAAAGATATGTATTTACAAATACCGCCACCTGAACCAGTTAATTTCAGAGGAAATATAGAAGAAAACTGGAGATATTTCAAATCGCATTGGCGTAACTTTTCAATAGCAACAGGGTTGGACAATAAAGAAGACAAATTAAAAGTTGCAACCTTATTGTCTATTATAGGCAAAGAAGCTTATAATATATTTGAACATCTCGATCTTTCAGATGAACAAAGAAATAACTCAGATGAGATAATAAATGCATTGACTCAGCATTTTACACCAAAAATTAACATTATTTATGAAAGATCAATTTTCAACCAAACAAATCAAGAAACAAATGAAAGTATTGAACAATATATATGTAGATTAAGTAAATTGTCTTCCACATGCAATTATGGTGCAATGACTGAAGAAATGATCAGGGATAGGTTAGTTTTGGGAATAATTGACAAGCAAACCAAAAGACAGCTGATCAGTGATCCTCAACTAACATTGCAAAAAGCTATTGATGTGTGTAAGGCTAATGAAAGCGCTAACAAGCAAATTGAAAACTTAACTAAAAACACTCAAGAGGAGGTGAACAAATTGAATATAAGAAAGAAAACAGTCAATCAAAATAAAATGAAAAAGAACATTCCTTGTAGATATTGTGCAACATTCCATGAGCACAATAGACAAAAATGCCCTGCATGGAATCAAACCTGCAGAAAGTGTAACAAAAAGAATCATTGGGCAAAAGTTTGCAAATCCAGAATGAGAACAGTTCAAAGCCTTGAATCTCAAAACTCCTATGATGAACAAGAAGATTGTTATTCTTTAGAATATGTCTCAGAAATTTCTGCTAGAAAATTGATGACTAAATTAGAATTAGAATTGAATGGATACAAGGAAAGCATAATTTGCCAAATAGATACAGGAGCAACTGTCAATGTTTTAAATTTTGCAGATTTATGCAAAATCATGCAAGATGGCAATCCTTCTCTTAAACCAAGCTACATCAAACTAAGATGCTATGGAGGAGAAATATTAAAGCCAAGAGGACAAATCAAAATCAACTGTTCCCACCAAAGCAAGCAACATCCTATAGTGTTCCAAGTGATAGATCATTGGGAAAAACCTATTCTAAGTGCTGAAACTTGCCAGAAATTGAATTTAATAGAAATTAAAGCTGACTTATGCAAAATTGAACCCACATGGACAAAACAAAATAACCTTCTAGATAAATATAAAGACATATTTGAAGGCATTGGATGCTTACAAGGGGAATACAAACTAGAAACAGATCCTACAATCAAACCCATCAAGCAAGCACCTAGAAGAGTACCTATTACCTTAAGAAAAGAATTAAAAGAAAAATTGATTGACATGGAAAGGAAAAATATCATTGCCAAAGTTGATTATCCAACAGACTGGATTAGCAATCTAGTACTAGTAAAGTCAACTAAGAAGTTAAGAATATGCATTGATCCTCGAGAATTAAATGTCGCCTTGAAAAGAGCTGAATACCCAATACCGACAATTGAGGAAATAATACCAAATCTTCAAAATGCCAAAATATTCACAGTAGTGGACACTAAAGATGGTTTTTGGAATGTGAAGCTCTCTGATGAATCATCGAACCTTACAACATTCTGGACTCCCTTTGGAAGATACAAATTTCTTCGAATGCCATTTGGATTAAAGACTGCTTCTGAAGAATACCAAAGAAGACTCTATGAAATCTTCCAAGGTCTTGAAGGAATAGAAATAATAGCTGATGACATTCTGATTTTGGGAAAAGGTGACTCATATGAAGAAGCACTGAAGGATCATGATAGAAATCTTGAAAATCTTTTCAAGACAGCCAGACAAGCTAATTTGAAATTCAACATCAATAAAGTCAAGCTCAGACTAAAAGAAGTAAAATATCTAGGACATATAATAACTCCACACGGATTAAAGCCAGATCCAGAAAAAGTTAAAGCCTTAAAAGAAATGCCTCATCCAGAAAGTATAACAGAACTCAAAAGTTTCCTTGGTTTTGCAACATACCTATGTAAATTCATGCCAAATATTTCAATGATTAGTGAACCTTTGAGAAAATTGACAATGAAAAATTCAACATGGTCATGGAGCAAGAATCATCAAGCTGCATTTGAACAAATCAAAGATCTAGCCTCAAAAGCACCAATTTTAAGATATTTTGATGCGGACAAATCTATAGCTATACAATGCGATGCAAATAAACATGGACTTGGAGCTACCCTACTACAAGAAAGCCAGCCAATAATTTTTGCATCTAGAAGTCTAAGCAAGACTGAGCAAAACTATGCTCAGATAGAAAAAGAATGTCTTGCAATTGTTTTTGCATGCGAAAGATTTCATCAGTACATTTTGGGCAAATGTCAAGTGATTGTGCAAACTGATCACAAGCCTCTTTTGTCAATATTTAAGAAATATATTCTAAAAGCGCCACAAAGACTCCAAAGAATGCTTTTAAGAGACTGCAAAGATATAACTTAGAACTAGAACATGTCCAAGGATCTCAAATGCACTTGGCGGACATCTTTTCAAGAGCTTGCATCAAAGATGTAAGGAATGAAAATCTGAAATATGAATTGTATCCCATTGACATCATTTACAAAGAAATTGCCACAGTCAATGTTATGGAAACATTAAGTGTATGCAGTGACACTGTCCTGAGAATTAGAGAAGAAACATCATCTGATCCTATTCTGTGTGAAGTGAAGAAACTTATTCTAAATGGATGGCCACCAAATAAAAATCAAACTTCAATGCTAACCAGAGAATATTGGAATTTTAGAGAAGAATTAACAGTTCAAGATGGAATCATACTAAAGAATGATAGAATTGTAATTCCAAATAAATTAAGAGCAGAGATGATAATGAAAACCCATCAAGGACATATTGGAATTAATTCAAGTATGCGAAGAGAAAGAGACAATATCTTTTGGCCAGGAATGAATGCACAAATAGGGCAAGAAATTGAAAATTGTTCTATTTGTCTATCAAATTCACAGAATCAAGTGAAAGAACCAATGAAATCTCACAAAATTCCAAATTATCCCTGGGAAAGAATATCGCTTGATATATTCGAAATCTTCAAACAGAATTACTTAATAATAGTGGATCATTACTCAGATATTTTTGAAGTTGAATGCCTAGAAAATACAACATCTGAATACATAATTGAATGCTGCAAAAGACAATTCAGCAGATATGGAATTCCTCAAATTATAGTCTCAGACAATGGAAGGCAATTTACATCGACTGAATTCCAAAAATTCAGCAAAGAATGGCAATTTCAACATTCTACATCATCACCACTTCACAGTCAGGGAAATGGAAAAGCTGAAGCGGCAGTTAAAATAGCCAAAAACTTACTGAAGAAATCTAAACAAGAAAATAGTGATTTTTGGCAAAATTTGTTAAATTGGAGAAATACACCCACTATAGACATAGATTCAAGCCCAGTACAAAGAATCATGTCTAGAAGAACGAGAGCTATACTGCCAATTCACCCAAATTTACTTAAACCATCAATTCCAGAAAATATTCCAGATAAAATATCCATCAAAAGACAACAGGCAAAATACTACTATGATAGAAAATCTAAAAATTTACCAGACTTAGACATAGGACAAGAAGTGTATGTCAGAACACCCAATACCACCCCATCATGGTCCAAAGCTAACATCACAAATGAACACAACACAAGATCCTATGATGTGAATATTCATGGTAGAACCTACAGAAGAAATAGAACCTGGATTAAACCACAACAGGCTTCAGCAAATCAAAAATCTACAAACAATCAAGAAGAAGGAAGAAAAGAAAGCATTGATCAAGAACAAACTGTATCAAATTGCTTACCATCTACTTCATCAGCAGGAGGAGACAACATTGTGAAAAGAACCCGAATTGAAACTACCGAATGCAGAATCCAATCAAAGAGTGACAGCCCCACGGTAAGTGAACCTGAGAATGCTGCATCAGAGACTAGAACCAGATCAGGTCGACTGGTGAAAAAACCAAGTAGATTTAAAGACTAGTAAAAAAAGGGAAGATGTTAGGTTATTCAGTGATTGAATATATATCATCATCACAAGTTAATGTTTTGGTTCATGTAGGATATGTGAAAATAACATATTACAACAGAGGCCAGTCAATAAAGTTACGTCTACATGATAGGTTAGTGATTCGTTGTTTTGTACAAGACACTAACAAATCAAACAGAGTGATTAGGCCAAACCTTCGTAAATACGCTTTTCATTTGAAAAATAAGAAAAATTTAAAATGGAAAGCTGTTGATACTAAAAACAACAACAAAAGGCATATTCTATTCGCCTACATGAACATTTTTTATTGTTTCACATGAACAGAGTATTCACGCAATTTCTACCTTAAATACTTATTTCTTGATTTCTCAGGAAGCCTCTAGAACCAAATATTTGGTCGTAGAGATTAACCAAATATAAATCTCCGATGATATGTTACTTTATTTACACTATTAACTAAGTAAACTTGTTAAAAATGTAATAGAGAATCCTCGGAGATATATATTTGATTAATATAGATGATACAGAGGATTATAATTCTTATAATTTGGTCGTAGAGGCTACAGCTTGCACCACGTTGACGAGGACCAACAGCCCGAAACGCGTACGTGGTTGGCTTTTCTTGATTTATCAAGAAAATGGGTTGACCAAATATCACGAAACAAGTTGAATCAACCTATAGTCTATTTTTATTTCACTAGATGGCGCGCTCTGTCATCTAGAGATACTCATTTGAGAAGTCAGGATATATCTTTACGATTTTTAAAATATATATTGATTTTTCAAAACTCGCAATATATAATAACACACCTTTCCTGTAACGTGATTAATGGAAGGGATTTTACCAGATGTAAAAACAGAATTCCACATTTAACATTATGTTTTATGCAATTAAAAAATCTATCTTTATCTATATCAATATTTTATTGCATTTGCTTTATATTTATATAGGTTGTTTTCAAGTGATTTATATTTCTATCGCAGTGAGAGAAGTCCAAAATTGTTAAATTTGAACAAGGAAAAAGAAAACATGTTAACGATTTAATTTCAAATATATTACATAAACTATAAGTAATAAGAGTACATATATATAGAGTATAAGCACAGGTATACATACAAAATATCTAGGTGTGTATGTTAGGTACAACAACAACAGCCGGAGCTTTATTAGAACATTTCCGACCTGTAAGGACTCGCCATACATCATTTTCATGGTGAAAAGAAAAAGGAAACATAAACAAATGAGAGAAGGGAAAATGAAAAGGAAATCAAAGTATTCAACATAACTATAAACAAATTAACTATGGAAGGAAATTGTTCTGTAATTTTAGTTCTTAGAGATTACCTTGTTCTCTAACGCTTTATGAAAGTTAAACAATTCTATCGCTATATATTTTTTCTCGGACATTATTCTGATTAGCTGAACTGGGTTCACGTAGACTTGGATAATGTTATTTAAGATCTTATTCCGTTCCTCGTTAACAATAGTGCATTCAGAGATGTAGTGGGTCATTTTTTCTATGCTTTCAGTTTTGCAGAATTTACTAATTAAATCTTCCTTTTTTAATTATTTGAATGTGACTTTCTCTTAGTAATGTTAGGTACATATATACAATGAGAAAAAACATCTTCCCAGAATTCGGCAAATTTTTTATTTATGTCTCTATAAGGGGATCATATATTTTTAATTATAAATTTGATTTTTATACCTTTAAAATACCGTGAAGTTATTTAAAAATCATTAGTAACTAACTAATAGACGTATTAGACTAACTAATAGACTAACACAGACTTATAAATTCAATTTTATATTATTGGTGGATTATAATCCAATGCAAAACACTTAGATATGCCAGTAAAGGACTATAAGTGTCAAATAGAGCTCGTCAAAAAGATAAACAGACAATAAATAAACGCATTGATAACGTTTTTCACACACAGAGTGAAATCATATACAGTAAAACCTCTCTGTAACGGACAACACCTAATTTCAGAGCCAAAGTGTCTTTTTAGGGAAAGGTGTCTTCTTAACGAAGAATTACTAAATAGTAAAAATGGGAATTTTTGCGAATGAAAACTGTCCATTGTGGAGATGTGTCCTCTTACCGGAGAGTTGATTAATAGTAAAAAAGGTAATTTTTTCAAATGAAAACTGTCCTTTGTGGAGAGTGTGTCCTCTTACCGGAGAGTTACTAAATAGTAAAAATGGTAATTTTTCATATGAAAACTCTCCTTTAGGGAGAGGTGTTTTCTTACCGGAGAGTTACTAAATAGTAAAAAATGGTAATTTTGCAAATTAACTGTCCTTTAGGGAGATTTTTCTCTTACCGGAGAGTTACTAAATAGTAAAAATGGCAATTTTGCAAATTAAAACTATCCTTCATAAAGAGGTATCTGCTAGCGGGGTGTCCGCTAAAGGGAGGTTCTACTGTCATCAAAATACGAAACTATTATAGACGCGTAAGATTCTTTTAAAAATAAAACAATTTCTACTTCCCTTACTGCAATGGAAAAATTAATGGGAGGGCCTAGCTCATCAGTGGTGAACTCTCCCAGCGGTTTTGCCAATTTAATCTATCCTACTGCTGTTATATTGCATTTTTGGAACTTCCTTTTATAGTGATACTGATGCTAGACTCTTGGAATGAGTATTTTAGATGAACTATGAACATAAGCTTTGAGGACAGCATAATTACAAATAATTATAAATATATAATATGCTTCGAGCAATCGCTCTTCCGCAAACATCAATTTGTGTCTTTTATTGTAACAATTATATTATGAAGCACTAGCGCGCCATCTGTTATAAAAATACGAAACTTTTATAGACGCGTAAGATTCTTTTAAAAATAAAACAATTTCTACTGCCCTTAATTTTTTTCATTGCAGAAAGGGCAGTAGAAATTGTTTTATTTTTAAAAGAATCTTACGCGTCTATAAAAGTTTCGTATTTTGATAACAGATGGCGCGCTAGTGCTCCATAATATAAAGTTTCTACTGTAATTCAATATAGTAATAGTGTGGTTCAGTTGATTGTTTTGTTTGCAAATATCAATTTTTGCTTAACTTCCTCGAAGTGGGTTAATGTTCTTACCATATTTATCTAGTAGAATAGAAGAGTTCTTGGTTAAAGAGTGATTGGGAGCTAGCATGTAAAATGGCTGTAGAGACCTCTGTTTCGCACTGAAGATTTAGGTTAGTTTAGTACAAGAGATCGTTTAAATAAAGTAAGGAACTTATCTTTGGGGGCATTGGGCTATTACAAAAGATTGAGATTCCTCAGAGTGTCTTGGTGAGGATCCATTGGTTCAGCTCGGTCTCCTCATTGCCGGTTTGAACCAACATGTCAGAAGAGCCATTTAGATGTTCCCGAGCGGTGAAGTCTATATTCCTTTCAATGTACCTCGAAGCTGACTCTCTATGTCGAGCAAGCCGAACTATCCCTAGGATACCGGCTACATAAGGCTGCTTCGAATCCATGAGATCCACTTCGTTTAGCTCACGAGGCACTTTAGCTGTATCCTTCATTCGGCCAATGGTGGTGTTCGGTGGCACCTAGCCATGGAGATGATAGATCAAAGAACCATGATTAAACTCTGCAGACACGCTCTATTAAATACAAGCAGCGAGAGCGAGAAAAAAACCACTTGCAATTGTTTGCTTCAGCATCTGCAAAATATATAATAGACTAGCCGGGAATGACGTTCTTGTGTACTCAAACAGCCCAGAGCAATCAGAGACTCGGATGACCGAGTATTTCCCAGAGAAGAATCATTCCGATGCTTTTTAGAACCACAACAGCGCCCGCCACACTTGCTCAAATCGTTATACGTTTCGAAAATCAATGGCACAACCTTGAACCGAGTGTCGGTTCTAAGAAAGAGGATATTGTCATCAGTATAGACGATCAGGTATCCTTGACCAAAGATCTCGTGGCCCAAGCAACATGGGAATAGATTTGATTCTGAAGAAAGCGGCACAGAAGTGTTATTTCACTACATCACTTCCTTAAAAAGTGAGGTACCGTATCTTCGAACCCCTATTTGCCTTGATCCTGGGGCAATGATTCCATAACTTCGAGGGTGGAAAGCTAGCTTGGTTTTAAAATGTCACCGAAGAAAGTTTGAATTTGATACATAAATAGAGAGAGAGAGAGAGATTCAACTATAGATGTTAGCTGCTGTATTGGTAAATTTAATGTGAACTGGCTTTTCCCTTGTATTAAAACGGCAAGCTGTTCGGAGATAATGTAAATTATGATATTAGATCACGCTGCCGTAGAAGCCTGATAGAAGTATCATTCGGTCCAGATTACGCACGTAGACTTGGATTCCAATGCTGAAACAGAGCTCTTAAGAATCACGAGATAACTTGGCGGTTAAAAGTCAATGGAGCCTTCAAGACAGTGAAGCAGACAACGGCTACTTTTTCGATCAAGGAATTGGTTGCCGAAGAACAAGAGCTGCTAGCAGGAAGACGCAATTCAGCCCAGGCTTGATCCTATGTGACTTTTGCGAATCCAACAAAGGTGCTGTAACCATGGCAGCGGTCTTCTACATTGTCTTGGGACTTGAAGTTCATCTTCTGTAGGAAGAAAATGCAGTAATCATTCCGAAATAATCCAAACTAAATTCTATATGAAGGTAGTAATTCAGGGTCGCAATACGTAAATTCATTCAAGCAGCCTGGTTTAATTTCTTGCGTGCATCCGCTTCATGTGCACCGTGCAGTGAGAGACATTAGTGATCTGGCCAAGTTGCCCATAGCCTTCTTTTGTTCAACAATAGAGCTAGAAAGTCCTAGTTTGTTGATTGTTGATGGTTACCCGGAGAAGATCTTCTCTTTCCAAGCCCAACTCTCGCAAGAAAAATATTGATGGTTGAAGAATCCTCCTTGTTCTATAGTATGTTAATATTTTCTAACTGAGTAAGAAAAGTTTGGTTAGAGGAAAGAGAAACTGGCACAATGTCACAGCCACGCGCTCTTCCGCAAACATCAAATTGGGTCTTTTATTGGAACATTTATATTATGATGCATTAGCGCGCCATCTGTTATCAAAATTCGAAACTATTATAGATGCTTCATAATGCATCATGATATAATTAATCAATAAAAGACACAAATTGAAATTTGCGGAAGAGCGATTGCTCGAAGCATATTATATATTTATAATTGTATGTAATTCTGCTGTCCTCAAAGCTTATCTCCATAGTTCATCTACCATTAATTTTTCCATTGCAGTAAGGGCAGTAGAAATTGTTTATTTTTAAAAAGAATCATATGCGTCTATAATAGTTTCGAATTTTGATAACAGATGGCGCTAATGCATCATAATACATTTTTTTAATAATTAAAATATTTATTTGTTTTATTATAAAATAAAAATGTATTACTTTGTAAAAAATAATAGTTTTTATATTCGATCCTTTCCAAGTTTTTCTCGATATAACAGCGTTAAAAGAGAATTTCATAGAAATTGTTGAAAATTGTTTGATTTTTGGTTCATAGATGGCGGGACGTGTATTAAATTCCTTAGTTCCATTTATCGTGATACTAATATAGGAAAATCTATATTTAGTTTTGTTTGATTTTATGTGACCAATAGTTACCTAGAAGTAATTTGAAAAAGAATAAATAAAATTAAGGTAAAGAGTTTCCTTTAATTTTGATTTCGCCAGTTTTCAAGCAAATGTTTCTGCTTTTCAACTGACAAATACTTCTATGTGCAATATAAAGATGATCTTTGTACATAAATAATTGGAAAAATGTGTTATTGGCATGTGCTCTCGTGGGCGTAGATCAAACTGTTTACAGCTAAAATATTTGATATTATAATGGGATGAAATATATATTAATTTATAGATAATTTATCAAGGATATTGCCATTTGTTTGATTTTATTTTTTTATTTTTATATTTATATATATAATATTGTCAAGGAACTCCATCCAGATGGGACACCTGTCAATCATCCCTGGACCCCGGGGGGGGGGACCACAGGTGTGAGGGGTTCTTGGAAGCTGAGATGAAAATAAGAAAAACTGGACGTTGGCTGATGCCGTTCATTAGGATTATCTTCAACTTGGGGTAAGTTGTGTTTTTCTCTCTCTCCCTATAAATACCCCTTATAATAAATTATTTATTCCCAAATTTGCCCTTGCTTTATTTATCTCCGCGACATTATTTATTTGATACAAGATTCATATTTGATATCTGCGAGACAATTTACATTTAATACAATTTCATTGACATCTTGTCAATACAAGGATAAAAGTGCACAGTACTCATTATTTAGGTAATGATAATGAGTAATTTACAATGATGATGATTAGAGTGAAAAAATATAAATATACACTCTTTATAAATTCAATTGTCATCTATAGATAATTTTTTTAACAAATAAATTTACTGGCAATGTGTTTCTTTTTTTTTAATAATAATAATAATATTTATACTCCCAATATATATATATACAATTATTGTTTTGAAAATAGAGAGAGAGCAATCCATATTTAATTTATTAGATAATAAAAAGGCATATATTGGATTTAATAAAATATTTATTTTGCCAATATTTCGGCTGGCTGAACCCAAACCTTTATTGAGGCATTACTTTTTGTATACACTATGCGGCGCTAAGTTTGTGTATACAAAAATGTAATGCCTCGATAAAGGTTGGCGTTCAGCCAGCCGAAAAATTGGCACAATAAATATTTTATTAAATCCAATATATGCCTTTTTATTATCTAAAATATACAATAATTATAAATTTATTTACCACCATTTATACATTCTTGTTTTTCCATTCGAATGGTAATCATATTTACATAGGTTTATATAAATAAAAAAAAGATTTTCTGTTGATTTTGGAATTGTTGTGATTATCTTGATTTTAGTTATCTTGAGAATTAAGCTATTGTGGTGCAGTCGTGGTTAAATAATAATCTTGAAATTATAAAGTCTCTTGATCAGAGGTTTCTTTATTTGAGCTAAGAAATATATATAAAACATAATTTTGTAAAAGTAATGCTTGGCTCAAGGCGAGTAGAATAAGAAAAACAAAAGATTATTTACATAATGTACAAAAGTTTTGAGCCGGCCATTGGGATAAAACAACATCGAGTTTTTATAGGGGAAGAGTGACCTCTGGCGGTCGTTTTAGCAGAGTATTTGTATCTATGAAATATAATTTTAAATAAAATAATATTTTAATATAACATATATACACTTGAACCTGTCTATAGTGCCTGATTCTAAATACGTAGTACGATGCAACTCACATTAAAAGTGACCTGTCTATAGCACCCACTCTCTATAGCACCCTATATTGGTAAGTCCCAAGAGGGGGCGCTATAAACAGGTTTAACTCTATATACCTATAATACGTACTTTAATTATTTTGAATGTATATCTGTGCTTATAGTGGTAGTATCTTGTCTACTCCATGGAAAAAAGTGTGCCATTGCCCCGTTAGCCAGCCACATTTCAGAGTTCCCTGTTCACGGTTACCGTAGCGGCTCGGGGTTCACGAAGTCCTCGGCTTATACTGTATATATATGTATTTATCACTTATAGTTTATGTAATTTATTAGACATAAAATTCCTTAGCACGTTATCATCCTTGTTTATATTTCACAATTTTATACTGCTCTTATTGTGATTGAAATATAAATTACTTGAACACAACCAATATGAATAAATAGAATTTTTCCGGAAGGAAATTGATCTATAAAAGCATTGGGTACCTCTCCCGTCAAATTAAACCTTAAAACTAAACGCCATCTATTGACCGTCGCCGCAAACTATCGGCCCTCGGGTCGGTGACAAAGCTTAACGCCAATTTTGGAAAATTGAGAAGCGTGCACCTAGAAACACTTATATAAATATAAAGTAAATGCAATAAAAAATTGTATATAGAAAAATATAGCATTTTTAATTGCTCTAAAACATAATTTTAAATTTGGAATTCTTTTTTTTTCACCTCTGGGATTCTCTGCCATCAATTACGTTACAGAAAAGGTGTGTTATACACTGCGTGTTGTTTTAAAGGATATATATGTTAAATGATGGGAAGATACCATGACCAAAACATGTGGTGAGAAGACCTGGGAGACCATCAGTGAGAAGGGAAGATACCATGACCAAGACATGTGGTGAGAAGACCGGGGAGACCATCAGTGAGAAGGGAAGATACCATGACCAAGACATGTGGTGAGAAGACCTGGGAGACCATCAGTGAGAAGGGAAGATACCATGACCAAGACATGTGGTGAGAAGACCTGGGAGACCATCAGTGAGAAGGGAAGATACCATGACCAAGACATGTGGTGAGAAGACCTGGGAGACCATCAGTGAGATGGGAAGATCCCATGACCAAGACATTTGGTGAGAAGACCTGGGAGACCATCAGTGAGATGGGAAGATCCCATGACCAAGACATTTGGTGAGAAGACCTGGGAGACCATCAGTGAGATGGGAAGATACCATGACCAAGACATGTGGTGAGAAGACCTGGGAGACCATCAGTGAGAAGGGAAGATACCATGACCAAGACATTTGGTGAGAAGACCTGGGAGACCATCAGTGAGAAGGGAAGATACCATGACCAAGACATTTGGTGAGAAGACCTGGGAGACCATCAGTGAGATGGGAAGATACCATGACCAAGACATGTGGTGAGAAGACCTGGGAGACCATCAGTGAGAAGGGAAGATACCATGACCAAGACATGTGGTGAGAAGACCTGGGAGACCATCAGTGAGATGGGAAGATCCCATGACCAAGACATTTGGTGAGAAGACCTGGGAGACCATCAGTGAGATGGGAAGATCCCATGACCAAGACATTTGGTGAGAAGACCTGGGAGACCATCAGTGAGATGGGAAGATACCATGACCAAGACATGTGGTGAGAAGACCTGGGAGACCATCAGTGAGAAGGGAAGATACCATGACCAAGACATTTGGTGAGAAGACCTGGGAGACCATCAGTGAGAAGGGAAGATACCATGACCAAGACATGTGGTGAGAAGACCTGGGAGACCATCAGTGAGAAGGGAAGATACCATGACCAAGACATGTGGTGAGAAGACCTGGGAGACCATCAGTGAGATGGGAAGATCCCATGACCAAGACATTTGGTGAGAAGACCTGGGAGACCATCAGTGAGATGGGAAGATCCCATGACCAAGGCATTTGGTGAGAAGACCTGGGAGACCATCAGTGAGATGGGAAGATCCCATGACCAAGACATTTGGTGAGAAGACCTGGGAGACCATCAGTGAGAAGGGAAGATACCATGACCAAGACATGTGGTGAGAAGATCCGGGAGACCATCAGTGAGATGGGAAGATCCCATGACCAAGACATGTGGTGAGAAGACCGGCGAGTACATCAGTGAGATGGGAAGATCCCATGACCAAGACATGTGGTGAGAAGACCTGGGAGACCATCAGTGAGATGGGAAGATCCCATGACCAAGACATGTGGTGAGAAGATCCGGGAGACCATCAGTGAGATGGGAAGATCCCATGACCAAGACATGTGGTGAGAAGACCGGCGAGTACATCAGTGAGATGGGAAGATCCCATGACCAAGACATGTGGTGACAAGTCCTGGGAGACCATCAGTGAGATGGGAAGATCCCATGACCAAGACATGTGGCGAGGAGACCGGGGAGCCATCAGTGAGATGGGAAGATCCCATGACCAAGACATATGGCGAGGAGACCGGGGAGTTCATCAGTGAGCTGGGAAGATCCCATGACCAAGACATATGGTGAGAAGACCGGGGAACCATCAGTAAGATGGGAAGATCCCATGACCAAAAAATATGGTGAGAAGACGGGTAGAGCATTAGTGAGATGGGAAGATCCCATGACCAAGACATGTGGCGAGGAGACCGGAGAGTTCATCAGTGAGCTGGGAAGATCTCATGACCAAGACATGTGGTGAGAAGACCGGGGAGCCATCAGTGAGATGGGAAGATCCCATGACCAAGACATGTGGTGAGAAGACCGGGAAGACCATCAGTGAGATGGGAAGATACCAAGACCAAGACATATGGTGAGAAGACCGGGGAGCCATCAGTGAGATGGGAAGATCCCATGATCAAGACATGTGGTGAGAAGACCGGGGTGATCAACAGTGAGATGGGAAGATCCCATGAACAAGACATGTGATTAGAAGACCAGAGAGACCATCAGAGCGATGGGAAAATCCCATGATGATGATTCACGATGGTATCTGGAGAAGAATGATGAGAGCCAGTGAGGACATAGTAACCTGCAGAAATGAAGAACCAACTCTGAAACCATGGGTACATCGAGGCAATTGAGATAATTTGTCATTGTTGTTACTAATATCAACGGTTTCCCTAGCACGCTACCTCTTCTAAGGTTTCTTTTCGAGCAAGTGTTATAATATCCAGTTCCAGAATCACTTTATTAGGTACCGCTCAAAAAGAAAAACCTAGTTTATGATATTTGCAACAATGATTGATATTTTATTTATATACTAGCGGGTGTACCCGGCTCCGCCCAGGTTTTACTCGAGGGAATGTTTGTAGTCTAGTATGTTGATATAATAAATCTATCTGAAAATTAGGAAAGGTCAGGTAATTATTTTGTAGGGTGATGCTCTGAAAAAGAACGCTATATCACTTTATCACTAAACAAATTGGCGAGTCAAAAATAAGCAACCTAAACAATCCATTAGCTTTGCAAGATAAGAAAAGAAATAGAGAAATGCATGCAAAATTCTCAACACAAATCAAAATCTTTAATCCTCAGAAGTAATGTATATTGGGTAGGATAAGGTTTATTTTGTTTCTATTACATTACATCATCTTTAAATCTCAAAGCAGAGCAAAACTGGCATACCCGAGACATTTGGCCTATATCGACAGATGAATCAGCTTTATAATCAATATGGGCATTATACTGCAAACCTGAAAACGGCTTATGAGTCCAAAGCTGAATACGCTGAACAGGAACTTGCATAGTTTGTGTAGCTGCGACGCGGGCTTCAGAATACCTAAGACGGCGAAGCGCACGACGCGTCTCACTTTGAAGTGGTGTCTCAATAGCTCTAGCATTCCTATATCTCCTGGAAGCAGCCGTATTCCTACCAAGTAAACGTCGGCTGTGGCGAGGCATATTCTGAAAAAAAAATTAGATTGAGATTAATAACAAAAGCTTCAAAACCAGCAATTTCTAAACAAAGCATAAAAATTTCCTGTCTTTTTGAGGTAAAAATCAAATTTTTTAAATTTTTATTTAAAATAACCTTCAGATATGTTAAAAAGATTTTAAAAAACTAAAATCATAATATTATTACCAAAATATTAATGTACAAAACCAGTTATCATTAAAAAGCTTCAAAAATAGACCAACCGCTGGATACGGCAATGAAAAAGCATGCTTTTTTGAGGTAAAAAATAGAAATAATTTTCTAAAATACAAAATACAACCCCTATATGTTAAAAAAAAACTATAAATAATCTAAATATAAAATATTTAATCAAATAAATTAAAATATCTTTAAAAAAATTTTGAAAAAGGACTTCAAAAAGACAAATAAATGAATCCGTAAAAGAAATCCCTTGCTTATTTAAAAATATAAATAACCTATTTTTTAGATACAACCCATATATGTAGAAAACATAATAGATAAACTGTATTTAAAAGATCAAAGCAATAAATAGAAATAACCCAAATTATTTTTACAAAACAACCCATATAAGTGGAAAACACCATAAATAATCTGTTATTAAAATATCTAAACAATTAATTAAAAATTTTGTTAAGGTCCTCAAAAAAGACATAAAATTGAGCACATTAATGAAATTTCAATCTTTTTTTGTAAAAAATAATATAAATAACCTTAGTCTTATAAAAATACTAACCACGTAAGTTAGAAATAGCATATATAATCTGTATATAAAATAAAAAAGAAATAAATTAAAATTAGCCTAAAAATTTATCTAAAAAATAAAATTGATCTCATCAAGTAAGGCTTCAACTTTTTTTGGTATAAAATATGAAAACTATAAAATAAAAGTATCTTACCATGTATAAAAGTTATTAAAATATATATAAAAAAGATTAAAACTAATTTTCCAAGAAGCGCAAAAGTGTAAACACTTTTGAAAGTGTAAACACTTTAACTCTGTTGAATTTTTTTGTATTTTATCGATAACAGCAAAGTTATGTATGTTAAAGTTAGGAAAAATATTTTGATGTTAAGCAAAACCTGCTCCATCTCGTTTTACATAAATGTTGAAAATTTGGTCGAAATTGATGCATTGTAACGAAAGTTTTTAGTGATGTCCACTTATGAAATTTCCATTTTATTAATATAGATTAAATAAAATGTTAACGCGGGATTCGATCCCGGTTCATGACTGTCGGGAATCGAGGGTGTTACCCACTCGTTCACCGACGTCTCTGATGTATGTGTTATAACATTACGGAAGTTTTAACCTATTCACAGTTTAAATAATTAGTACAAACTTGGATTTTTACAAAGATTAATTGATTAATAAAGATTTAAAATTGATTTAAAAATATTCTGATAGCGCAACTGGCTTGCTCTCTCTGTGTTGTTGGAATAAATATAAACGAATAATCAATTTTCAAAAACATTTTTACATTAAAATATATTTATAATCAACTTTTAGTTGATATTTATTCCGGCAGATGGCGTAAGTCATCAGCAACTTTCAGTTGCGCGATCAGAAGATGTGCATTCATATTTATTATGTTTTATTCAAAACATAAATTAAATATTTTTATTTATATATATATACTAGCGGATGTGCCCGGCTTCGCCCGGGTTTTACCCGAGTGAATGTTTGTCTAACGAACATTTGTTAAAACAATTCTCTATAAACTTATAAAACGTACTCGGCTTCGCCCGGGGTTTTACCCGAGTAAAGGTTTGTCTAGCGAACATTTGTTAAAACAATTCTCTAAAAACTTATTTAAAAAAAAAAAAGATATATTTTGATAATTTGAAACTCGTAAATTTGAATCTCTCGATAAAGTGAACATTTTTTCCTGGTCCCTTGAAAAATACTCGATAAGTTGAATAAAATCAATATTAATTAGTTCCCTCGGTAATTGGAAGTTAAAGGAATAGTATCTTCGCCTTGGAATTGTATCGTTATTCTTGTCTCAAATAAATTGCCGTTTCATCCTGAGATAATCTTACTTTTGATGAATAATATTTAAGATAACAAACTAAGTGATACGAAAACTTGTTATCATCGTCACAATGGGGGCGCTGCTTGCGAGTTAAATCTACAAATCTGCAAATAACTCTAAGGATATTCAAGATATTCATGAATTTATTTTTCAAAAACCTTCCCGGTGATATACCTAATAATATCCCAAAATTTCACGGCAATTGGATGTATGGTTTTTGAATCTATAGAGTACAGACAGACAGACAGACATTCAATTTTATATATATAGATTTACTATTCATTGTTGGCTTTTTATCTTACATTCATTCTTCATTGTTGGCTTTTTATATTACATTCACTCTTCATTGTTGGCATTTTATCTTACATTCATTCTTCATTGTTGGCTTTTTATATTACATTTACTCTTCATTGTTGGCTTTTTATCTTACATTCACTCTTCATTGTTGGCTTTTTATATTATATTTACTCTTCATTGTTGGCTTTTTATCTTACATTCATTCTTCATTGTTGGCTTTTTATATTATATTTTCTCTTCATTGTTGGCTTTTTATCTTACATTTATTCTTCATTGTTGGCTTTTTATATTATATTTACTCTTCATTGTTGGCTTTTTATCTTACATTTATTCTTCATTGTTGGCTTTTTATATTACATTTACTCTTTATTGTTGGCTTTTTATCTTACATTCATTCTTCATTGTTGGCTTTTTATATCATATTTACTCTTCATTGTTGGCTTTTTATCTTACATTCTTTCTTCATTGTTGGCTTTTTATATTATATTCTGAACAAAATCTATCTGTGAACTTCACACAGTGAACTTCACACAGACAGAATAAGGCAATTATATAAGTAGATTTACTCTTCTTTGTTGGCTTTTTATCTTACATTCATTCTTCATTGTTGGCTTTTTATCTTACATTCACTCTTCATTGTTGGCTTTTTATCTTACATTCACTCTTCATTGTTGGCTTTTTATCTTACATTCATTCTTCATTGTTGGCTTTTTATATTACATTTACTCTTCATTGTTGGCTTTTTATCTTACATTCACTCTTCATTGTTGGCTTTTTATATTATATTTTTAGATTGAGATTATTAGCTAGTATGTAAAAAAATTAACTCTGTTGAAATTTAATTTTGTATTTATATATAAATAAAATTAACTCTGTTGATTTTTTTTGTATTTAATCGTTAACAGCGAAGTTACGCATGTTAATGTTAGGAAAAATATTTTGATGTTAAGCAAAACCTGCTCCATCTCGTTTTACATAAATGTTGAAAATTTGGTCGAAATTGATGCATTGTAACGAAAGTTTTTAGCGAACACCACTTATGAAATTTGCATTTTATTAATATAGATATAATATATATATATTTATAGAGAATTCATTAGTTTCCCTTTGACACGATTAAAAAAGATTAGATATAGTGTAATTTTGTAAATAATTCCAATAAAGTGTTTATAGTTTGACCTTTCATTTTCTCAAGCTAAAGGACTTATCAGTCATGTCGACTAAACGCTGACAAGATTATGTATAGATAAGAAGTCAACAAAGAGGAAAATAAAAAAGCCTTATCCTGACCGTTCTCGCATGATCATTTCTAGATGGCAGAGCGCCATCTAGTGGGACAAAAATAAACTAAACGTTTATTTAACTTGTTCCGTGATATTTGGCCAACCCATTTTCTTGATAAATCAGGAAAAACCAACCACGTACGCGTCTCGGGCTGTTGGTCCTCGTCATCGTGGTACAGGCTGTATCTCTACCACTAAATATTATGTTCTAGAGCAAGCATGTCAAACTCGCGGCCCGCGGGCCTCATGCGGCCCACAACGAATAAATTTGCGGCCCACCAGATAATATATTTTAATTAAAAAATTTATAAATTAAAAAAATAATAATAATAATTTGTAGCCTAATTTTTAAAAATTGTAATTATACATAATTTATTTATTAATAACGAACCCTGGTCGCGCCATACATAAGTCGTAAATTTTGATAATATTATACCTACATATATAACGTATGTACATCGCCATAAGTATTGTGTGCCTTAAAGTTTAAAGAAAATATTCTTTCGGAGTACTAGAAAAAATATATTTTTTTAAGTTACGTTCAATAATTTGTACAGTTATTCTGTGTCTGGTAAGTTAAAAATATTAATTTTTAAAAAATTTTAAAATATTAATTAAAACGTTTTATTATTTTGTGTTAGCGATTACTAATTTTTTTTTCAGACCTTTGTATTCAATATGTCTTCATCAAAACCAAGTGGCAGTAAAACTAAACGAAAAATTGCTGACGAACATAGAAATTTTCAAGAAAAGTGGGAATTAGAGTATTTTTTCTCCGAATTAAAAGATAAAATCATCTGCTTGATATGTAATAATGCTATTGGTGTACCAAAATTATATAACATTAAACGTCATTATGAACAACATAAATCAAAATATGATACCTACGAAGGTTTAATGAGACAAGAAAAGTTAAAAGAGTTCAAGTTGGGAATGAAAAAACAACAGTTAAGGTTTACTAAAGTATCACAAGAGAGTGAAGCGGCGGTGCATGCAAGCTACGTTTTATCGGAGATGATAGCTAAACACTCAAAACCTTTTACTGAAGGTGATTTCATCAAGGAATGTTTAATTAAAGCTGCAGAAATTGTTTGTCCTGGAAGTGTGAAGACGTTTCAAACAATACCTTTGTCTCGAAATACCGTTGTGGAAAGAGTTACTGATATGGCCAGAAATTTAAATGATCAGATAAAAGAAAAATCATCTTGTTTCGAAGCATTTTCCATTGCCTGTGATGAGAGTACGGAATTGGGGGCGTAGCTCAGTTAGCTGTTTTTTTTTTCGAGCTTGCGACACGGATTTCAACATTTTTGAAGAATTATTGGAACTAGTAGCGATGCATGGCACTACTACAGGAGAAGATATATTTAATTGCTTTTATGATCTTCTGCAAAAATACAATTTACCTCAATCAAAATTGATTTCTGTAGCAACAGATGGAGCTCTTTCAATGACTGGAAAAACAAACGGTTTCGTAGCATTACTGCGAAAAAACTAAGTGAAATTTCTGATGGTTCCAAGATTCATCATACGCATTGCATTATACATCAGGAAGTATTATGTACGAAGGTAATAAAAATGGAAAATGTGTTGACACCTATCAAAGAATTCATCAATTTCATAAGATCTCGAGGTTTAAATCAGCGACAGTTCTCTCTGTTCTTAACTGAATTAGAAAGCGAATATTCAGGTTTATCATACTATACCGAGGTACGTTGGCTATCATGCTCCAAGGTTCTCAAACAATTTTGGGACTTGAAAGAAGAAATATGTCGGTTTTTAATAACCAAGAATCAAGATATCTCTTTGTTTTCTGATCAAGTATGGTTGCAAGATTTTTCCTTCATGGTTGACATAACAAAACACTTGTTGGATTTAAATTTGAAACTGCAAGGAAAGGATCAGATCATTACCAACATGTGTGACCAAGTTAATGCATTCAAACGTAAGCTAGTTCTTTGGGAAAATCAGTTGAAAAACAAAGATTTAATGCACTTTCCGACATGCAACATGCACAAATCAAGTTTAGGTGAAACTGCATCGTATCAAAAATATGCGGACATTTTTTTAAGTCTTAGAAATGAATTTGAAACAAGGTTTTCTGATTTCAAATCTTTGGAAGGCAAGTTTACTTTGTTTTCTTCGATTTTCTCGATAAATATAGAATCAGTACCTAATCATATGCAAATGGAGGTAATAGATATCCAGTGCGATTCAGATTTAAAGGCAAAATTCATTGAAGTTGGCGTTTCTGAATTTTACAAATATTTGCCAGCCAGATTTGAAAACACTCGAAAATTAGTATATGAAATTATGTCCATGTTTGGAAATACTTATCGGTGCGAGCAGTTATTTTCACTTATGAAAGGAAATAAGTATCCAATCAGATCGAGTATTACTGACGTTAACCTTCGGTCAGTTTTAAAATTAATCACTGCGAATAAGATTTCCCCCGAAGTAGGAAAGATGGTAGCAGAAAAGAGATGCCAAATATCAGGGAGAAAATATTAACTTTACTTTCTTTTTTCTTATTAGTATTTTTTAAAATAAACCTACATAAATGATACTATAAAAATTTAATTACTTGTTTTCTTTTTTTGCGGCCCACATAATCTTATTACTTTTTTATTTGGCCCGTGTTAGCATTTGAGTTTGACATGCTTATTCTAGAGGCTTCCTGAGAAATCGACAAATGAGTGATTAGGCCAAACCTTCGTAAATACGCTTTTCATTTGAACAATAAGAAAAATTTAAAATAGAAAGCTGTTGATACTAAAAACAACAAAAAAAGGCATATTCTATTCGCCTACATGAACATTTTTTATTGTTTCACATGAAAAGAGTATTTACGCAAAATTTCTACCTTAAATACTTATTTCTTGATTTCTCAGGAAGCCTCTAGAACCATATATTTGGTCGTAGAGATTAATCAAATATAAATCTCCGATGATATGTTTCTTTATTTACACTATTAACTAAGTAAACTTGTTAAAAATGTAATAGAGAATCCTCGGATATATATATTTGATTAATATAGATGATACAGAGGATTATAATTCTTATAATTTGGTCGTAGAGGCTACAGCCTGCACCACGTTGACGAGGACCAACAGCCCGAAACGCGTACGTGGTTGGCTTTTTCTTGATTTATCAAGAAAATGGGTTGACCAAATATCACGAAACAAGTTGAATCAACCTATAGTCTATTTTTATTTCACTAGATGGCGCGCTCTGTCATCTAGAGATACTCATTTGAGAAGCCAGGATATATCTTTACGATTTTTAAAATCTTATTATTAAAGCGCAAAAAATGTTTGTTTGTTAGTTTGTTTGTTTGTTCCCTAACTCCTCTGTTAATATTTTATTTTATACGACAATATTTCGTATACATATTACATTTAGTCCCGGAATTATTCAGGTAACTTCAAAATTATATTTAAACCTTTAAAAATAACGCAGTTAGCAAAAATACGCATTTAGCTCGACGTTAGCGACACGCTCGGCCATTGATTGAAATAAAACGAAATAATTTGATATATAAATTAAATTTAAATTAAACTTTAAATACTTTTCATACTTGCCTTTTTACACTTTAATAACATTTTTCATTTTTAATTTCTCATTTTAGCACCGTTTTTATTTTGTTAATGTCATTTTTATATTTAATTACGCCAGAAATTGGCTATTTTAATATTGCTTATATTAAATATGCCTATGCGTATTTTATATTTTATTAATTTTTACAAACATATATTTATATTCTTTATTCGATATTTAGTTAATATTCATTTCGATATTTAGTGAATATTCAAAATAGACGCTCAAAATAAAATAGAATAAAATTTCAATATATATCGAAAATTGATCTATGTCACATTATATAGTGTTATATAGTTGAAATAAATGAATAAATAATCCCCCATATTCGTTTTTGTTTGTGTGATTTTGTTATTATGTTATAATGTTGTTATAATGTTATTATGTCTGTGAAGAAGGCAGGATTGTATGTGCTTTAAATTGTATGTGCTTTAAAGCGCGACGTAAGACGCGCTAAATTTGCTAGTATATATTAAACCTTTAAAACACGCAATATATAATAACACACCTTTCCTGTAACGTGATTAATGGAAGGGATTTTACCAGATGTAAAAACAGAATTCCACATTTAACATTATGTTTGATGCAATTAAAAAATCTATCTTTATCTATTTCAAAATTTTATTGCATTCGCATTATATTTATATAGGTTGTTTTCAAGTGATTTATATTTCTATCGCCGTGAAAGAAGTGCAAAATTGTTAAATTTGAACAAGGAAAAAGAAAACATGTTAACGCTTTCATTTCAAATATATTACATAAACTATAAGTAATAAGAGTACATATATATAGAGTATAAGCACAGGTATACATACAAGTAATCTAGGTGTGTATGTTAGGTACAACAACAACAGCAGCTTTATTAGAACATTTCCGACCTGTAAGGACTCGCCATACATCATTTTCATGGAGAAAGGGTGGAAAAACATAAACAAAGGAGAGAAGGGAAAATAAAAAGTAAACCAAAGTATTCAACCTAACTATACAAATTAACAATGGAAGGAAATTGTTCTGTAATTTTAGTTCTTAGAGATTACCTTGTTCTCTAACACTTTATGAGAGTTAAACAATTCTATCGCTATTTATTTTTTCTCAGTCATTATTCTGATTAGCTGAACTGGGTTCAGGTAGACTTGGATAATGTTCTTTAAGATCTTATTCCGTTCCTCGTTAACAATAGTGCATTCAGAGATGTAGTGGGTCATTTCTTCTATGCTTTCAGATTTGCAGAATTTACAAATTACATCTTCCTTTTAAAATTATTTAAATGTGACTTTCTCTTAGTAATATTAGGTACATATATAGAATGAGAAAAACCATCTTCCCAGAATACGGCAAATTTTCGATTTATGTCTCTACAAGGGGATTATATATTTCAGTTTATAAATTTTATATTTATACCTTTAAAATACCGAGTAGGTTTTGAAAAATCATCAGTAATTAACTAACAGACTTTTATAAATTCAATATTATATTATTGATGAATTATAATCCAATGCAAAGCACTTGGATATGCCATTAAAGGACTATAAGTGTCAAATAGAGTTCGTCAAAAAATAAACAGAAAATAAATAAACGCATTGATAACGTTTTTCACACACAGAGTGAAATCATATACAGTAAAATCAAAATCAAAATTCGAAACTATTATAGACGCGTATGATTCTTTTTAAAAATAAACAATTTCTACTGCCCTTACTGCAATGGAAAAATTAATGGCAGATGAACTATGGACTTAAGCTTTGAAGACAGCTAAATTACATACAATTATAAATATGAAAATACAACATAAAAAAAATAAAAATAAGTGGGTCGGGTGTTGATATTAAAAATATATAATATGCTTCGAGCAAACGCTCTTCCGCAAATTACAATTTGAGACTTTTATTAGAACATTTATATTATGATGCATTAGTGCGCCATCTGTTATCAAAATTTGAAACTATTATAGACTCTCATAATGCATCATAATATAATTGTTCTAATAAAAGACACAAATTGAAGTTTTCGGAAGAGCGTTTGCTCGAAGTATATTATATGTTTATAATTGTATGTAATCCTCTGTCCTCAAAGCTTATCTCCATAGTTCATCTACCATTATTTTTTCCATTACAGTATGGGCAGTAGAAATTATTTATTTTTAAAAAGAACCATACACGTCTATAATAGTTTCGAATTTTGATAACAGATGGCGATAATGCATCATAATACAATTTTTAAATAATTAAAATATTTATTTGTTTTATCATAAACTAAAAATATCTCACTTTGTGAGAAATAATAATTTTTATATTGGTTTCTTTTCGAAATTTTTCTTGATATAACAGCGTTAAAGGAGAATTTCGTAAAAATTATTGAAAATGGTTTGATTTTTTGTTCATAGATGGCGGGAGGTGTATTAGATTCTTTAGTTTCATTTATCGTGATTCTAATATAGGAAAATCTATATTTAGATTTGTTTGATTTTATGTGACCAATAGTTACCTTGAAATTATTAGAAAAAGAAAGAATAAATGAAATAAAGGTAAAGGGTTTCCTTTCATTTTGATTTCGCAAGTTTTCAAGCAAATGTTCTGCTCTTCAACGGGAAAATACTTCTATGTACAATCTATCTATATAGATAATACCGTAACAGAGTTTTCCATTGTAAAGTCCTGAGCTATCTCCTCCGAAGATTCTGAACTACACATAACGATCTATATACCAAAATTTTCGTTATTTTTTTCTTCGTATGCTAGGCCTGTTTTTATTTTCCTAATGTTAACAGTTATTTTTATTTTTTAATTTAATCTATTTTACAATCGTAGATTTTTTGCATTTATCATCATCAATTCGTTTGTTTTGAAATGCGTTCTTTTGTCTTATTACTACAACCAATCGTGATGAAACTTTGGGAAGATGTTTAGTATACTACCGGGATGGTTTCTGGCTAATTACTCTTTAGAAATAACCTTTCGTTGCATTTTTATTTACGATAAAACGTAGATTCACTCGCAATCAGCGCCCCCTCGCGGCAGACATATGGCCTTAAATAGCCTCGCATGATCTTATTCGTAACGTCAAGCTTAGCTTATAGGTTAGGTACACAGCTTTGTACCCCCGCAACCTAGGTTCGAGGCTCAGCGTGGGTGTTTTTTTTTTTTTTTTCATTTCTTTTATATTATTGTAGCAAATTATTAAAAATATTATTTTATTTAAAATGTAGGCTTTTTAAAATAAAAATTAACATACACAATTTTTTAATAATATTTGTAACAAACCTAGGTTCGAGGCTCAGCGTGGATGTCTTTTTTTATTTTCGTTTCTTTTATATTATTGTAGAAAGGTCTGTTTTTACAGCATTATTATATTTTGATTGGTTTATTTTAAATATGTTTGTTATGAAGGCTCTATGTAATACTATTTAGAGCACATTTTACATTTTAAACACCTAAGCCCCCCTCTTTTTAATATTGTAGCAAAGTATTAAAAGTATTATTTTATTTTAGATGTTTGCCATGAAACTTTGGGAAGTTGTTTAGTATACTATCAGGACGATTTCTGGCGAATTATTTTAGAATAATATTTATAACAATAATTATAGCTAAATTAAGACATAGTGATTATATTCTGTGTTTGTGCATATATTAATATTTAACAGAAAATGTTAGAACGTTCTATTAGAATATCTCGAAAACAAAAAACAATACATATAAACGAGTTCACTGACATTTATTAATGCAGTGATTATAATCAATGATTACAATGAAGGGCTATATTATCGATATATATAAAAAATCACTTTCAAATTTTAACGTAACGTTCCATTCTCAATCCCGTAGGGCTTTAGATCGGCTAAAACATTTTTATCTTTATAAGTGAATACTAGCGGACGTTCCCGGCTTCGCCCGAGGTTTTACCCGAGTAAAGGTTTTTCTAACGAACATTTATTAAAACAATTGCTCTATAAACTTATAAAAAAAAAGATATATTTTGATAATTTGAAACTCGTATATTCGAATCTCTCGACAAAGTGAACATTTTTTCCCGGTCCCTGTGTGCCGTGTCATCCTGAAATTTGTCTTTCCTAATTTTCTACATTACAAAATCATCGTTTTATCTAGTGAACATATTTTCCCGGTCCCTTGAAAAATACTCGATAAGTTGAATAAAATCATGGTCGTTTATGGAAGATGGACGTAGTTCCCGGAGGTCACCCGCCCCCCGCGCGCCAGGACCTCTTGATCACTCTGATTGGCCGGCGGCCGGACGGGGGGGGGGGGGGGGGCTCTTGATCCCTCTGATTGGTCGGTGTGAACTTGGACTGTCCAACCAACTGGCCAGCGGCCGGACGGGGCAGGGGAGGGCAGGGGGGAGGGGCAGATCTCCGTTGCAAGATGGCGCTGCTTGCGAGTCCCGAATTTTGTCTTTCCTAATTTTCTACATTACAAAATCATCGTTTTATCTAGTGAACATATTTTCCAGGTCCCTTGAAAATTTGATTATTATATATCATATATATCGTCTTGCACAATTATTTAAACTTTTTAAAATAAAGTACAATACTTAAAATGAAATATGTTTCATAAAGTACAATACTTAAAATAAAATATGTTTCTTATAAATCTAAAATTAGAAAATAAACTTTTAAATCGGTAACCTCAAGGAGATAGCACTAAAGCACTAATATTTGAATTAGTTTTACTTAATATATTAGCCCTGAAAGACCCAAGGTCATCAGGCGTGGACCAAAACCTAAGCCTATCTCGGTCTCAATGGTGGAGCTGCTTGCGAGTTAAAGCTACAAATCTGCAAATAACTCTAAGGATATTAAAGATATTCAAGAAATTATTTTTCGTAAACCTTTCCGGAGATACACCTAATAATATTCCAATATTTCACGGCGATTGGATGTATGGTTTTCGAATCCATAGAGGACACACACACACACACAGACACACACAGACATTCAATTTTATATATATAGATTAACTTTACTGTACTGAATAGTTTAGTATAATGTTAATTTAACATATTACAATTTAGCCACAGCAACGCGTGGCCGGGTTCGCTATTTATAATATATATTTTTGATTCATTTGATTATGATTATAATTTGTAAGTACTTTGTTATAGTTTTTCATTTAAATAGAGCTCAATTTTTGTGTATGTTTTCTATTTGCAGTATCTTTCCTAATGTCTTTGGCAACGTTTTTTTTTTCTCATAAATAGGCTGAGGTTATATTATTTTTCGAATTGTAGATTGAATTATTACTTTTATTCTATAATAATTATCTTTTATAAGTGTTTGTTATAGTTTTTCATTTGAATTTAGCACAATTTTTGTATCTGGTTATCTTTTTTGGCGTCTTTTCATCTCTCTTTGGCATCTTTTTTTTTCTCATTAATAAGACCTAATCCAAATAATTTAATAGTGTGTGACGTTTCAGCAACAGCATCAGACAAAAGAATAAATGAACTAAAGAATAAAATCTCATTTTTTCTTTTGTCTGATGATGGTGACATTTGGATTAGGTCTTTTTTTTTTTATTAATTTGTTATAGTTTTTCATTTGAATTTAGCTCCATTTTTGTGTATTATTTAATAAATGAACTAAAGAATAAAATCTCATTTATTCTTTTGTCTGATTTTTGTGTCTGATTTTCTTTTTTCCAGTATCTTTCATAATGCCTGATTTGATTACTTGATCTGTTATAGTTTTTCATTTAAATTTAGCTCCATTTTTGTGTCTGTCGTTTTTTTTTCTTCTCATAAATAGGCTGATGCTGTATTTGTGTACTCAATTGTTGCTTTTTGTGTCTGGTTTCTTTTTTGCAGTATTTTTTTGGAATCCTTTTTTTTTTCATCAATTGTTTCCTCACATGCTTGGAATTTTCTTTTTATGCCTGTCCTGGCTTTCAGTTTTATAGTTTTCCTCTGCTTGGTTCTTATTTTACCTTTTTTTTTTCAGCGTCTTCTGTCATGCCTCGAAAAGGCCGTGGAAGACTCACTCCCCAAAAATGGTCGAATTATCGTGTGTTGAATTAATTAGATTATATTGTATATATAAAAATATAGAATTGTTGTTTTTAATGAGGTCTTTTAAATGAATTTATTCCTTTAATATGTTGTCATATCTGCAATTTTTTTCATTTCCAAAATATTTATTTACACTTTCACCAATGCCTATAGGATCTTTGCGATGGAACAGGTATGGTGTTCAAGCGCATGTGCTCTCATGTCCTTGAAGCACATATACTGACAGTACCCAAAGTTGAACACACTGTATAATGTCTGAAATATATGACTATAAAGAGGGCTCAAGGCCAAACCTTTCTACAAGAGCCTGTGTTTACGCACAGACGACTTTATGTTTTTAATGAGGTCTTTAAAATGAATTTATTCCTTTAATATGTTGTCATATCTGCAATTTTTTTTCATTTCCAAAATATTTATTTACACTTTCACCAATGCCTATAGGATCTTTGCGATGGAACAGGTATGGTGTTCTAGCGCATGTGCTCTCATGTCCTTGAAGCACATATACTGACAGTACCCAAAGTTGAACACACTGTATAATGTCTGAAATATATGACTATAAAGAAGGCTCAAGGCCAAACCTTTGCTACAAGAGCCTGTGTTTACGCACAGACGACTTTATGTGACTTTTTCAAGTGTGCGAACTTTGGATAGCATACATGTAAAGTTGAACCCAAGTATATATAAAATGTAGTTTTTAATGAGGTCATTTAAATGAATTCCTATTATAAATCGTCTCCTCTGAAATATAGTTTGTAAATTTATATTCTGATTTATTTTATCCTTTTTTTTTCATTTCCAGAATATATATTTACACTTTTCACCAATGCCTAAAGTTTCTCACCTGAAAGAAAAAAAACTCCGCCTTTGCCGGTCCCAAGCCAGGACGAAAAAGGAGGAGGGGGAGCAGTAACAAGCTCACTAAAAAAACCTGGGCTCAGCTGGCCCGGCTGATAGTACCTTGTAAGGGCTCCTAATCCAGGGATACATTCTTTTGGAGCTAAGTCAGTGGCCTGCCACTGAGTAGTGCTCCCAGTCTTGATGACAAAGGCAGACGCATTCTACTTCACCCAATCGTGATGGTTGTTAATTTCAAGCTTTACAAGCTTGACACTCTAATATGATTGATTGAAGATAAGAAAGGAGAAAAAAATATTTTTTGTATTTTTTTTTTGGCAATAATCTATTTATTATCAATTAATTTGATTTTGGTCTTTATTTATTATTCCCCTGCTCTATACATACATTTTGTACATTTACAATGTCAGCCATTTTCTCTGTAATACCTTTTTAGCAGTGAAGTTATATTTGAGCAACAAACAATTGTTGAAATTTAAAATGGTCGAATTATCGATAGTGTTGAATTACACTTTGTTATATGATAGGCTGTAGGTCAAGACAGCAAAACATGGTCGAATTATCGAGGTTATATTGTATATATAAAACTAGAAATGTAGTTTTAATGAGGTCCTTTAAATATTTTCATTCCTTTTATATGTTGTCTTATCTGCGATATAGTAGCATTTTTTGCAATTTTATTTGCTGATTCGTGTCATTTTTTCACTCTAAATATATTTATTTAAACTCTTCAACTAATGCCTATAGTTTCTTTCCTGAAATTGCTTAGCAAACATGAGTTGGTTGTATTGTTATGCTTCGGATATATTTTAATCCTAAGCAGGGTCTTTACGAATGGCACACGTATGGTTACACAGTGCATGTGCTCTCATGTTCTTGAAGTAGTGTAGATGTGTTGTTTGCACTTTTATTTTCTGATTTGTTAGTATTTTTCTTCTTTTTTCATTTTAAATAATTTTTTAGGCATAGGAACCAATGCCTATAGTTTCTCACCTGCGGGCCCTTCGAGTAAACCCGGGGCGTTGCCCGGGTCACTCGGCTAGTATAAATATATTCTTTGTACATAAATAATTGGAAAGATTTGTGATTGGCATGTACTCTCGTGGACGTACATTAGATTGTTTACATCTAAAATATTAGATATTATAATGGGATGAAATGTATATTAATTTATAGATAATTTGTCAAGGATATTGCTATTTGTTTGATTTTATTTAATTTTATTAAATATATTTTTATGAATAATTTGTTTGTTGTTAGATAAAGGGTTGAAAAGACAAAGGATCGATAAGATAAAGGGTTAAAGGTGCAGTCGTGATAAAAAAAAAGATAAATATTTACCATCAAGTAACTTTTATTTTCAATTACTTGAAAAAATATTACACATTAGTTATTTTCACATTATATAGAATTTATAAAGTTAATCCTATATTAGTGATTCAAAAAAATAGATATGTTAACTACGCATATTTACAACAAAACTAAAAGTTATTCTAAAAACGATGATACCAAAGGAAGAAATATCAATGAATAAAAATAAAAAATATTTATTTTTTAAATATAGAATTATTTGAGTTTTTATATTATATAATATTTAAAATAAAGAAGGCATCTCCTGACCACGAGCACATGTACTTTTTGGGTGGCAGACCGCCATCTATAATTATATTATATATATGTATAATATTTATTTGATACAAGATTCATATTTGATGTCTACGAGACAATTGACAATTAATACAATTTTATTGACATTTTTTCAATACAGGGATCAAGGTATATATTCCACACTATTTAGAAAGGAAAATGAGTAATTTACAATGATGATGATTAGGATGCAAAAGATATAGCTATGCCACTATGTACAATGTAAAGCAGAGAGAGATTCCCTGCAAAAATCATATCCAACAGCCTCAAAGTGGCGGGAGGGTGTAAACAGGTAGCACAGGACATCGGGAGTTTAACTCCTGGTAGGGCCACCCTGTGCTACATACCCGGCTAATGTATCAATTGTCTGTTCTCCATAGGAGCGGCTACACTCCATGTTAGGAGACCAAAAGAAGCAAAGTCACACTGAGTGGTACTTCCAGGTCCTCAGACCAACAGCACCCCTCTTTCCTTCTCCATCTACAAAAAAAAACTCTCTATGGAAATTCACCCTAAACCACCCTTGGTTCCTCCCCATTCCTAACCAATCTTTTCTCCACACTCTTACTATGGAAGAACAAACGTCGATTTCAAGATTACGAACAGGACATCTTAGAATGCTCAAATTTAATGAATAAATCAAAACATTCTCGAAATGTCCCAAATGCGATTCCCAACCAGCCAGTCCTGAACATCTATTGAATTGTATCAAATCCTCAAAAAAAAAAGACCTCTGGTGAAAACCCCAGGACTATAATAGAAAATCTGAAACAATGGAACCTAATGTAGATTGTTTAAACGACTTGAGGAATAAGCAACAACAACACAATGTAATGGAGCCTTTACCACCGCTGCAGAGTTTGATGGAAAATCACCAGCGGATCTCCAGCTACACCACGTATTTCGCGATTTACGAAGAAAACGTAGATCGTATGAGGGATAGAGATGACAGAAATATCATTGAAAATTCTTCTATGTACGACTGAAATCCGCAATAGTTAGGATGCCCTCATATCAACAAGAATTTGAAATTCGCAGTCCCTCGACTGATATAATTCTAAAAGACTTTAAAAAAAAAATTTGAAACAGTAAAGATACGAATTTGTTCTTTTTCAAATAAGACAAGCTCTCTAATGTTCTTAGTGTGATAAAAATATTGGGATGGCTTTACTTCTCAATGGTAAACCCTCCCAGCGGTTCCGTCAGTTTTATCCACCAGATTTTTCTCATAGCTCTATTATTGTATTTGACTATATGCGATACTAAAGGCTGGAATATTGCTCTTTTCTAAATACGGAGAAATAGTTAATGAACGAAAAAGGAAAGTTAATAACAATTCAAAAATAAGTCAGTAGACAGTGGTTATAACCCTCAATTACCGACAGTCATGAACCAGGATCGAATAATGCATTATACACTTTTTCTGTAAAGAACCTATTCATATTTCATATGTAAATAACCTAAGCTATGTTCCTTTATTTGATGGTACCTAATAAGGTTATTTTGTAACAGAATAATAATTCAATAGATAGTGGGTTAAGAAGGAATAAAATGACGGAAATTACTAACAATGTGGAAATAAGATATCAAGACTGTAGAATAACATATAAATATTGCATCAAGCATTCCACAAACTATAGAAACAAGGAAGAATTAGGCATTAATTATAAGAAAATAAAGACCCACCTACATATAAGAAATAAAACTATTGATTACGCTATTTCCAGCAAGGAGAGTAGAAAATTAGTTTTATATATTTGAAAAACAAAATTTTGTTCTTGAAAGTTTTATTGCTTATAGATGAAGCCTTAATATTGAAGAGATTTTGTGTTACTTTCCTTTAGAGTTTAACCATTTGAATGTTTGATGTGATGTTTGAAAGCTTGTGATAGATTCTGTTGTAAATAAAAATTATTCTTCTCCTTAATATGTATTATCTTCGTATAAATTTCTTTATTAAACACAAGCCTAAATCTGCCTTTTTTCTCTTCGCCTGTTGCACTATTAACTCCATTAATGGTGAATCAAGTTTTAGCAAACTTAACATCAGACCTTTTTAAACTATTGGAAACATTTACACGTCAGAGAAGACAATAATTCTAAAATTTTATGTTTAAAATAATTTATTAACAAAATCTATAGAATAAAAAAAGTGATATAAATTTTACAAGTGATAATTCACAAGAATGGTGAGTGACATAGCCAAATTTTCTAGTTGATAAACTAACAGCAGAGTATATACAATAATTATTCAATGAGTATTTTGGCCGATTTTTATTATATAGTTTTGCAAATATATATTTATCTTTATATAGTTAACGTTACAGAATAAGATAATAACATTATTAAATGGCTTTTGACTATATTACTAATAAAAAAATTCATAGAAAACGCAACTCATGGGCAAATGTATAAAGGACTCTGATTTCTGAGTAATATGTTTCAGAATATAAGCTAGACAAGTAACGAAATATGTTCAATTATGTAACCTCGAAAAAAGAAGAAATTTATAAATTCAAATGCCATCCATCGATAAAGTTTGTAACAAATTAAATTTACTGACAATTTATTTCTTTTAAATAATGCGGGGTATATGGCAAACTAATCTAAAACAATGGTAGAGCGGTCTGGAGATTAATTTGGCGAAATCGCTGATGAGTGGTTTTGGAGTTAGGTTGGAAAGTGATTCCAATTCTTATAATGGTAAGTGTTCTATTTTGTTGTAAACCACTAGGTCTGGTCTGTAAGAACTCATATTTATGCCAGTTGCTATGGACATATCTCTTATGTATTTTGCCGTATACCTTTTTTATTTTTGTTCTTACTCCATGTAATTTGATTCTGTTGTTTTCTTAGTGAAGTTAAATCATCTCTCTAGATAGAAATGGATGCACCGCATCACTTCGTTTTGTCTCTCCGTGTAGACGTATGAGAGAAGACGACCACTATTTGTGGCGAGATGTTCCAAAGATTTCTTCAATAATTCGCAATATGGACATTTGCCTTCTTTGTTCCACGAAAAGGCGTTAGATAAAGGTTTGATAAGACAAAGGATCGATAAGATAAAGGGTTTAAGGTGCCGTCATGATAAAATAATTATTTACCATCAAGTAGTTTTTATTTTCAATTACTTGAGGAAAGATTGCACATTAGTTATTTTCACAATATATAGAATTTATTAAGTTAATCCTATATTATGATTCAAAAAGATAGATATGTTAACTACGCATATTTACAACAAAACTGAAAGTTATTCTAAAAACGATGATAACGAAAAAGTAGAATTATCAATGAAAAAATATGAAATATATATTCTTTAAAATATAGAAGTATTTGAGTTTTAGAGAATATAATATATATATTTAAAAAATTTCATTAATTTAAAATAATATGTATATGTAATGATGATGAAGTGTTGACTCTCGCTATACTGTGTTGACCGAGAGGAACAGTTAGGATAGGGAGTTTTCCAGTACCTCTCTGCACCTTGGAAGACCTTTAAAAGTTCTCACAAAGTACAGGCAGTGGTGGTCCAGGCAGAGTGGAAAGCTTGGGAATATCCACACAAAAAAACGAAGACACAGTTGCACTGAGAAAGTTCCGTGAACAGATAAAAGTTGAGCTAGGAGCGAAAGATGAAGAGATAGAAGGATTCTTACTGGCCTACATGATGGATGAGATGGACCTGAGGTACAACCGACGTGGGGTCGCACTGATGCTGAACTAACTGTATTTTTAGCTTAAAACGGGGCTTTATATACCTTTTCTGAGAAAAGAGGTTTTGCCCCAGATGTGAGAGGGGCGTCTGGTGACAGCTTCCAATCTATCTTTAGACCTTGTTGTTTTGTGACTTCCATCTCCTTAGCTTAACTCTTAATCTATTACAGTTTTATTTATTTGTCCTCAGTTTGTACAAAGTACAATACATATGATGATGTAATGACACATGTCAACAATGCATATAATCATTTACAGATGTGTTTCTACTATACAACATTAAAATCTTGTTATAAGTTATATACAATATAGGGTTGTTGGTTTAAATTACCATATATATACACTATTATTTACAATTACACTGTTGTATATAAATCTCTCTCTTTTTCATAGATATAATATTAAATATAATTATTTGCGCTGTATATATACTGAATGTAATATTTAAATCAAAGATACAATTCTTTCATTGGCCTTGTATAACGAGAGTGGTGTACGCGTGCTCGCATGTTTTAGTGAAAAACAAAAACATCCTCGATAAAGAGAGGCGAGTTGCCCCTCGAAATATTGGAACAATAAAATAATTATAAATCCAATGTATGCATCTTTTTTAAATATGTATATGTTATATAATTTTTAAAAAATAATTAATAGAAATATAATAGAGATAAATGCATGTAAATATTATTTTATTTTAATAATCTGTTTAATATAACTCTGTTATTCTTGGCCACTAGATGGCGCTACCTTAAATATAAATAGATTGTTTTGTTTTTTTAGTAATGGTTAGGTAAGTTAGATTTTATTTTATATAAATATGTAAATAGTGATATAGAATTAAATGTTAAAATTCTATATTTACTTAAAATTAATATTATCTTTTTGCTCAAAGAGTTCAACAATAAACTTCTTGAGACTGATTTTCTCTTTTTTAATTAAATTCAAGACGACTGCACCTTCAACTTTAACAAATCATCTTTTGAATTTACATAATATTGTAACATATATATATAAGTAAAAATGTTATCATTGAAATACTAACTAATCTAAAAAAATGCTTCGACATTGTTCATAATTAATTATATATATTAAAGAGGGATCCAATCCATATAGAGAGTTCCAGACAACTCAGCTATTATCCTATACGCCGAGCAAGGTAATATTCAACTCACAAACCAATATTACTGGAATATTACCTCAATGATGAGAAATAATCCAAACTTTTCTAATTACCATCGATGGGATCCTTTCTTCTGAATAGAAATAGGGATTCATCTATTACCTTTATTAATGCCTAGATGGTTGACCCTGAATTTCATCTAGCTATCTTCATATTCATATTTATAAAATAAAAGGATTTAAAAGCGCGAATGTTTCTTTTATACATAAAACAAACTTCTACTGTCCTTACTGCGATGAAAAAATTTATTGCTTTGTGTTAATGTTAGTATATTCATATTTATTTATTTCAACACACACAAAACGCGATATCCCGGCTAGGGATAATTGCGTCGATTTACATTTTTAAACAGAAACAGTTATAAACATTTTATACAAGAAAAAAAAATAATTGAAAATAAAAAAGAGAAACAATAAGATATATTAGGAACCTCATCCTTTCAGGTTAGAAATAAAAACATAAATATATTTACAAAAATGGTTAAATCTGTGATGATTCTCTCTGCTATTTACAAATTGATATAGATCTACAACATTATTTACTGCCTGTTGTCTAGCGATAAAGAAGAGTGGGCATTCCAGCAGTAGGGGTCTCGCGTCCAGGATATCGTTGCCACAATGACAACTAGAGTTCTCTACCGTTCTAATTGTTGATAAAAAATTCTAATTGTTCGTTGTGAACTGGGAATTATAAAAATTGGAACGGAAAAATTTTGGAATTTCAAACGGGAAAAGGCTTTGAAATGTTTCGTTTGTTTTTAGAAATAATTCATTCATTTTGGCACTTAAAAATGATCTATCTTCATATATTCAATGATCTATCTTCACGATATATATTGTCGCGTATATGAGCCTCCAAAACACCTACAAACTCCAATGGCTCTTTCGCCTATTTCTGGTCTGCGACTAGTGTGGGAATCGTTGACTGCTGTGGTCCTGTTTCCTGGGGCAAATGATTGTATATATCCGTTTATATTGGCTCTGGGATGTTAAATAATGTAAATATCCGTTAATTGTTATTCGAGTTATATTTAATGTGGTTTAAAGATGACAAAAAAGGAGGAGTTTTAGAAGTTTTGGTGCCGATTGCTGTTGTTACTCTCTCCAACATCACAGTCGCTACTCTTCTGGAAAGTCTCTCGTGTCCCCCCACCAGTAGTAAGGCCGAGAGATACTGCCAGAGGAAGGGAGATCCACTCGAGTGGTGGTTCTCGGAGGTCTTGGGTGGTCTGCAGGGTAGAGACGTCGTCACGAAGAACCGGAGAGGGGTCAAGCGCGACAATATATTAAAGTAGTGTGTGTGTGTTATATCTATTTTATATGAAATATGATATGAAAGAAGAAGTAAAATATAGTTGAAAACACTATATATAACTAATATATATATATATATTATTTATTATTATATTTTATAATAAAATGACAAACGAACTGCTTAATTGCATTTTATCTGTAAATTACCATATGTAATTGCATATATATATCCAAATTATTTTTAATATATTAATAATTAACTGTCATATGTAACGCAATTATTATATATACATGAGATAACTTTGAAGGCAGAATGTTGATTGAAAAATATTAGAATAAATAATATATATAAAAAATATAGTAAAATGTGATATTGTATCAGGTTAAGATTCATAAATTAAGAAAAATAAATATATATTAATTCTAAAATTCACAAAGCATTTATTGTTAAAAAATAGGAAGGAGAATGCCGGGAAATTATCTTTAAAGATAGAAAGTTTTATTAAGTTATGCTGTAATTTTACATAAAGTTAAAGCAGCTTGCTTTACATACTTCACTACGACAATGATAGAAATAATTTATATACATGGCGGTCAACTGGTCAAAAACAAATAAAAGAAGAGTAGAATGTTGAAATTGATTATTCCAACACCCTCCCTCAATTTCTACATTCCCAATCCAGCAACATGTTTATCATACAAGACTCTTGGCAGACCTTTAGTAAGGATGTCGGCAACATTTTCCTGGGTTGGTATGTGAACGACCTCGATAAGACCATCGCTGCAAATGCTTCTAATATAATGCCATTTGATGTCAATGTGTTTAGTTCTGGCATGATGGACTGGATTTCTCGCCAGCTGTTGAGCGCCCTGGTTATCAGTCTTTAAAACCGTAGGTTCATTCAATAATTCACCAAATCCCATCTCATCCAACAGCGTTCTAAGATAGACTGCCTCCTTTCCCGCTTCACAAAGTGCTATGTACTCTGATTCCGTGCTCGAAAGAGCGACAGTCTGCTGCTTCTTCGATTCCCAAGCTATTGGACCTCTTGCCAAGAAGAAAACAAGTCCCGTTTGAGACTTTCTATCCGCGAGGTTTCCACCCCAATCAGCGTCGACACAACCATAAAGGGTCTCATTAGTTTTCTCGTAAGTTATTTTCAAACATAAAGTGCCCTTTAGATAGCGGAGGACTCGCTTGGCCGCATTCCAGTGCTGTCTCCTAGGATCATTGCTGAATTGTCCCAAAGCACTAACCGCATAGGCTATATCAGGCCTTGTCGACACTGAAAGATATATTAACGATCCAATCAGTGATTGGTATTCTTCCTTTTTTACTGGCTCATTCTCACCCTCTATAGATGAAATCTTTGTTAACTTGGAGTTCGAATCCATGGGTGTAGAAATCGGCTTGGCCTCCTTCATTCTATATTTCGCCAGAAGTTCTTCAATATATTTCTCTTGATCTATGGATATTGAGCCATCCTTTTCCGTTTGTATTCTTATACCCAAACAATAATTTATCTTTCCAAGATCTTTTATTTTGAATATCTTCTTCATACTTTCTTTAAAGGATATCAGCGTGTCTTTTCTTTCAGCTGCAATTATCAAATCATCAACATAGATTGTGACCAGAAGAACTCCTTCTTCTCTTTTAATGTAGACACAGTTATCAGTTTTCATCTGTTCTAGGCCCATTTCTTTTAATACTGAATCGAGCTTTGCATGCCAAGTCATTCCAGCCTGTTTCAGACCATATATAGCCTTCTTTAGTTTACATACCCTTCTTGGATATTTCTTTGACTCGAAATTTTCTGGTTGTGTCATGTAAATTTCTTCTTTGACATCACCATTCAAGAAGGCAGACTGAACATCCATTTGATGGACCAGCAAATCATATTCAACGGCCAAGGCTAAAACTGTTCTGATCGTACTGTGGCGTACAACTGGTGCAAAGGTTTCCTCATAATCAATACCGTATTTTTGGGAATAACCTTTTGCTACAAGTCGAGCCTTATACCGTTCAAGAGAACCATCACTACTATACTTTCTCCTGAATACCCATTTGCTTCCAATTACGTTTTGGCCCTTAGGGGGATCAACCAGTTCCCAAGTTTTGTTTTCAATCAATGAATCAAACTCCTCCTTCATTGCTTTCCTCCAAAAATAAGAATCTTTTCCAGACAGCGCTTCCTCTGCGTCTTTTGGATCTGGGGAGTACTTCACTTCTGAAAATTCCTGCGTGGATAAATTTGCCGTAGGATATTCCTTTCTTGGTCGGCCAGGTTTTCCCGTTCTAATATACCTTGGTCTTCCTCTTCCTCTCTGCGAGATGACTTCCATTGTTTCTGATGGTTCGCCTAAAAAATCCGAATCAGTTCCGGGCAAAGTGTTTTCATCATCCTGAAGACTTTCCTCCTCCAATGATGTATCTTCCTTTTTCTGTGGTATAGCTTCAATTTGCACCACGTCATTCCTAGAGGTAGAGTTTTCAGATTCGAGGAAACGTACATCTCGACTTTTTATCATCATGCCTGTTCCAGGCTTCCATAATCTGTACGCCTTTGATTCGGGAGAATAGCCAATCAGTCGGTATTCTTCACTGCGAGGAGCGAATTTTCCTCTTCTTGGACGGTTGTCAACAGCGAAACATTTACATCCAATAATTCTTAAATGAGAAACGGTTGGTTTTCTTCCTGTAAATATTTCATACGGAGTTCGACTTTCATTAGTTCTTGGGCATCTGTTTCTGATGTATGTAGATGTATGCACAAGTTCAGCCCAAAGTGGATCTGGGAGGTTCGCTTGAATTATGAAACATCTGGTCATTTCTACCAGAGTTCTGTTCGCTCTTTCAGCAACTCCATTTTGTTGCGGAGAATATTCAACTGAGAGCTGATGTCTAATTCCTTCCTCCGATAAATATTCTTTAAAATCTGAACTCAAATACTCTGCGGCATTGTCACTTCTGATTGCTTTAATTTTCTTGCCAGTTTGTTTCTCAGCAAATCTTTTAAATAGTTTAAATCCTTTGAAAATTTCACTTTTTCTTTTCATAACAAAAGTGAATATCATTCGTGAGAAATCGTCAATAAATGTTGCGAAGTACAATGCACCGCCATATGACTTTGTTCTCATCGGTCCACATATGTCAGAATGAATAAGTTGCAGTGGCTCGGTTGACTTTGTCAGAGAGATTTCTGGGAATGGCAATCGAGTCTGTTTACCCCTAATACAAGTTTCACAACTTGTTATACTTTTAAATTCACCCTTGGGTAATCCATTAACTAAATTTTCTCTCTGCAATTTCCTAAGGTCATCAAAATTAAGATGACCAAACCTATTATGCCAAATTTCACTGCTATTTTTGTCTATACACATTCTGGTAAATTGCGTTTTTGCATATTTAGTTTGACGAAGTATGTAAAGTCCGTTTCTTTTGTAAGCTTCTATGCAAATTTTCCTCAATGGATTCACAATTTCCGCTTTTCCTCTCATAAATTTTACAAAAAATGATTTTTCTGTGCAGGTGCTGACCGAAATCAAATTTCCCTTCAGTCCTGGGACAAACAACACATTTTCTAATTTCAATAAAAATGGTTCACCATGTTCGAGAACTTCCAATTGTACCGTTCCTGTACCTAAAGCTTCTATGCTTTGGTCGTTCGCTAATTTAACGGGTATTGGCTCTGTTTCTCTTAAATCTGAAAATGCTGTTCTTAAGCAGCACATGTGTGCAGTTGCACCGCTATCCAGGCACCACTCGCTAACATCAAGAATATTTTAATCTCGAATTCCTAGAGAAGCAGCCATTCGCGTATTGTTTGTTCTAGAGTTCCTTTTTGACCAACAGTCAGCCGCTTTGTGGCCTTTCTTGCCACAGTAATGGCAGTTAAATTTAAAATCCTTCCGAGTTGGTGGTTTAGTGGAATTGGTAGTTTTTCTTTCTGGATTTCCAAAAAATGCATTCTGTTCTCCAGACGAAGTTCCCTCCATTTCACGTTGTCTTTGATCTTCTTCTATGATCTTGACCTTTAAAGTTTCAAGTTTTGGGAGCTCATCTCTGGTTTCTATTGCAGTTCTGAATCCTTCGTACGATTCTGGAAGACTACACAACAAGAGTATAACTAAAAAGTCTTCGGGTACTTGAGCCCCAATTTCACCTAGATTGTCCACTAATGAGGTAAATTTACTCAGGTAATCTTTCAAATCATCATTAGGCCTCATTTTCATCTGTATTAGCCTTTTGGTTAGGGAAACTCTCGTCGCAGGTCCTTTAGGTCGATAAACTTCTTCTATCTTTTTCCAGGCCTCCTCGGCAGTCTTGCAATTCTTAACATGAACTAGTTCTGATGGATTCAAGCTCAATACAATTGTAGCAAGAGCCTTCTGATCCTTATTTTGCCAATTAGTAAACTCTTGGTTACCGGGTTCAGGTTTGATATTGGCTTCATTCACATAAATCCACAGATCAGAGTGAACAAGAATCATTTGCATTTGAAGCCTCCATGTCTCAAAGTTTTGCTTACTCAACTTCTCAATTTGATATAGACTGGACATGCTTAATTCTTAATTTTCTTAGACAATCAGTTCTGGGCCCATAACCTGTTAAAAAATAGGAAGGAGAATGCCGGGAAATTATCTTTAAAGATAGAAAGTTTTATTAAGTTATGCTGTAATTTTACATAAAGTTAAAGCAGCTTGCTTTACATACTTCACTACGACAATGATAGAAATAATTTATATACATGGCGGTCAACTGGTCAAAAACAAATAAAAGAAGAGTAGAATGTTGAAATTGATTATTCCAACATTTATCTCGATATTTATAATTAATAATTTTATAGATTTCAATGTGTGAATAATGAAATAAATATTAATTAAATTATAAATAAATAAAAATTATAATATAATATAAATATATTATATGAAACTAAAATTATTGCGAACTTTCTTTTTTTCCACAATCACTTGCTCTCTGCAGAAATCATATTTGAAACCAATTGAAATTTGAATAAGCCATCAATGCAAATTCCTTGCTAACTTTCCTTTTACCACAACCAATTATTCTCTCTGTACAGAAATTGAATTTAACCAATGAAACCATAAATCAATAATCTCTCAATCCAAGATTTTTGCTAACCTTTATTTTTCCACAACCAATTATTCTCTGCAAAAAATTAAATTTAACCAATGAAACTATGAATCAATACGCCATCAATTCAAATTTCTTGCTAACCTTCCATTTTCCACAACTAATTATTCTCTGCATAAATTAAATTAACCAATTAAACCATAAATCAATAATCTCTCAATATAAAATTATTGTTAGCCTTCCTTCTTCCGCAACTGATTATTCTCTGCAGAAATTATATTTCAAACAATAGAACCTTAATCAATAAGTTCTCAATCTAAAATTCTTTCTAACTTCTCTCCTTCCGCAACCACTTGCTCTCTGCAGAAGTTAATTATGAAACCAATGAAACCATTATTAAATCAACCCTCAAACCAAAATTCTTGCTATTTTTCCTTCTTACACAACCACTTGCTATCTGCAGGAATTATATTTGAAACCAATGGAACCATAAATCAATAAGCCCTCAAACCAAAATTCTTGCTATTTTTCCTTCTTACACAACCACTTGCTTTAAAAAAAAAAATGTAACATCAATGAAACCATAAATCATTAAACCCTCAATCCAAAGGTCTTGTTAGCCTTCTTTCTCCTACAACCACTTGCTCTCTGCAGAAATTAGATAAGAAACCAAAGCAACCATTGAAATGAGTCCATTCAATCTATAAAGATTCCTGACTTTGTGCCTTAAAAACCTACACTGAATAAATCCAACATGAAACTAAATAAACCAACAAAGAATGTGTAGTTAGTGAATAAACATGTTAGTTTGTCATTATATAAACGTCAGTATTTTTTGCCCTCTAAATATATTGAGTCATGTCTGAATAGAAAACAGAATAAATTGGGCTCCAGGATAAAGATAAGAAATCAGGCCAACCGGATACTCCAAAGGAAGAGTGAATATTTGATTTATCACAGACGTTACGTGTTAGCAGTCATTGGAATGTGGGCTAGTGTCATAGAGATGTCTTTCTTCAAATATTCTATTTTAAACCTTTTTATTATTTTTTATTTTTATATTAAAAGGCTGTTCAATAATTATCTGTAATACGGTATATGTGTTTCGATTTAGCTTCGTTTTGGATTATGTTCTGCATCACGATGGCGAATGAAATTTTCTTAACTTGATATTGATTTGGTATCCTATTTTAATCTTGTGCCTTTTTATGATTGTGCTTAATGTATCAATTCCATACCTCTAGGGGGAAAGAGCTCTGATGATGAGCTCTTTAGAAACGTAGAAATATTTAAGTTAGCTCTGGTATATATTTTGTTTGGATATTTTGACAGTA